>VZZY01008084.1:137187-161637 GCA_013400335.1 Eurystomus gularis
GGGCGCGGCCTACCCGGCCCGCCCCGCCAAGGCCGCAGGAGGCTCGGCCTGCTGCCGGCTGGGAGGGGGGGGGGATGACGTTCGAGGGTCAGGAGCGACGCTGTATAGATTAATTTAATTATGAGTTTTAGCCAAATTGTGGCTTATGGCCTCACCAAACCATCTCGCCGCCTCCCTCCTCTGGGCTGAGGCCTCTCCACTGCCCCAGAGGTGTTACAGGATGAGGCCACGGTGCGGACGTTTTCTGCAGCCCGAAGGTATTGTAACCAGGCTGTCTGAGAACTTCCCACAGCCCACGTGCAGCCCCATCCCTTGAGGGGGTGGTTTCGATGAGGTGGCCAAGTTGGCCTGGAGGGACATCAGGTCCTGGAGATAGGATCATGGAGTCCAACTATAAACCTAACACTGCCAGGTCCACCACTAAACCATGTCCCTCAGCACCACATCTGCACATCTTTTAAATACCTCTGGGGATGATGACTCTGCCATTTCACTGGACAGCCCGTTCCTTGACAACCCTTTCAGGGAATAAATTTTTCCTAATGTCCAACCTAAACCACCCCTGGCACAACTTGAGGCTGTTTCTTCTTGCCCTATCACTTGCTACTTGGGAGAACAGACTGACCCCACCTGGCTCCAGCTCCCCAAGCCACTTGGTTGTGCTCCCCAGCCACAGCCTGGCATCTCCTCAAGGGTCACCCACACTGGAGCCCTCCATGTGCCTGAACATGGAGAGGGAGACGGGAACTGCTGTGCTGGTGGTGAGGAGCTGTTGCTGCCCTGCTCCATGTTGCTGCCCTGCCCTGTCTCCCATCCCTCCTGGGCACCATGACCTTGGGGGGACATGCCATGGTGTGAAGTGTCACTGCTCAGAATGAGGAGGAGGTGAGGAGAGCTGGGACCACACAGCAGAGAGCTGAGATGTGCTGGGGAAAGCTTTGAAGGAGGAGTTAATGTATTTTCTTCTTCTCTGTTCAACAGCTTTGGTGTTGCCCAAGGTAAAGCCATGGTGGGCAAAGAGCAGCTCCATTACAGGGTCTGCATTGGTGCTTTGTTTCTGAAGATGAAACAGCTACAGAGAGAAATCCCAAAGAGGGAAGGATTGTGCTAAATAGCACTCATAATACCTGTGGAGTACCAGGATATGGTATGCACAGGGCTTGCAGGGTGAGGGTCTTGCAGACCTCAATGCTGATGAAAGATGTAGGAGCTCAGGACAGCAGCTCCGGGGATGTTTCCATGGTTATATGTGTCTTCCCCACAGAAGCAAGCTCAGGAGATCTGAGATGAGTGGTGCCAGCACCATAGACAAGACCTGGGGCATGGACCTGTAGGGAAGATAAGCTCCAGATCCTGATGGTCTGTGAGCATGGGTACCCTGTCACCCTGAGACACATGCTGCCATAGCCTGCCCCGTGGGGAGCACCCTTTCCCCACATCCAGCCCCCCCAAATTTGAAGCCATACGGTGAGCTGGGCTTGTCTTGTACTCTCTGGAGCTGGGGCAGAGGTTGTGAAACAACAACAGCCACCAAACAGAGGGGTCAGTTGCAATTTTTGCTCGGTTGTTACCTTGGTACACAGAGCAGGGTTTATTCGCTCTGAGAGAAAAAATCCCGCCCAGCCTTTATCAGTATGGATGTATGTCCTGTGTCCAGCCGAGCAACACCTGCTCACTCAGCTGATGCTTCTGTACGTCCTTGAAATAGGCTTGTGTGTTACAGAAGAAGCTCTGCAGGCACATGGACTTCATTTGGAACTCTTTTCTTTTTATCTTTTAAGCGTGGTGTATCTGGGACAAGAAAAAGAAGATTTCTGAGCCCAGTGCAGTATGCAGGCACACACATCCTAGAGAGGTAGATCACAAAATCGTAGAATGGTTTGGGTTGGAAGGGACCTTAAAGATAATCTCATTCCAACCCCCCTGCCATAGGCAGGGACACCTCCCACTAGACCAGGTTGCTCAAAGCCCCATCCAACCTAGGCTTGAACACATCCAGTTTTAGGGCATCCACAACCTCCCTGGACAACCTCTTCCAGTGTTTCACCACCCTCAGAGTGAAAAACCTCTTCCTTACATCTAATCTAGATCTCCCCTTATCCACTTTGAAGCCATTACCTCTTGTCTTATCGCTACAAGCCCTTGTAAAAAGTTCCTCTTCAGCGTTCTTGTAGGCCCCCTTCAGATATTGGAAAGCTGCAATGAGGCCTCACCAGAGTCTTCTCTTCTCTAGGCAGAACAACCCCAACTCTCCCACCTTGTGCTCATAGGAGAGGTGTTCCAGCCCTCTGATCATCTTCGTGGCCTGGACCTGCTCCAACAGGTCTATGTCCCTCTTGTACTGGAGGCTTCAGAGCTGGACGCAGTACTCCAGGTGAGGTCTCACAAGAGCAGAGCAAAGGGGCAGAATCACTTCCCTCAACCTGCTGACCACACTTCTTTTGATGCAGCCCAGGATACGGTTGGCTTTTGGGGCTGCACTCACACATTGCTGGCTCATGTTGGGCTTTTCATCAACCAGTAATGTTGGTTGGTTAGATCTGTATGTCTGAATATATATCTACATATATCACACCCGACTGAGCATCCACAGTTTTGCAAAAAGCATTTTTAGGACTATAAATACACAGCCACTCTACGCTCTATGGATCTGCAACCATTAAAACACAACCCCCCTTAAAATACTCATATGTGCACTCCACTGGTCAAGAAATACTCCCATCATCTTTAACATATTTAACTGCGTATCAAACAGTCAAATTATGGACTGTGGTTTTCTGCGGTGTCCTTCTCTCTTTGGTGCACAAGGAACAGTGCTTGCTGTACAAGCAGGTACTTGGTGTCCGCTCTGTTATTTGCTGCCATCCCACACCACAGCTCATGTCACGCTGCAAGAGCTGTGCTCTGAAGATGGAGTTTTTCAGTTCTGTTTGCTGTCCTGCCACATCCTCACCCAAGCACTGGTGTAAAACACTGTGCTCCTTCCAGCTTCTGCTCCAGCTCCTGCAAAGGTCCTGCCAAAAGAAACCTGCTTCACTGCATGGCCTTAGCTCCCTCTCTGAATAGAGCCTGCCCACCAACACGACAAAGGTGGCTGCAGGCAGGAAGCTCAGTCTCTGGGAGCAGGACTTTGCAGCCTTGCTCCTGTTCTTCCAAAGTGCGGGTTTACGTGAGTCTCCACCTCAAGGGAGGCCCTGTACAGCAGGGTATGGAACAAGGTGGGTCACCAGCAGTTTTGAAGTGCTTAGGTATCTCTGCTGGACTCTGTCCCTGTAGCTGGTGAGGTAGCTGAGAGCAGCTGAAGGTTGTTCTCCTCTCTGCAGACCCACGTTAAAAGGAGGGAGCAGAATGCTGAATTAGAGGGCTCCTAATATGGGGAGTGGGACAGCTGATGACCATGGCACTGGGCTGGAACAGGCTCTCTTGGGCAAATACAGATGCCCATTCTTTTTCCCCATGGCTCAGCTCCTTCAGCCTTATCCTGCCTCTTCATCACCCCTTTGCTCTCCTCTTCCAGGTCCCACACCAGCTCAGTCCTCTCATTTCCTCTACAGCGGAGGCAAATCTGGTGGCAAGGATTGACAGGTCTGATCAAAGAACAGTGAACATAAGAGCAAGCGTGAACGTTATTTGGAAATCTCTCATCTCACAGGCATGTGTAGCTCTAAAAATGCCAAAGAAACATAACTACTGTCATAAAAATGTGTGGGAAATGAGATAAAGGGTTTATCTCACCGGACAGGTCACGTCAGAGTAATCTGCCCGCGTCCTTTGCTGAGAACTGGTTTTCAAAACAAGGCAAAATGGAAAGTTTAGTTCAAGCATCATTAACACAGGTGAGAGCGGAGTGAAAGGAGAGTAGAGCAGATGGTGCCTGAAGGGGAGGTCTGGAGCTTGGTAGAGTTTCCCAAGGTCAGTGCTGGTGTCTGATCAGAGTTTCTCCTGGCATGATGTGAGTGCAGGAAGGCAGGTCAACATGGCCTGGAGAGGCAGGTGTGCCCAGAGAGAGCAGGATGGGAGCTCATCCAGCAAGAACTGCTGGAGGAGAGGAGGAGTGGGATGAGACTTGTTCAGCAGATGGGAGGCAGAGCACACAGTGGCTATTGAGCCGAAACAGGCAATAATTCTGTGATAAAATCTGGGGACGTTACTTATCATGCAGGTCCCTTTCTTCAAACATGAATGTTTGAACCTGAGAGTGTCCAGCCCAGCTTAGAAACTGTAATTATGACCCTGAAACCACCTCAGATCTTCCTCGTTTGTATATTCAAGCTGATGGGTGCCCGCTGCAGCCATAAAGATGGTGATACTGTCTTGAATATTGTATTTGTTTTCCAAAGGCCATCTGGCTGCATTTCTTTATTGTTTGAAAAGCAGTGACACCAGCAATGCTGCCTTGTCCCCAAAATGGCCTGTGCTGGGAGAGTAAACAACTAGAGGGGCGAGAAAGGGACATGCTCAGGGCTGTGTTACCAGGATGTGCATCACTTCGTGAGATCTCTGAGCTCTAAACTGAGGTGAAGAAACTTGCTGTTGAAGATCTCAGGAGACAACAAGCAGGTCCTCTTCCATGCCATCTGCTCCTCTAGGTCACCAGCTGGCCACACACTTCAGCAGCTCACGGGGTTTCCCACGCGGTGATGGCCTCTGCAAGGACAGCTCTCTGCCAGGGTCCACAGGCCTGCTCCCTGTATGCAGGGAGGGAGCTCAGTGCCAGGCAGGATCAGGCTGAGGTGATGCAAAATCACCAAGTCAAAGGCAAGTTGTCAGCCACTGCCCTGGTTCCAATGCACGGGCAAGAGCTGAGGAAAGCCCAGCCCCTGCACTGTTTTGGACTTGTTAGAGGATGGTGCTTCCCAGGTTTTCTTGCTCTTGGCTTCTGCCATGCTCTGGGGGTAGGGACACTATCCAGCCTGGGGGACACCAGGGCCGCAGCATGCATCCATGTCATTTTGGGACCTGCAGCTGCTAAACTGCTCAAACTTTTGCCTTTTCAGTCTCTAGCCACCCCCTTTTCTCACTTCAGAGCAGCGCTCAGCTAAGCCCGTGCCTAGCCACGCAGGCTGCCTGCCATCTGGCACAAGCAGGACCAAGTAGAGTTAAATAAATGTTAAATACACACTAATACCATGTGACAACTAGCAAAAGGCAATGACTTCAAGCTCGAAGAGTCTGGTTATGTAAACAGCATCCTGAAATTAATATTTACCTTTTAAAACAAACAGATATTTGGGGTGTTTCGTAGTCTTTCTGCCTAGCAGATGCCAAGAACAACAGCTTGGTACTGCAGGGAATTGGCTTGACAACTCAGGGGACAGTAAACTCCCCACCAGCCTCTAGACTGCGAGGTCAGAGCTGGTCCCTCTCTTTTCAAGCAGATAAATTCGCACAAGCAGCAGATTAATCTTTGCTCGGGGGCTCTGACCTCTAATGAGGAGCAGGAGCTGCCCCAATGTCGCAGCCGGGGAGCGGGGATTTGAGCAGCAGATGGGCTGGAGGATGAAGGGTTTGGGGATGCTCGGAGCAGACGCTTGTCCAGAGGGGCTCTGGGGAGGCAGAAGGGCTGTCCCGTGATGGGAAGTGCTGCTTGGGTTGCAGCATCGCCTCCAGCCCAGCCTCTGTGCTACATTTCCAGACAGACCTGCACCTATGGAGTAAATCCCATAATTTCTCAAAGGGGTGATCATTTTGCAGATTGCAACCAAAGCTGCCATCAGAGCACAGCTGGGCTTGGTGATGGGGGCTTGCTGTACACCCTGAGTGCCCTGTCTTCTGCTGCTCCTCCATGGAGAGATCTCATGGCCGTCCCCAGCCTCAAGTGAGCACCCAGCACTCCTCTGGGGTTTGCTACAGCATTTTCATCATTTTTTATAATATTCCAGCAATGAGGCATGTGTGCCCAAGACACGTACAAAGAAAAAGTCAGCTGCCACCCTAGAGGTGTTCAGGATCCCAGTTCAATGAGGCAGGGGTAGGAGCCCAATTTCAGTTTTAATAGGACATTTTTTGCAGGTGTCTGAAGCAGAGGGAATTTTAGGTGCCTCTTGCAGCTCACCACTTTTGCTGTCACCCACTGTTTGACTTTATTTCACCCCTCTGCTCCGAACACACCTCCTCTTCTTCATCCCTGGCACTGTGCTTTCATCCTCTTCCTCCCAGCTGAGGTTGGCTCTTTCCAGTCAGCTGTGGTGCTCATCCCCTCCCGCATCCCACGCCTGGCTTAGGGTGCACTCATCCCACCCAGCAGCTTGCCGAGGGTTTCGGGCTGGTGCAGGGGTCATCCTCACAGCCACCACATGCCTGTCCCAGCACTCAACTGGCTCCTGCCTTGGATTTTCAACTCCCGCCAGCAGATTCTCAGAGCATTTTTCAACTTCCCTTGAAAGGGGAGAGCAGGGGCATGGGGAGTGTGGCTGGGGATCCCAAATCCGACACTTCAGGACACACTGATCCCACAAGCATCGTGCCCTGTGCAAGGGGACATGGGGCTGCCACCTGCTCCTCGCCCGCTGCGCAGCTGCTGGCTTGGGATGACAAACAGACACCCGCTTTGGGAGGCCGTTACCTGCCAGGTACGGCAAAGTAAACCCATTAATGCCAGCAGCGCGTGGGCGGGAGCCGGGGTGGGCCGGGGCTGGGAGGATGTGGGTAGCCTCTATTACCCCTGTAAAAAAACACCCAACAACGGCGCTGGAACGGCTGTGAGTGGGGCCCCTCTGCAGGCAGTGGGGGTGTGATGGGGACCAATGAAACAAATGACACCCCAGAAGTGATGTCCAGCCAAACTGAGTGCATGAGACCGCATGAGCTATAGGATGCTCGGGCACCAGTGAAGGGCTGCACCAGTCTGGGCTGCTCAGCGTGTCCAGAATGCCTGTGCTGGCAAAAAAAAAAAGTGTATTTGAGTAAGGATTCATGCTGAATATCTCTTTCTTTTGAAATCTAAACCTCTTTGCATTTAAACCGCTGACAATGTATGTCAGGGCTTGCAGTTACGGTGATTTAAAATGTGATAGGGAGTGGTAAGCAATACATCTGTGATGCCAAAGTTGGATGGGGGACTTGTAGCTCATTGCAGAGGACTGGGGCTGGGTGACGCAACCGACAAGCTGTGACAGGGATCACCTTGTCAGAAAGGGTCGCTGGGCTATTTTTTGATTTTGCTTCCTTCAATTAGTTCAGTTTGCTGATGAGGTCAGCCAAAGTTGAGCTGGAGAAAGCAGAGGAGTTTTCCTATCAAGTGACAACTTCAGGCTAAAGCTGGGAGGATGCAATCGGGTCTCCTGGAGGTCTGCAGGACAGGGATGCAATGTCTGGGTCTGGGGGATGCTGTCAGCCCTCCTGCTTCCTGAGCCAGCTCCAGCGCTAGAGGGGTTGTCCAAAACCCACTTGTGTCTCATGTCTGCACCGCACCTCCGCACCCCCTTACTAATTAAAACCAATTGGTTATGATGTTCAGTGCGTGGAAATCGGATGCCAGTTTTCCCTAAATAGTGGTTGATAAGACAAACCCTGAACCTCTGCTATTATAATGAATGGATGACTTGAATTTTGTATGAAAGCCTAGAAACTGAGGCTCTGAATAAGCAGACTCAATCCTCTCCAAACTGGAAGAAAAGAAATACGGGAGTTTTGAAGAAGAGCCATGTCCTGGTATGAACGGGCACATTTTCAGAGCTGGGAGCAGGAGTCAATCTTTCTTCGGTTGTTTCCCCACAGAGCTCAGGGGGGTGGTTTAGAGCAAGTTTTCCTGCCAGCTGATTTTGATCACAGGCTTTAATTGCTTTGCCCTGTTTCCAGCTTGACACAGGGTTTTGTCTAAGGATTTGTATGCCCTGGGATTTCTAAGAAGTATTTCTATAACGTAGAAGAATAATATAAAATAAATATTTATACAAGAATATATATGAAACACAGAAATGTAAACATGCAAATATAAAAAAAATATGTATTATATAATAAATATATATAAGAAGTATTTCATTCCTTATCTGAACAAAACCAGAGAGCAGCAATTCTGTAATGGGTAGTGAGGGCTGGAAATGATGGACCAATGGAAGGGACTTTGCCAAGGGTGCCCAGCTGGGTACCGTTCCCCTAGGCCAGGCTGGGGAGGTGCCCTGCAGAGGGGCATGTCCACTCATGGATGCTCTGCCTGGTGCTTGGCATGTGCCGTGGCCCCAGGTCCAGCCCTGGCCACCTTCCCGCAGCGACTGCTTTCCTAGAAAGCTCTCCCTGCTGCCAACCAGACGGTCCTGGAGCACCCATCACTCCCCAGCCTCAACACGAGAGATGCCATCAGCCTGAAGCCAAGTAGGGAGAAAACTCAGCAGTGCTGGGACTCCTTCTATACCTGTGCTGGGGCTGCTGAGCCCAAAATAAGACTTGCTGGAGTGACCAGCTCTGTTTGGCTTCATAGATGTGTGTGTGCATGAGTATGAAACAACACATGGGTGTTGCCACATTGCCCTGCCACATTGCCCAGCTCTGCCTGGCCCTGTTGCTGGCCGTTGGTGGGTCCCCTCAGCGAAGGGACTCCAGGTGTCAGTGGCAGGGTGCTTCATCCAATGTGGTTATGGCTTTTTTTTAAAGAAGTTTTAGGGGAAATAAAAAAAAGCGAGAGTGCTAGGGAATTAAAAGCAGGTGTAACATCTAAGCCTTGAGCATAGCCTTCTCTCTGAGCTACCTCCTGCCCCAGTTCCCCCTGGGCTGGGACTCACTGTCCTCGGCTGCCAGGCGATGTGACATGGAGCAGAGGGGACATTTCAGCTGGGCAATGTCCTATGTTAATTTGGGTGGGATTTCACCTTCGGAAAAGATGAGGGAACAAGCATGTGAAATTTTTGTTCTAAACTCAGGCTTCGTTTTATGTGATAAGCCATAGAGATGGAGATCAACAGAAATTGAAATAATGAATTTCACTGTACTGACTTAAAAAAAAAAATCCATTAAATTACGAATTCTGAAATGTCATGATTTTTCCAGCTGTTCAGCACAAAAACCAATCTGGAAGTGTCAGCATCTGAGCCCTCATCAGCCCTGCGAGCCTGGATGGCTCCCAAGGCTTTGGTGGATCCCCAAATGGATCCCCATTTGCTTTGGCTTCCTTAGTGGGGCCCCCAGCTGCACATCACATTTTTTGCATGAAGACATCAGCTTTGCTGGCATTTCTGAGCAGCAACTGGGGCTCTGCCCAAAGCACAAGGAGGGCAAGGGCATTTTTTTGGCAGTTTTGCTCATGACTGGACCACCCGCCCTGGTCACTGATGCCGTGCCTGCCCCAGGATCACTCCTTTCCCGGTCAGAGCCAGACCAACAGGCAGCACAGGGTGCCCTGGGAGCAGCCAGCTCCAACGAGGAGCAGTGGGTAGTGCAAAGCCCGTATCAGCAATGATTTCCTGACAAACAGTGCGGCTCATTGTCTGTTCTCATTTATAAACTGCTCCACACCAGCCATCTGATATCCATTATTACAATTACAAACAACCCACAGTAACTCTCCAGCTGGTCAGCTCCATCCTAACAGCACTGCAGCCATTCAAGGATGCCATATGGTACCAGAGTTTCCAAAGCAGCATTGTCAATCAGCCTTATTAATTTCTGAGTTCATTTCTTTTCCTTTTAGGGATATATTTTTTTTTCCTTTCTATATAAGACAGAGACACTTCTCTGGCCTTAATTTGGAATATGCAGCTTGACAGAATAATTGAAACATCTACATCTACAAGGCAGCTGGCACGGAAAGGAAGAGCCTGAACTCTGTGAGCAGCCCCTCGAGTAATGGTGCTCGTGCAAGACCTCCAAGTGTCTTGCCATATATACCACAGTGCGTGCCATGAGAATATTAACAACCCATTAGATCCAGAGTGCCGGACATGGCTGATGTTTTTACTGCAGATGGAGGGTTGCTAATGGCCATTTCCCTTCGATCTCTGAGTCTCCTTTGAGCCATATTTATTTTTTCCCCAACATTTTGGAGTGTCCGGGTGGTATTATTGGAGACAGTGACGGATGCTGAGATGCTGCCAGCTCTCCTTGTGCTTGTCCCGTGGTGAGCAGGCACCCAGGAGCATCCTCAGGTGCTGCCCAACTGGGTCTGTGCTGCTGCTCTTGGGTGGACAATCCCATTAAGGTGATTAATGGAGAAAGAGCTACTTTTGTGCTGGGCTGCTTCCACATGGCCCCGTTGCAGCCGTCTGTGTTGGGTCCTTGCCGCTGTGTCATCGCGTCTAGCTGTAAGGCCGAGGGCTGTGTCTAGCATGGGCAGGCACTGGGTGCAACCACTTCCAGCCTGGCAACCACATCAGGCTGTAGTGACCAGGCATTGCATTCACAGCAGCTGCCTGCAGGGATCCATGGGTTTATCTTCTACTTTGATTTTGTATTTTAAAGCAAAACCAGCAATCACCAAGGGATGGGTTCTTTTCTCAGCTCAAGGGGCTGGATTTTGTGGTTCTGAAATGCTCAGCACTTGAGGTCCAGCAGAAGTTTCCTTTCCTGAGAGTGGGATGGAGGTGATTAGGCTAGCAGAGAAGGGGACCTTCCAGGACAAGCCACCAGCAGCATGGCACTCTCAAAATGTCCCCTTGAAAATGTCTCGATATGCTTCCCCCTCTCTCCCCAGTCAACTGTGTGGTGTTTAAGTCGCAGAGCAAAAGCTGCCTCCAGCAGCATCCCCAAAGGTGCTGAGCTGCGAGTAGCCACACACCTGGAAGACTGGCAGAGCTGCTCTACACATGGTTTCTCTCATGGCTGCAATACATAGCAAGGGAAATAAGAAGCAGGCTGAGAAGAGAGAGGAACATCCAGGAGCTCTGTGCAATGTGCGGGTGAGAGTGGCATGTTTCGGGGCCATGCATTATGCAGATCACATGGGATTATGTAAAACCTCTTTGTTCATCCTCCCCATTGAGGCAAAGATCTCTGTGGGGCCAGGACAGTTTGGGGGGTAGCAGAATCTGCAGCCACATAGATGGTGACACCAAGGCTCCAGCCACCAGAGGAGGACCTCCCCTGCTTGTCCCACAGTCCCTACAGGCATTTCCCACATTGCTTCTAGCTCTTTGGAGGCAGGTCCCATGCCTGGGGAGCCCAGTGAGGATCCAGCACCAAGCAGCAGCCTGGCCCAGCCCTGCCAGGGGCTTTGCTCGCACTGGAGCGGTGGCCAATTCCCAACTCTGTAGGGAAGTGCTGGGAATATGTCAGCTGCCTCCAGTGGCATCTCTTCACTGATGTACATTTGATACTGCACAATATTCATGGCTGCAGGTGCCTACACCCATGAAAAGTGCAGTTTATGGCACTTCTTCCTACGCTGGGTCCTCAGCATGGACTGGAAGCCCCTTTCACACAGTTATTCCCTGCTGCCAACTTTTTTTGGACACACTTTCAAGGGCACATTGAACTGGGTGGATTGTTTGATTTATTTCTGAGTGTGATATCAAAAGACCATCTTCTGTTGCTCTCTGTACTTGTTTGGCTCCTAGCACTGAGCCCTGGTCCCTGCAGCCATGGTTTCATGCCCAGCTCTCACACCCATGGGGATGCTGCAGCACGTGGGTGCTCTCCTCGTGGATGGGGTGGCTTGTGTCCTCACCAGTGAGTTCCTGGCCTGAGATGGGTGCTGTGTGTGACCTGTTCTCACCTGCTGTAGCTCATCGTGGTGGTGCTGCAATGCTAGGACAGCAGCCTGAAGCCCTCCATGGTATCTGTGGTCCATGTGAGCTGGACTTGTGTCTCATCTGGCTTTCCCCTACCCCTCTGGCCCTCTCTGGTGTGCAGATGAAGAAGGTTTCACAGCCCTGCTTGGCACAGACACCAGCTGAAGCTCATTCTCCTGCCACTTTGCTGCTGCTCTGAGTTTAGCACTGATATTTTCCTGCTTTGCGCTGCATTCACAGCAGATCAATGCAATGCCCCATCCTCTGAGTCCCCTCTCCCCTCCTTGGCTGGGTGTCCAGGGCTTTCCAGGAGAGCTGGAGGGCTGGGGTTGGGAATAGTCCTCAGTGATGATGGGCAGGATCCTTTTTCCTCTCCTCATCCCACCACCATCCAGCACTGTTTCCCCATGCTGCCCGCAGCAAAGCTCTTCCACTCACAGCCTCTTCCTGCAGGGTGCACAGACCTCCCTTTGCCTGCTGGCTACACCTTTTCCTTTGAATTTCAGAACTTGTGACATTTTGCTTGATGTTCCCATATCTTTCACCTGCTGGCTTTCAGGGAACCATCCCACACCTTCTACAGGAAGCTGCTTGCTTGCTCTCTTGCTGTGGCCATGGGGATGTCTGAGCCTCCACAGAGCAGCCCCTGTGTCCCTCCCTCTTGCTAACCTGGCACCAACCGGTTTGTCGTTGAAGATGTGGTAGTGCCGTGAGTCAGGCATTTTGCAGAGCCTGGCTTTGTACAGCTCTATTGTTTCCCCAGATTCTCAATGACACTTGTTCAAAGAAGCTGTCGTGGCTGCAACATTTTTCGTGGGTTGGGAATGCTCTGGGAGAGCCTCTGGGATCTCATGTGGGTCTTCCCAGCCCACCACCGCAGAGTCAGATGCTGCAGGGCCATGTGGGGCACTTTGCCCTGAAGCAGAAAACTGCTGCTCTTGGGTTTCTTTTTCTTTTTCCCCATCCCTGATGCAATTTTGCAGCTATCCCATTGCTCCCTGAAGAACATCCAGTTCCTAAACCCGTCCTCTTTCACGTCTCTGCCCAGCGCCATTGCTGTTGCTTTTGTTTGGGCGTTGTTGGGGGTTTTTTCTCCACCATTTTTGGTTTTGTGGGATTTTGCTGTTTTCTTAGCATTCTTCAGTTATGATTTCACGTAACTCCTAGAGCTGACTCACTACTGACACCATCTTCTCTGCATATTAAAGGGAAAGCCAAGACAACATGACTTTCTGGTCTTATTCCTTCCTCTGCCTACATGGTTCTTTTTCTCCTCCAGTCCTCCTGACAAGCACAGCTCCCCGCATGCCACCACCTCCTCAGCAACACCTCACCACAAGCACAGTGCACACCTTGCTTCATGCAACATGTGTTTGCTCCAGAGCCTGGCCTGCACCAGCTTTCCAAGAAACTTTGGAGCAGGAAAAAAAACCAACCTCAACCTTTTTTTTTTTTCATTTGCAGCTGGAGTGAGGCCAGATTTCACAGCAGGACCTTTTCTGGTGAAAATGGAGCTGTAGTCCTCTGGCCAGCACCCATTGAACAGCTCTTTCCTGGTCACCACCATGGGACGGCAAATCTGGGGGTGGGAGGGAGAGCCAAGGGGCACCAGCCAGCTGCCTGGTGGGTTTTGGGACTCAGTCCCACTGAGTCCCCAGTGAGGTGCTGCCGGAGGGGACCGGCTGCCTCTCCCTTGCGCTGTGATCGCAACTTTGCTTTGAAAGCTCTCCAGTGCTTTGTTCTCCCCCTGATACAATCCATTTGGAGCAAATGCAGTCTCGGAGCATCTTGCCAAGCCCGCAAGCTTTGGGGAGGCTGCTGTGAAGCATTAGTGGCAGATAAGGCCTCCTCAGGGATGGATGTCTGGCAAGGGAGGTGGTGGTGGCGGAGTCTCGCCTCTTCTTGTCCCTGGCCTGGGGTCTCCGCTGACCAGGCAGAGGAGCCTATGGAGCCGCTGACAGCCAGGGATGCCAGCCTCCATCCTGGCTGCTTTTCCCGGCGGGCTCCAGGGCCTGACCCAGCACATTGCTGCTCCTTACATCCCATTGCTGATGGTTCCCCGCTGCCGAGTACCCTGGGCTGCCCCAGCATCCCCCCAGCATCCTGGGGAGCATGGTGCTGGACTAAGCAAGGAGAAAGGGCATGTGGCTTGGTTGCAGTGGAGTTGGGATGGAGCCTTAGTGCTGGAAGTCCTGATCATAGAATCATATTATCATAGAATCATGAAAAGCTTTGAGTTGGAAGAGGTCTTGCAGATCATTTAGTTCCACCCCTCCTGCCTTGGGCAGGAACACCTGCCACTAGACCAGGCTGCTCAAAGTCCCATCCAGCCTGGCCTTGAACATTTCCAGGGATAGTGCATCCACAACTTCTCTAGGCAACATGTTGCAGTGTCTCACCACCCTCACAATGAAGAATTTCTTTCTAATATCTACTCTAAATCCACCCTGAGCCCCAGCACTGTGGGAGCCAAGGCTGGACTTCACTCCTGCGTGGGAACTTTTGAAGCTCCTTGAGGCAAATTCCTCTCCTGCCTTGCCCTGCCTGGTCCCTGGCTGGGCATCATTCCTGACACCCATCTCCTGCACCCTCCCAAGGGGTGACCCAACCAGGTCTGCCTGCCTGACATCCCAGCTGGATGCAGCGTGGTGGCTGCAAGCCCTGACACCCACCTCGGCTGCCCCCTGCTCCCCCAGCCCCTATGGCTCTGAGACTCTGCGCTGAGGTGTGCAGCACCAAGGAGCAGCATTGATGTTGATGCCCTATCCGTGGAACCATTCCAGGTGAGGCTGGCCAGAGTTCTGAGCAACCTGCCCTAGTTGCAGATTTCCCTGCTCACTGCAGGGGGGTTGGACTGGATGAACTTTGAAGGTTCCCTTCCAACCCAAACCATTCTATGACTCTATGATTTACACATAGCATTTACACGCAGCATTTTCACCATGATGTTAGGAGAGGAGAAGACAGGACATTTCCAGCCACACTCTGTGCATGAGTGGTGTTAAGGCGCAGCCAGGGATGGATGCTCATGTCGACGAGGTGCCCACTGGGTGAGCAGTGCAATAAGTGATGCAGGCTGTCTCCAGCCCGTGGGGACAAGGGGCTCTCAGTGACAGTTGACTGGGGAGGATGGGAGCAGGGCAGGGCGCAATGGGAGAGGCTAATGTCGTTATAAGCCGGGGCAGGGGGTCTCCAACAGACGAGGCCTCGCCGGCCAGATGGGGAGACTCATCTGCTGCTCGCCAGGCCCACAAAGGAGAGTCCCTTGGTAGCAGCTGGTCCCAAGGAAGAGGTTAAGGAGACACGTGTCGGGGCAAAGCCCAAGGGTGGCAGACACGGCCCTGGCCTTTGTCGGGGGTCACCTCCCATCTGATGGGGAGCAGGTGGGCTGGGAGCCGCCTGCACCCGGGGCCGGAGCGATGGCAGGATGGTTCCATCACGGCCCTGACAGGCAGCACCGGCTGCAGGAGCTATTCAGCACTGTGCTGCCTTTGTTGCTCTTCCAGATAATGAATCTTTTTCTTTTTTCCCTCTTTTTCTTTTTTCCCCCCAAAATAATGGGAACAACCCCATGACAGGTGCCCCAGATGCCCCAACCCAGAGCAAGGGACAAGGCAGGGGACAACCAGAGGGTGAGCGGCTCGAGAGCGGGGCAGGATTCAGCTAAGCATCCTCTTGGCCTGACTCACAGGAGTCTGACAGACTGGGATGTACGTCCATCCTGCCTACTCCTGGTACCATCAGGCCAGGTGATCATTCATCCGTGGGGCTGGACTGGCAGAGCTGCAGCCCCACGGGCACTGGTGGCCCCAGGACCTGCTGTAGGTGGTTGTCCCAATCCAAAGTCAGGGCAGGTTTTCACTCTCAATGGTCACCGTGGGTGCCAGGATCCAGCCAGGGCTCAGAGCTCACCCCCCAGCATAGCCCTGCACCCCACACCCAGCTCAGGCCTTTGGTTGCCACCAGTGTGGGGCTAGTTTCAATTATCTTCTCCAGGACATATGAATTCTATTAATATCAAAGTAATGAGGTAATTACTGTGATTCGGAGGAACGGCTAGGGAATTGCTTGGGATAGGATTTCACCAGCCAAGAGGGTAAATTAAAACCGCTCTCTGGAAAGGAGCAAAGGGTTGCATCAGAGGTGAGCAGGGGCCAGCCTGGGGCAGTGGGTGATGTTCAGGGTGTCCTTCCTCGGAAGGGTCACTGCTGCTGTCCCTGGGTCCCCTGGCATGCTGGGGGGCTCCTTGGGAGATGCCATAGGCTGGATGGGGAGCTCACAGCAGCGGTGATGCCCCTTATTCCGTTGCTGCAGCCCCTCCAGCCCCTGCAATGCAGATGGATCCCCCTGATCAGCCTTACCTGAGCAGTGTGGGTTCAAGCCCTGCCATCATGCTTGGTGTAGGGAGTCTTTAAAAGCAGCACTGAGATGATCAGCATACATCCCATGGCCAGCAGCAGCCCAGGGCTTGGGGCTGTGGTGAGTCCCCTCAAGGCACATGGAGTCCAGCAGCCCTGCAGAAGGGCAAGTAGTGCTCATAGACCCTGCCTGGCCCCCGAACCCAAGGAGCTGGGGCTTCTCCAGGTCCAGTATCCTTCCTTGACCATCAAAAAGACCTGGCAAAGCTCCCAGTGCCAATCCCCCAGAGAGCCCTGAGCTCACTTGAGGGACCTGGATCAGGGACCTGAAAAGACCATTGGGAAGGGGTAAACAGCAGGCACCACATATATATCTATACATCCTCCTATAAAACAAGCTCCAGTTACTTGTCAAAGAGCTTTGCACAGAGCAGTGGTTGTGGTCCACAGAAATGACACCCACAAATAAAGGGAAGGGGCCCCTCCTGAATCCCCGCTGGCTGCGGGCTGCTTGGGGTTGCAAACTGAGCTTGGTACCAGCTGCAGCAGGGTCCCAGCTAGGAACTGAGGATGGTGCTGGGCACAGGGAGGGCAGGAGGCTGAGCTGGGGGAGTGTGCATGCAGCTAAGGGGTAAAAATAGCTCTTGTTGTGGTGCAGGAGCGTCACAGATGCCTGCCAAGAGGGGAGGGAGCACAAGGTGCCTCCCAAGTCCTTATGAAAGGAATTCGGTAAGGAAAGGGAGGGTGGTTTTTCATGCGGAGCAGAAAACCAGGGGATGCTGGAGGACTCTGCTGGACACCATCACACAGAAACTGAGGCTGGGACTAGCCCAGAGACTGGACTAACTGGGCAGCGAGGAAAAAATTCCACTCCAGTGCCCTTTTGGTCCAGATAAGGAAGGAATTTTTTTGTGATGAGCGTGTTGAGACACTGGACCAGGTTGCCAGAGAAGCTGTGGATGCCCCATTGTTGGGACATCATGGACAGGTTGGATGGGGCTTTGAGGAACCTGTTTGAGTGGAAGATGTCCGTGCCCACGGCAAGGGGCTGAACTGGATAGTCTCTGAAGGTCCCTTCCAACCCAAACCACTACGTGACTCTATGATAACCAACAGTGCCTGGCCCAGGGGAAGCCTGTCCCCTGTGGGTGCTGGCCTGGGACTCAGGGGCAAAAAGCCGTGCCTGGTGAGGTGAGCCGGAGGGAGCAACATCCCCTGTTTCTCTTGCTGGTGTCACCAGTTTTGCAGCAGCCACGGCCCCACTCGCTGTCCTGGGCTGGAAGAGGGGTCAGGGCAGATGCTGCAATTTGTGAGCCGAGGGTGGGGGTTCTCAGCTGGCTGCAAAGCACCATCTGTGCTCCCCCGGTGCCGGAAGGGGACTGTCTCCCAGCAGGCAGCACCCACCAGATAGGTGGATTTGGGCAGAAGGTGCCTCAGCACCCAGGATTGGGCCCAGGATGGGCCCCGGCTGGCTGCAGAGCGGCTCTTTGCTGGCATCTGCTGTCAGCCTGGAATCCTGCAGCTGCCTTTTCCCACGGAGCGAAACCAGAGTTCATCCCAGAGCTGCTCCTCACTCCACTCGTGGGCAGGAGGAACGGTCCCTGCAAGGATGAGTCCATCACCCAGCAAAACATCCGCAGGGCCCCGCAGGGACATGGCCCTCGGAGGGAAGGGGAACCCACGGTAGAAGGATGCACTTAACTCAAAAACCTGATGCTGAAGGTGACTTTCCAGCCAGACCTGCAACACCACCCCTCTGGGCTCATAAACAGCCTTTTTCCAGGACACAAGGCTCTTCCCATTCCTCCTGTGCTGAGCTTGGGACAGGAGGCTCTTCCTGCAGCAGCCCCTGAGTCAGGAAACAAAATAATATCCATCGAGGTCTCTTGCTCCAGAAAACCTTCAGAGCTGTCATGTTGATGGGCCATGGAGAGGAACAACAGCAGCGGAAAGAAGTGACATTTATTGAAGCTGTATTTGTTGAGTTAAAAAAAGCCCAGGGGAGCTGCGAGGGCCAGGACACTGCCAGGTCCCTGTCCTGGGGGAGCTGGAATTTTCCATGGGCATCCCAGTGTGATGGCAGAGCTGGGAGGGGATGAGGCTTTCAGCTTGAGGCTTTGCTGGGACTCATTGGCATTTGTGTGGGCAAAGGGGCATTGGGAGGGGTGCATGGGGGTCCCTGCCTGCATGGCTGCATCCAGAGGCCCTATCCATGCATGGAACTGTTTACCAAGAAGGGTTTTCCTTGCAAGTGTGTTTGTCCATCTGTGCGTCACCCCCCTGAACTTGCAGCTTGCCCCAGAATTTTAGTAACCCTTCTAGCAAACATGTGGGATGCAACTAAAAGTGGGCTGGAGCAGCTGGGCAGCAGGGAAGGGTCTGATATCGCTAAATAAAGCACCTTGAGGTCAAGTGCCTCAGCAGGCAGCACTGCCTGGTCATGTGCTGCCGGAGGGAAGATGCCTGTGCCCACAGGAGAGGCCACATCACCAGTGTTGACCAGCAGACAATACCTCCAAGGCCCTGTGTATGGCCCGTGCAGCTGGAAAACATGGCAGTGATGTGCCCAGTGCTCCTTACAGGCCCTGTTTGAGCCAGGACCTGCCCTCCCTCGCTCTGTGCCTCAGTTTCCCCATGAGCTCTGGCTCTGGTGTCACAGATATTGCACTGTGGCGATGCCAGGGGACGTGCAGAATCGTGGGTGCTATCTCCAGAGGTATATCCCACCAACTCTGCAGTCCAGGAGATGCCTCTTCCCCAGTGCCCAGCAGGGAGGAAACAGCATTTTCATTTGCAGGCTGCAAATTAACCAAACCACAGGGTGTTTGCCCCGTTCCCTGTGGAAGAGGCCAGTGAGGTGAATCAGCCCAATCAAAACTGCAAATGTGATGGTAGGTTTTACAATCTGCAGTTCATGTGCTGACTTTCATGATTAAAGTCCCTGCCACTGATGCCACTTGGTCTTAAAGCATCTGAGAGCTGCAGCAGACATTGAATATGGGGCTTTAATGTGTGACAACTTTCACCTTTCCCAAAGCTATTTTAGCACCTGGCTGCTGCTTTTTCCCATCCAGTCTCTTGTTCTTTGATAGAAATGATCCTGCCCTGGTAACACAAGATCTGCCACGTGGCAGCACAAGTATTTTCCAGCATGAGAACTCAGCTGATTGTGGCTGTCTTACACAGATCCGGTAAGAGAAGAGCCTGGACTGAGATAGAAGAAACTTTGTAGGGACTAATTAAGTCCCAAAGCAAACAGAAAGTGCTCTCAAGTTGAAGGACTTGAAGATTCCAGTGATTTTAAAGTCGGGCAACGCCATTTCACTGCATTTCCTGCATACCAAAGGATCTGTTAAATACACATTGCTAATCTAAATCTATTAATACCTATATTAAAATCTGTCTATATTCAAATCTATCTCTATGAATATCTACATAATAAAAGCAATTTTATTTTCATTCCATCCCTTGCAGGGTTTTCAGGGGGCTCAGTCCTGCAGGGCAGGGTTGGTGCCATGCCCCCCAAGAATTCCCAGGGAATACTGAGCAGAGCAGCATGTCCCTGGTACTGGGGGCTATGGACTGTCAGAGCATCCCGAGCACCACCACCAGCCTCAGATGCTACCTGGATCCCTGGAATGTCATCCCAGGCACTGAATGTGGTCTCTTAAGGTCTTTTATTTTGCTTCAGAAAGGATTAATTTAATTAACATAAGTAACAAAACTTCTCACAGCACTCTATTTATAGACGGGTGGGCTCTAACACAGCTCCTGGCTATGCCAAGAAATGACTCTAATAATAGCTGCTTAGCACCAAAGTTCAGGGGGCTGGAGAGGTTACATGGAGAAAGTACCAGGACGGGCTCAGCCCTGTGATGGTCATCACCAGGGGAAGCACCACTGGAGCAGGTTGCTGAGACAGCGGCTTGGCACAGAGCCCATCGCTGCCAACACCACCAGGTCCTCCTCCTGGGCACCTTTTGGAGGGTGGCTGAAGACAAGCGATGGTCTTTCCAGCTAAAAGACAGCAGTTTCCCCCAGGGCTGAGCTCAGGGCCCTGGCAGCACCCTCAGCCCTGCCCACAGCCTCCCACGCTCCCCAGCCCCTTCCCCTCCCACCACTCCTGCTGCCAGGGAGAAATTCCCAGCTGGGCTTTTGTCATCGACGACCACGTGTTTCTGCGGGAAGTTTCTATTTCTGTGAACAGCAATTTGTTCAAGCAACTCCCCCCTCCGCCTGCTTCCCTTCAGCAGGAGCCCTGACAAACACCGCTGGCATGCCTGGAAGCTGCAACTCACTCCCCTGTGCCAGCCCTGGCCACAGCCTTCATCCTCCTCCCTCCTGTCCTGCAGTCCATCCTGCAGCACCATGGCAGGGGAATTACCCTCATGGTATCTTGCAGAGGGTCAAATTGAGCTGGGACTACCCCATGTGCTCACTGTACACCCTGAAACATGAAGGGGCTCTTAAGAAATGAAGGAGCCTGAGCAAAAGCATGCTCAAGAGCCTGGCTGCGGGAGCCAGGCCTGTAGGAAAGTCCCAAAAGTGGCAGCACCTCTGCTTGAGGGGGATCAGGACCCCCAAGAATGTCCAGTGCTGTTTAAGATCTTCATCAATGATACACCTGAGGGATGGGATCAGTCCAAAGGGACCTGGACAACAGGGCCCATATGAACCTCAGGAGGTTCAACAAGGCCAAGTGTAAGGTCAAGGCCAAGTGCACCTGGGTCAGGGCAACCCCTGCTGTCAGTACAGGCTGGGGGCTGAAGGGATGGAGATCAGTCCTGCAGAGAAGGGCTTGGGGATACTAGTGGGTGAAAAGCTGAAGATGATCCAGCAATGTGTGCTCACAGCCCAGAAGCCAATGCATCCTGGGCTGTATCCCCAACAGCGTGGGCAGCAGGGCGAGGGAGGGGATCCTGCCCTTCTGCTCCGCTCTGGGGAGACCCCCCTGCAGTGCTGAGGCAGCTCTGGAGTCCTCAGCACAGGAGAGACATGGACCTGTTGGAGCGGGGCCAGAGGAGGCCCCAGTAATGATGTGAGGGCTGGAACCTCTCTGCTGTGAGGCCAGGCTGAGGGAGTTGGGGTTATTCAGCCTGGGGAAGAGAAGGCTCTGGGGAGACCTTCTTGCAGACTTTCAGTACTTAAAGGGGCCTGTCAGAAAGATGGGAACAGACTTTTTAGCAGGGCCTGTTGCCACAGGACAAGGGGTGATGGTTTTAAATTAAAAGAGGGGAGATTTCGGCTGGACAGAATGAAGGCATTTTTTACAGTGAGGGTGGTGAGACCCTGGCCCAGGTTTCCCAGAGAGGTGGTTGGTGCCCCATCCCTGGAAACATTCCAGGTGAGGTTGGCTGGGGCTCGGAGCAACCTGCTCTAGTGGAAGACGTCCAAGCTCACTGCAAGGGGGCTGGACCAGATGATTTTTAAGGGTCCCTTCCAATCATAGAATTCATAGATTCTGTGATTCTATGAAGCTCCCTGGGCCACGGCTCTGCCTGACCCAGCTGTGCAGAGCAGCCAGCAAATTGCTTTTGTCTTTGGTTAAAACCTGGAGCTAATCCCCCCCAGTGCCTGCAGCCAAGTCCCTCAATGTTTCACCAGTCTGCCGAGCCCCATTGCTCCCCTCCTGACATACCCACTGCTCAAGCTGAGCCTCCCAGTTTGTAACCAGGGTCTTAACGACACTTTGGACTAGAAGTCTAATGCCCTTAGAAAGGGCAACTTAGAAGAAAGCAACACCTGTAATACTTGCCTTAGGTCTCCATCTCCCATAGGTAACTGATGCAATTACCAAAGGAATATTAATTGCTGTGGAAGGGGAGAGCAGGCGGTCCTGTAGCCATACAGAAGATGAGCTTTCTACCACACCTGTGCGTGGTCCTTGCTGTGCTGGTAGGATGAGGCTGTTTCTGTGAGGGAGGTGAAGTCAAGTGCCCTGGACTGTGGGGTTTTCTCCATCCCAACAGTGGGACCAGGAAAGGCAGGGCTTCTCCTCCTGCCTTGACACCGTCTGCACGGCTTCCATGCCTCCAGGCCATGCTTCTCAGCATCCCTGCTGCCGGGCACAGAGCTGAGAAATGAAAGAAAACAACCCAAAAAGAGCCGTTCTGCTACACTAAATGCAGTATTTAGAGTTCCCACTGCTGGGAACATGGCCTTAAAGGCTGGAAATATCAAAAGCAGTGCTGGGAAGGAAAAGAAAAAACAAACAGAAAAATCACTGGTTGCAGCTGCCTTGCTGGCAAATAAAGTGAGCACTGCCGGAGTGGGTGGCACAGGGAAAATAAGCCCTGTCTCCACTCGAGGACCAAAGGACAAAATACCCCTCTGCTGTACTGAGCAGCACAGGCAGCTGGAGCAGAGTCCTCACAGCCCCGTGGTGTGACAGAATCATGGGGAAATACCTTTGGCTGGGTGACAGCGCAGTGTAGAAGTGCTTGCTACAGTGAGGTGTCACTTAAGCCAAACCCTGGACTTCTTAGCAGAAAGAAAATCAGGAATATGCGAACAGTCTGTTTGGTAAAGAAATAACCTTCAGGGTTTATTCTGCTGCAACCTCAAGAAATTCCACAGCTGCTGCTGTGTGGGAGGGAGCCCGGGGAAAATTTTTCCCCTCTGCGTGGGGCCGATGCTCACGGCTGGCCAGGGAAGGGCTGTGCTGAGCAGCACGCACTGCAATCCCCGGCCCCATGCAGCCAGAGCCCCTGGCTCAGTCCCCTGCCCAGCCTGCGGCAAATGTTAGTGAATTCCTATAAATCCTTGTGTTTTGCAGGGTCTGGGATCACAGGAGCCTCATCCCGGAGGCCCCTGAAGCTGCCTGAAGTGCTAGGAGTGCTAGGGGATGTGCCAAGAGGAGTAGCCTCCGAGAGGTATTTTCTACTCCTAATTGCTGCCTCTTGTCTATGGAAAAAAAATGTGGCTCTGCCAAAGGAAACAGGACATTGTTCCTGTTTTCAAGATACAGGAGAAGCAAAGGAAAAGCAACAGAGACTCTTTTGAATGTCTGTGAATGCTGTCTCGCCCTGCCTTGCTGCTGTTCAACACCCGCTGGGGCTGTTCAGAGGTGCCTGTCCCGGGGTCACTGCAAAGAAACTGGCTGCTGAGAAACAGCTTGGTCCAGGCTGGATGCAGGTGGGACCTGGCCTGTGGGGCCTCCTGCCCCTCCTCCTGCCCTTGAGCCACCACTGGCCCCGATGAAGGAGCCAAAAGTGTTTTGGGAAACTGGTGCATTGCATAGAAACTCCTGTAATACAGCACCCACCCTGAGGTGTCCTGCAGGGTCTGGCTGGGCAGGGGCATAGGAGTGGGGTGTTCCCTGGGCTCCCCAAGGATCCTCTCCAGCCCTGCAGATCACAGAATCATAAACTGGTTTGGTTGGAAGTGACCTTTAAAGGTCATCTAGTCCAACCCCCCTGCACTGAGCAGGGACATCTGCAACTATAACAGATGCCCCAGGGATGGGGCATTGACCACCTCTTTGGGCAACCTTGGGCCAGGGTCTCACCACCTTCAGCATAAAAAATGTCTTATCTAATCTAAATTGCCCTCTTTTAGTTTAAAACCATCATCCCTTGTCCTGTCACAACAGGCCTTGCTAAAAAGTCTGTCCCCTTTAAGGGGGGACAGGCCCCTTGAAGTCTTAAAAGGCTACAAGAAGGTCTCCCCAGAGCCTTCTCTTTCCAGGCTGAACAACCCCAACTCCCTCAGCCTGGCCTCACAGCAGAGGGGTTCCAGCCCTCGCATTGTTGCTGTGGCCTTCTCTGGCCCCGCTCCACCAGGTCCATGTCTCTCCTGTGCTGGGGACTCCAGAGAACTGCAGGGGGGTCTCCCCAGAGTGGGTCCCTCCCGGTGCCCTGTCCAAGGATGGAATGGGGAACACCGGGGGTCTCCCCAGAGCGGGTCCCTCCCGGTGCTCTGTCCAAGGATGGAATGGGGAACACCAGGTCCCTCCCAGTGCCCCATCCTGGGCCAGAACAGGGAGCACTGCGTCCCTCTTGGTGTCCTGTCCCCAGGATGGAACGAGGAACACTAGGTCCTCCAGATGCCCCATCCCAGGCTGGAGTGGGGAGCACCAGCGAGCCGGGTCCTTCCCAGAGCCCCATCCTGGGCCATCCTGGGGAGCACCATGTCCCTCCCGGTGCCCTGTCCCAGGACGGAACGGGGAGCACTGGGGAGCACCATGTCCCCCAGGTGCCCCATCCCAGGCTGGAGCGGGGTGCACTGGGGACCCAGCTCCCCCCAGTGCCCCATCCCGGGCCAGGAGGGGGAGCACCGGGGTGCCGGGTCTCTGCTGGTGCCGCATCCCGTCCCGGAGCGGGCAGCACCGCGGAGCCGTGTCCCTGCCCGTGGCCCATCCCGTCCCGGAGCGGGCAGCACCGCGGAGCCGTGTCCCTGCCCGTGGCCCATCCCAGCGGGCAGCACCGCGGAGC
>VZZY01008084.1:162407-173129 GCA_013400335.1 Eurystomus gularis
GGGGTCCGCGGCGTTCGGGAGCCGGGGGTGGCCCCGCCGTCCCCTCGCACGCAGGGGTGCGGTGCTGTCCGGAGGGACGCGCAGGTACCCGGGGCGGAGGAGCTGCCAAAGGGAGGGCACCGCCGGCTTCTCGTCCTCTCCGAGCCCCTGCGCTGAGAAATGCCCCTTGTACACCGCCGGCAGAACGGTTTCGTAACGCCCCTGGAGGTGTCCGGGGGTGGAGAGCCGGGGGTTAGACCGGAGGTGTCGGGGTGCGGAGAGCTGAGGGTTGAACCAGGCGCGCAAGCTCGGAGATGCCCGCTCCGGGAGCTGAGCAGCGGGAAGGCTCCGTGTGACAGTCCCCGCGGCCCTCCCCGAGCTGCCCCCGCTCCGCAGCCACCCGCCAGAACTTCAGGCTGGAAACTTCTTGGGGCGGGGAGGGCGGCTCTGCTGCCTTTGCGTTTTCCCCGTGGCTCCGAGCGTGTTGGGAACTCCGTGAGAGGAGGGTGGGACGGGCAGCGAACCGGCAGGGAAAGGGCCGTCAGGGTGCGTGGGAGAGAGAGCTCCAAGCCCCGTGTGCGTGGGAGAGAGAGCTCCAAACCCCGTGTGCGTGGGCAGGAGGGCTCGTAGCTCCGTGTGCGTGGGCAAGGCCAGCAGCGGGCTCGGCAGCGGCTCTCGCCTCCTGACGTGGCTTCTCCTCTCCCAGCTCGGAGGGGCCATGGCCGCAGCCTCCGGCTCCCTCTGGAAGCGGGGAGGTTTTGTGATGTGCTCTCCGGGTGCTGGGATCGAAACGGTGCCGCTGGCTGCGGGATGCCCGAGCCTGCCAGCCTTTCTTTTTGGGAACCGTAAAGCCTTCTTGGCTGCCAAGTTATCGCTCGCTTTGTGGCTCTCCCAGGAAAGGAGAAACATCACTTGGTTCCATGAAAACTTTATTTTTGCGGTGACGTAATGTGGAAACCAAGTAGCCAGCACCTAAAATGGGAGCTAGAAGCTGTTGCAGGTGGTGGGGCAGCCCTGCCGGTGCCCTTGCTGCTGCTAGGGCGGGCATCGCTACTGGGGAGGGCATTGCTACTGGGGAGCCCATCACTACTGGGGAGCCCATCACTACTGGGGAGCCCATCGCTGCTCCTCGCCAGGGCCGCTGACGCTTTCGGGCTAAAATGTGTGCCAGCCACATTTCACCCAGTGATGCTTCACCGCAACCCGGGGTGTGGGTAAGGTGGGACGTGGCAAGGGGACGGGCACTGTAGCTGCTGGGCTAGCCTTCCCCTGGCTGGCAGGACAGCGGGGAGCCGTGCAAGAACAGAGCTGGCAGAGGCTTATGGCCCTGGCAGGGGCTCTCAGTGCTGGCAGCCTGGGCAAGGAGCTGCTGGTGTAAGGACAGTCTCAGCAGCTCTGAGCAGCCCCAGCAGGGGCCTCTGACAGCTGATAACCGGAGCCCTTGGAGGGGCTTGGCAGACGGCTGAGCGAGGAAATGCCTGTGGCACTGGCTGGGAGCAGCCCTGGGGCTGGCGATGACTATGGGCTGGGCTCAACCTCTCCCTTTGGTATGAGAAATCATCTCTTGGAGGCTTCTTAGGACAGGCCGTCCTGGGGTGTAGGACACATGAGGGGCTGCCAATCCCCGGGCTGGGGTTTGGCAGGAGCTGCTGCACCCCTGCTCCCTGGCACCAAGGCATCAACGCTGCTTGGATCTCCCTGCGGGTTCAAAAGTTAAAGTGCAAATTGATCTCCTTAAGCTGCTGGGAGATTTGAATAGCATTCTTTTAGACTGGAGAATGGGGAGCAGCAGGTAAAGTGGGCTGCTGTGTGGAGGGGAGCGAACAGCCAGAGGAGTTCACTTCTCCTTGGCTCTTTTGCCCCTCCAGAAACATTCAGCTGTGTTATCTGTTTAGATCACGAAGTCCTTGGAGCAGGGATACTCACTCAGCACACACGATTAATAATGCAAGTAAAGGGATGCTTTCCTGCCAAAATTGATGGGGAGATGGCCAGGTTACGTGTTCGCTCTGTGAGGAAATCTGCAACTATTTGGAGTGGTTTCAGAGCAATCATAGGATCATAGAATGTTTTGGGTTGCAAGGGACATTCAGGGGTCTGTCATCTTTGTCTGCTGTAAAGCCTCGTGGTATTTTGGCTTCTGTGGTTGTTACAGGCATGCCTTGGGCACCGAGGAGATGGGGCAGCAGCCTGTCCCAGCATGGTGTGGCCGAGTGCTGGGAGAAGGGCTTATCCTTCCCGGGGCTGGCTGGAACCTGAGCATGCCCCTCCCCACCCACCATGTGCTCCAACAGCCACAATCGCTTTGTCTCTCTTCTGTTTCAAGGTGGCCGAGAGAATAAAATGCCCATCTTGATCTCCAAGATATTTAAGGGGCTGGCAGCGGACCAGACCGAGGCGCTGTACGTGGGGGATGCCATCCTCTCCGTCAACGGGACCGACCTTTCCGAGGCGACGCACGATGAGGCGGTGCAAGCCTTGAAGAAGACGGGCAAAGAGGTGGTCTTGGAAGGTAGGAGACGCTGCATGGGGGGGACGAGGCTCCTCCTGCTTCGAGGGACTGATCTCTGTTTTTCCCAGTGATGTACTGGGAACATGGGGATGGCACATCATCTGCATATTCATTTGCATGCTCTTTCAAATGGAAAACAACATGTGCAGACTGGTTTATCTCTCATCTGGAGAGCTGGAGGTAACTGCTGGGGTCTCCCTGTCTCCCTTCAGAGAGGGAGAGACATGTGTGTGCCACTACTCGATGCTCAGCAGGTCCATCTCCCTGCTGCGGAACCATGGGCAGGCAGCGATGGGAGGCATGGGATGGGTTCATGGGGTTTGCGACTCTTCTGTCTGCTGGCACCCGCTGACCCCCTCCTGCTGGCGTAAGCCTGCAGAGCACCACCAGCCAAGGATGCGGGATTAAAGCAGAAAAAGTCTCCTGCTGCCCCATGAACTGCAGACCCCAGGGTGATGCTGTACGACAAGATTTTGGGCAGGCAAGAGGTAGAGGCTGCTGGGTGCAAGCAGGGCCAGCTCAGGGGTGCAGCCTGCCAGGGGATCCCCAGCAGCCGAGCCCCAGCTGCAGCCCTCCTGAGATCTGGCAGCTGAGGCTATGAATATCCCAGGGGTGCAGCTTTCACCATCCCAGGGAGACTGGAGCTGGTCCCCTGGGAATGGGCTCCCTCTTTATACCAGGTGGCTGGTCTGTGGTGTCTCCCAGCCCTGCAGGGGCTGGCACACGGAAGCAGCCCCCCGGTCCTCCCAGGGGAGTGGGTGAGGGCTGATGCGTTGGGACCATGGGAGCCCTGAGGGAGAGACTCCACTCTTCTCCCATTACTCAGCACATCACATCTGTCTGTGCTTTCCCACCCTTTTCCAGTTCAGGCTGAGCACCCAGGATTTGTCCCTCAGGACAGGACCCTTCCCCTCCCTTCACTGCCAATCAGCCCTCTGGGTCACCCTGGCTAATTGAGAGGGTCTTGGCACCAGACATCCTTCCTGGTGTGGTTGTAGGGATGCAGAGCCCAAAGAGAGGTTTGGTTTGGGGCCAGTGCTCTGGGTTCTGCCTGGACAAAGCCGAGTTCTGTGTCTTCTGCTGCCAGCGACCATCGTGGCTCTTGCTTTCCTGCGCCTTCCCCAGATTGTCTCAGCTCCAGATTTCAGTTTTTAGCTTTGCTCAGCCCTTTCTGCTGTGGGTTCCTCCTCTCCTGGGAGCCACAGGACCATGGTTCAGCCAGAGGAATGTGCTGCTCAGCACAGCTGCTGGGAGCAGATAGGGTTGTTGGTGGGGTGTTCTGGTTTTTTGTTGGGTTTTTGTTTTTTTTTTTGATCGAAGAGAAATATAAGAGCCTCTTTCTCTGGGAGTTTGTGAAAATCCTCCCCTTAGCTGTTGTTCTTGGACCACTCTCTCTCTGTTATTTTCTTTTTATCCTTTACTTTGGCATGGGTTCCTTTTACTGCTAGAGGTCCTGCAGGAGGTGGTGAGCTGCCTGCTCTGTAGAGAACGACTTCATAGAATTGTAGAATCATAGAATGGTTTGGGTTGGAAGGGACCTTAAAGATCATCTCGTTCCAACCCCCCTGCCATGGCAGAGACACCTCCCGCTAGACCAGATTGCTCAAGGCCCCATCCAACCTGGCCTTGAACACCTCCAGGGATTGAACATCCACAACCCCACCTGAGCAACCTGTTCCAGTGTCTTATCAACCTCAGAGTAAAGAATTTCCTTCTTCTCCCTGGACCACCTCTTCCTCCTCCTCCATCCCCCTGGGGAGCTGGCACTCCCAGGTTACCCTTCCAGGAGGCAGCTGCAGGCAGGGCCTTTGCTGTAGCTGGCTGATCTCAGGTATGACCTGCTGAGCTGCTTAATTAATGAAAACTCCCAGCAGGAACCCTTGGGAGTAGAGCAGGGCTGGACTGGCTCCCACCATGATCCTGTGGAAGCTCTGGGATTGCTTTGTAGCTGATGCCATTGGGCTTCCATGGTGCGGGGTTGCTTGGGGTTGCTGCAGGCAGCAGCCGGGGCTGGGCAGAGGTCTCTTCTCTGCTACTCCTCTGATCATGGACATTGGTTATTAACATGGTGCATCTCCATCTCCCCTCTGTTTGGGGTTTGATGGCATGGTACATCCCTGCCTATGGAGCATGGGGAGGCTGGCCATACAGCATGGTCCCCATCAGGCTGTCCCTGCCCTGCCCAGGTGGTGGCCCTGCCTTATACCTGCCACCCTGATGGCTCTCCAGGAGTTGGCCAACCAAGTACACTGCCCTGGGGCGGGGTGGCGGGGCTGGGGGGCAGAGGATGGCCTTAAGGTGCCCAAAAGATGTTAAAGGGGGGCCTTCCCAGCTCTCTTCTCCTGCTTGGGCTTGCTCCAGAGTTTAGAGAGAAGCACCTTAACGTAACTTTCTGGTGAACAACGCTTTCTGGTCCCTGTGTGCTGCCAGGTGTGACTTCGACTTCCCTTACGGTTGCGGGAAGTACGAAAACTGAGGAATTTGGCACAGCCAGTGCCTGTTTGCCACCTTGCTGCTCCTGACTGTGTTCATACCTGGTTTTAGGAGTTTTTAGGGTAGTTTGCAAGTGGCATCGCAGCAGGTAACAAAGCTGGGAGAGCTTGCATCTCCTCACAGGACAGTGAACTGGGGTGAGAATCTCCTCCACTGTGGCAGAGCTGGGAGGTGATGCATTTTAACTTCAGGATCAGCAGTGGCTCCAGGTGCCAGATCTCACCCCAGGCTGCTCAGCTTGGCTCCTGGGTGTCAATGATGGCCGGGCATGAGGACATGCAGATACCTCGCAGCGTGTCCTACCAAGGTCTTGTGGATGTGCCAAACTACTCCTTTGAAACTTGCAGCAGGAGTTTGACTGTAATTATATTACATTGTTATTTTGGGGAGAGCTGTTCTCCCTTACCTTATTTTTCCCGTGGTTTCTTTTTTTGCCATTGCTTGTTATCCAGAGAACCTCCACGGCAGGGGACAGGCCGATGAACATCCTTCCAGCTGCCCTGAGAAGGGCTTTGGTGCCAGGAGTGGTTTTCCCAGCAACACCCCTGTACTGTATTGGCATGGGGAGAGAACTGGGAGCAGTGGGGAGAAGGAGCTGAGACAGCCATGAGCGTCTCACCTCTGTGGCAGCCTGGGGCTTGTTGGCTGCAGAGGAGCTTCCCAGGGCTGTCGCAGCTCTCCAAGACTCATTTGGGCAAGCAATAGCTTGTAAGCTTGAAATTCAGAAAAGCTCAGAGGTGCCAGGAGAGCACTGGGGATGCCCCGCTCTGGTGGGCTGATTGCCCTAACCGTGGTAAACCCAGGCAGTCATAGAGGATGCAATGTTCATGGTGTGAAACATATCCATAAAAAACATAAAATTGAGGTGACCCTGGGGTAAATAACACAGTGCAGAGTGGAAGGGGGTTTCGAGCAGAGGTAAGTGGCGGCAGCTGGGATTTGTGCAGTTCTCTGTCACTGCTGCCCTTCTGGGTTCAGAAGGGCTTCAGGAGAGAAAGCCCTGAGGTGACCTCCAGCCCTTTGTGGGACACTAGAGTGAATATCTTCAGGCAGATGTGATCGTCTTCGGGGTCTGAGGAGCTGGGCTTTGCCCTTGGCAATGCTGTGTGTGCTCTTGTGGTTTAGATGTAATGAATCCAAGCAGAAATGGAGGCTTTGGACCAGCCCTGGGCTTGAAAGACGGTGAAGGTCCACAGCCTCCTACCTTCTCCACACCTCACATCCCTGAAGTTTTGCTTTCCCTGGGGAGTTTTTTGGGGATGTTTCTCCTCCCATGGAAACATGGAGAGTTGTCTCATGATCTGCCTGGGATCAGTCAGCCAATGGGTCACTGCTGGCCATGCAGCACAGGCGAATATTTAGCAAAAAGCTGGGGCATGGCATGTGGACATGATGGGACAGGGTCCTGGAGCAGGAAGGACAGTGGTGGTACCTCCACCCTGCAACACCCTGCAACATCCCATGGCATCTTCCTCCCTGGGTGGGATGCTGGATGGTGTGGCTGTGGCAACCCCTGCATTGAGTGTTTTGGAAGCACATCACAGCATTGGCTTGAAGTTTTACAGGACATTTCAGGGTGTCTCTTTGGGATGTATATTAGCTGACCCCCCTGATTTAACATGTTAATTTTGCGTTGTTAGTCCTGAGGCAGAGAGAGACCACCTGGTGATGGGTTTAGCATCATCTTAGGGCCACCACTGCATCTCCAGGACCTTTCTGGAAGCCTTCCTGATGTGATGACCACCAGTACAGTCAGACCTTTTTGACTCACGATGTTGTGTAGATGCTGCTGGAAGGCTCTTGTCAGGTGAAACAGTGGGACCTGTCCTACCCCTGACCAACAACGCAGTCTTAAACTTCCCTGTCTTGAATCCATGCCACAATCTCCAGGCTGAAGCAGAGCATGCCAGCACAGGGCTGGTGGCCCAAGCAATGGGTGGGTGCTCTCAAGCCTGTTGTTGGGTGTCTGTTTGTCTGGGACTGTTTTCCTGGCCAGAGGAAGGTTTGTGACTCCTTGGTGAAGCTCTCTGGACTCAGGAGCTTGGCTTCAGTGGGCATGTGTGTAGGGCAGGTCATGGGGACTCCTGAATGAAGGGTGCAGGAGTGTTTGCTTTGGGCTTGGTTTCCATCCTTAGGAAGGATGAGCTGGTGGAGGGGGAGGATCTGTTACGCCAGAAGTAAAACCAAGGAATTTTGAAGGTTTTTCTGGAGAGACAAAAAAACAACTGCAACACAGAGATGTGAGCAGGGCAGACCTGGGGTCTTTGGTTAAATGTGTCCCCAATGCAGCTCGCTGCATGGTGCTCTGGTGATGCTGTGGGCCTGGGGACCAAGTCAGCAGCAGTGAGGCAGTGTTCCTGCTGAGTGATTTTTGGAGGGTGCTGCCTAACAGGGAGGGGGACAACCAGCCTGGGAGCCCCAGCACTGCAAGGTGTTAACTAGAAAAAAAAATAATTCAAGAATCAAGGTTACCAGTAGCAGAGATAATGCATAATATGGTCTGAATTGTTTGCTTTAATGAGCTGCAGGTAATTAATGAATCCATTCAATACCAGGCGATTCCCCTGCAGTGAAGGGACTGGCAGAAGTGTAAGTCAGCCCAATATAGAGCCCATGCTGGGGTCACTGGAGGAGACAGCAGCTCCCATGGGATGGTGGCAGCACCGTAGCCTCCAACATATTCCAGTTCCCCGTGCTGGCTCGGGACCCCCTGATACTGTGGGAACCCATCAGTGCTTCATGACCAGCCTAAATCCTCCTTAAAGCCACATGCCAGCGAGACATATGCTGGCCATTGCCTAATTCTCCATGCCGTGTCCTGGGCTGGTCACTGCTCCACTCCTCTGTGGCTCCATCGGGACGTGACCCCACCATCACACAGCTAATGCTGGTGACGTCCTCTGCGTGCCCAGGGAGCCGCAGGCACGCTGCTCGGGTTTCAGCGGCTGAGGGATATCTTTCTGAACTCCAATTAGTTCCCAGGCACCGGGATAATGGTAGGTCCCCACTGCCAAGATTAATGACCCGGGGTAAAATCCAGCGTGGCTCAAATGCCTGCAGGAACGCGGCGGCTATTTATAACGGGAAGCGCAGGGCAGGAGGGTGGTGGCCCCACGCTGCCTCCTTGGCCCTGGGGCCACTGCGGGGTAACCCAACCCACGTGCCGCAGCGACTCCGCAGCCATTTATAGCTGTGTCCTGCTGTGGTCGGGCAGAGTGGGGCACCCCACGGGGCTCTGCCTCCCCACCATGCCCCGCTGCAGCTCCTGCTGGGCTTTCAGGATCTAGAGGTTTTGAGGAGCTTGCTGGGATAGGAATGAAGAGAAGGATGGGTGAAGGGTGAGGGTGGAAGGCATGCAGATTCTCTCCTGATGGGAAAAGGGCTTTTTTCTGGCACAAAATGAGGCTGCTGTGGCTTTGCTTCAGTGATGGACCTGGTCCACCAAGCAGCCACCTACAAGAGTTGGCTGCAAAGCCAAGTTTGTGTCCCTGCTCCTGCTGCCCACACCCCTCGCTTGGACCTGTAGCAAAACCAGCGGTGACAGCTGGGGACACAGCAGCAGGCACACGTCTGTCCTTCAGTGTTTTCCCTAAGGGCCACCAAAGGGAAACCCTCCCCTGCAGCCAGCAGCTGGTCCCACGCTGCCATTGTGAAGGACCATGCCTGGCATCCTCCCCTGCTCAGCCGAAGCTTTTTGACCAGTGCTGCTGCCCCAGTTTCCAGGACTGTAGCTGTGGGGCCCCATCAGTTCTTATCTCATGGTTCCCCTAAGCCTCGGGAGCTGGCTGCGGTGCCAGCGCGGCTCTGCGGGCTCTGGCTCTCACTGGGGATTGAAAGCTGATGGCTTGTCCCTGGTTTCTAGCTCAGGAGCACGGCTGTGAGCACACAGTTCGTGGCTTTTCCTGGGGCCACGCCATGATATTCGAGATCTGTTGCTCCCAGTTGGCGGCAGGACTGGCTGTACCAGCACAGTTTGGACTGTGTAATTTTGTCCTGGGACTCCTGCCCATTCCCCACCCACTGCCTCCATGTGCCGCCCCAGGGACCTGATCAGACTTGGATCTGTGGACTGATCTGGGTTAAAGGAAAGAAAAAGGGCAGAAGGCCATTTTTATCCCTCCTGCGTGGCTCCCTGGGCTGGGACGGTGGGGCAGAGGTACACCCCTCTGGTGACATGACTTTCCACAAAGGTCCCGAAGATCCAGCACTAGCCCTAAGGAGATGCTAAGCCCATGTCCTTTGTGTCATGTCACCTTCTGGTATGACCTCACTCACCAGTGCCCCAGGGGCACAGGGCAGAGGACCCACAGCACCCATGGGTGGCACCTCTGGGGATGTGATGGAGGTGGCACCATCTCTGATGCAGGGAGTGTGCGAGGGGTTTCAGTGGGGCAGATGGGTGCTGGCGGGCAGGATGAGGCCACCTTGGCCCTTGCCATGCTCTCAACCAGTTGTTGCCTCTCTTCCAGTGAAGTACATGAAGGAGATCTCACCCTACTTCAAGAACTCCTCCACAGGGGCAACGGTCAGCTGGGACCCCTCGCCTGCCACCCAGCAGAAGCGGTCATCCCCCCTCCTATCCCCTCGGGAGCTCCGGGAGGGCAGGACTGTGCCTCTGAAGATGTGCTACGTGTCCCGCAAGTGCCTCCCCGCTGACCCAGAGCACAGGTCAGGACATGGTGCCGGGGGGTGGCAATGCCACTGTGGTGCCCTGGGGTGCTGAGGGCCATCGGGGACCCAGTGGGGCCATGTCCCTGCAGGTACCTGGAGGTGTGTTCGGCAGATGGACGCGTTGCCCTCTTCCTGCGGGCGAAGGACGAGGCCACGGCACAGTCGTGGCTCAGTGCCATCCAGGCCAACGCGGGTGCGCTGCTGCCACGGGTGAAGGAGGAGCTGCGAGCCCAGCTGGTGGGTACCAGCACGGTGGCTGGACGGGACATCAAGCACGTGGGCTGGCTGACAGAGCAGGTACCCCCACGCCCCCCACCACCCCATGCCACTCTACTGCCGGTGGCCCTGACCCCATCCCCTTGCAGCTCCCAAGCGCCGGCACCAGGAACCTTTTGGCTGTCCTCACCGAGAAGGAGCTGCTGCTGTATGGCAGCCTGCCACAGAGCCGCGATGCCCTGGGCAAGCCTGCACACAGCTACCCCCTCATCGCCACCAGGTAGGGACCACCTGACCAGTGTCCCCTGCCCGGTGTGGAGGACAGGGTAATGTCCAAGGGCAGCGGCAGGGAGTCAGCGCAGAGTCCCAGGGGTGATGGCAGAGCCCCAGGGTGGTGGCAGTGACTTGGGGTGGTGGCAGGTGGTGGAAATCAGGGCAGAGGCCCTGGCAGAGGATGTGAAGATGATGGTGGTGTCCAGAGGTGGTGGCAGGGCCCACGGATGATGGCAGAACCTTGGGAATGATGGTGGTGTCCGGGGTGGTGGCAGGGACTGGAGGCTAGGGCAGAGCCCACAGATGTGGTAGAGCCTTAGGGTGGTGATGAGGGCTGGAGGTCAGGGCAGAGGCCCGGGGAGGATGGCCGAGTTCCCAGGGTGGTGGCAGAGGCTTTTGAGATGGTGTTGGAGCCTGGGGGTGGTGGCAGAGCCCTGGGATGATGTCAGAACCCCAGGCTGGTGGCAGGGGCCGAGTGTCAGGACAGAGCCCCAGCTTAGTAGCACAGGCTTTTTAGATGATGGTAGTGTCCGGGGGTGGTGTCAGTGTCCGGGGGTGGTGTCAGTGTCCGGGGGTGG
>VZZY01008084.1:176175-186209 GCA_013400335.1 Eurystomus gularis
CGTTACTAACTGTTAAATCAATACAACAAGTAATTTAGAAACAGATGGTGTATTTTTCTATGATCAAAAGCATGTCTGCACAAGGAAACACATTATTACTGCAATTTACCTTCCTCTTCCTGCCCTCCAGCCATTACTCTTTGGGGTTCGTTCCAATAAAAGAGGGAATCACTCCCAATCCAGAGCAGATTTCCTATTAATCTTATAGACCACAAACTGCCTTAACTTTGCATGCGCAGCTCAGACAGATCATCCTGTGCCGTGCCTGGGCTGTGAAAGAAATGGCTTGCTTTGGAGTTGGATGTTGCTTTTCTTTGATCTCTTTGCATTTGATATTGGTGATGGGGTGACAGATTTTTTTCCCCTCATGTATTTTGTGGTGGTTTATCAGCCTCTTCACCCTTCTGGCACCATCTTTTGCCTAATGGGACCCTTTCCCCAGATGCTTTTGCAAAAGGGTCTGCAAATAAGAAAACTACCACTTATTTCTCTGAGTGATGTGGGATGTTGAGCCTGCAGTGTGCCCTTGTGGCGAAGAAAACCAATGGTATCCTGGACCACATTAAGAAGAGCATGATCAGCAGGTCAAGGGAGGCTCTTCTCCCCCTCTATTCTGCCCTGGTGAGGCCATATCTGGAATATTGTGTCCAGTTCTGGGCTCCCCGGTTCAAGGGTGATGGGGAACTACTGGAGAGAGTCCAAGGGAAGGCTACAAGGACGATTAAGGAACTGGAACATCTCTCATGTGAGGAAAGACTGAGATTCCTGGGGCTGTTTAGCCTTGAGAAGAGAAGGCTCAGAGGGGATCTGATCAATGTTTAAAAATATCTGAAGGGTGGATGTCAGGAAGATGGAGCAATCGGTCTCTTTTCAATGGTGCCCAGTGATAGGATGAGGGGAAACAGGAACAAACTGGAACATAGGAAGTTCCACCTCAACATGAGGAGAAACTTCTTTACTGTGAGGGTGATGGAGACCTGGCCCAGGCTGCTGAGAGAGGTTGTGGAGTCTCCTTCTCTGGAGACTTTCAAGACCCATCTGGATGTGCTCCTATGTGACCTTCCCTAGATGAACCTGCTTTGGCAGTGGGGTTGGGCTAGATGGTCTCTAGAAGTCCCTTCCAACCCCTACCAGTCTGTGATTCTGTAACATAAACCACCTGGAAAGAGAGGATAGAAACTGCCTCCCCAGGAGGAGCCTGTAACAGCTGGAGAACTCTCCCTAAGTCCAGCAGCATCTTTGATTCAGGGGATGATGTCTAGAGAGGTGGTAGGAGCATCCCGCGAACTGATTTTTTTCCAGGTTGGTGCCAAAGGATGAAGGCCAGTGCTCATCAGAGACCCAAAGTCTTGGTGGGAAAAAACATTGCCATTATTTCCTAAAACTTCCAGTTTTCCTGAAATTCCTGATTCTCATTGATGTAAATGTCCAGAAACATTCAGACATCCAGAATCAGCACTGAATTTCTCTGCCTAGGGAAGGTGTCAGGGTTGGCAGCAGGGACCAGTTCCCGGTGCAGGACAGCGTCTGTAGGAGTGATGGGCACTCCTGCCTGGGACCACACCACGCTGCTCCTTGGGGAGGAATAACAGCTCGTTGGGGTTTTATTCTGCCAGGCACTTTTATGGCAGAAGGACTAATATGTTTGAAAGCAGCTTTAAAATAAATACAATGAACTCAGCTTATAGAAGCGAAGTGATGGTAATGGGCTCAGATAAAAAGCAGATTTCCTCAGCTGAGTCACTTCGAGGCAACTGTAGTTTTATTTGGTCACCGTGACTGCAACAGCTCAGGGAAAAGGGGATTTTAAAGAACCTGTGAGTGTCGGGAAATGGATGGCAAATGGGAAAGAAGGAGGAAAAAAAGTCATGTTTTGCTCTCCACATGGAGCTCTTGGGATGCTGGTTGCCAGAAGAGGGAAAAATGGAGATGGAAATGGAGGTGTGGAGACATTGGCACCCAAATTGATTTGATGGCAGCCAGAGCCACGCANGGCCTGGCTCTCGTGCTTTTCCTTTGCCCTTTGGGAGCAAATCTGGCCAGGACATGGCAAGGTGAGTTCTCTGTGTCCTCCACAGGGAAAACTAGCACTGTTAGCATCCCCGGCAGCAACGTCACAAGTTGGAATTTTCCCCAGAAATGGTCATAAGACCTGGAAAACAGCCCCGAATGAAGCAGTCGGAGAGGGAAGAGAGAGATGCTGCGGGAAGAGTGATTAGGTTGTCCCCAGATGTTTGCTCACCCACGGCAGAACACTGTTTCCCTCCCGGTACCGCTTGTACTTTCCATTAGTCAGCTCTGACCTTTTAGTGCCGTAATCAAACAAGACAACCTAACACTTAAATCTGAGCGTTTACTGCTGACATTTACAATTGGTTGTCGAGTTAGAGAGACAAAATGAAAATTTCCTAGCAGACAGCATGCTGCAGGGAAAGGGAATCAAATAATTCATTTGCTGAATAACAGGCGTGCCGGCCCCCTTCAGCTGTCTGCCCAGGCCCGCATCGCAGCGCTTGGTATTTGTACTAAAGCGCTTGTCATTAAAAAGTCAATATTCATCTGGAGTTAGTGTGGCACGCCGGTGCCGGCAATCCCGCAGACATCTCCCGTTTGGGGTGCGGGGAAACTATAGCTGGCATTTGATGAATGTAAACAGGAATGATCTTACCCAGGCGGAGCCCAGTGGGAGCGGGAAAGCTGCATTAAATGTTAAGGATCCAAGGCAGTAATGAGGATGTTTTCTCTCATTCAGCCTGGGCTGTATCCTTGCCTGGAAAGCGAGGACTCAGTGCCTCCCTTGGTGCATGCCTTGCCGTGGCTCCATAGCCCCACTTGTGGCCCATGGCAGCTGAGCTGTCCCTGTGCATGTCTCTGGGCAGGGATGGGCTTTTCCATCCCTGTCTCTGGGGGAACCAAGCCCTGGACATTTAGCGGTGTTTGCCTGGTGAGGATATAAGGCTGGTGGGATGTCGGGGTGTGCCAAGAGCCAAAACACCCCTGGGACCCCCCAGGTCTTGCACCCATCCTGCTGGCTTGGCCTCACACAGCGATGACTGTGTCTTTTCCTCCTGTGTGATCACTTCCCACCTGAGCCATTTCATTAAGTTAAAGCCATTAAAAAAAGGTCTGGACAAGGTTTCCATGCTGCTGTACTCCTCCTGCCTCCTCCAAGCAGCAGCAAAAGCAGATGGGCTGCAAACAGGGGCAACACAGCTCACCTTCCACCCTGCCTGAGAACATCCTTGTCCCATAAATAGGCTTAAACAGCCCCAAATACTCTGTCCCACCTGGCTGAACCGTGACTCTTCCTTTGCTAATACAGTGTTTCAAGAAATTAATATATTTGTTTAAATTATGGAAAACAGAACATGAACTGTCCCAAATGCTCGTTATTGCCATATTTTCCCAGCACTGCTCCATGTGCTGCTTTTCTGAATTATCAATGTTGTTCTCATGCGTGGGGACATCCCATTAGGATTTTGCTTGAGAACTGAGATCACCAACCACTTTGCATCCAACAGCATTTCCCAAAGTAGCTGGACACAGAAATATTTTGCTCAGAGAAGTGAGTGCACTGTCTGTGTGATATTCCCCCGGTCTTCAGCCTGGCTTGGGCATTGCATGGTGGTGGTGAGAGGAGTGACCAGGCAGGTGCAGTGGTGGGATGGAGGAGGTGAAGATGTCCAGGTGGTATGAAGCTCTTGGTGCTAGGGCACTGAGAGGAGCACCAATGCGCTCATGCCATCAGCAGCTGCTTCGGTGGTGGTGTGACTCCTCAGTGCAACAGCCTGCCAGTATCATATGGAAAGAAGAGAATCACTGAAGAAACACTATTTAAAATAAAAAAATAGGTCTGATTTCTCACTTTTATCAAGTTGCACCTAAAAATTGCGCTTTAAATGTGGTCGGCTCTCAAATGTGGATGTCTAGAAAACTGAAGAGGCTTCACTAACTGCATCTGGCCCCAGTGCTGGTACACTGGCGTGGGGCACCCAAACACCCCATCCTGCTCCGTGGGTGCTGCTGGAAGCTGTGCCCAGCACCCAGCGGGGATGTGTCCCTGACCTCAGGAACCTCAGCTCTGCACTCTGGTAATTAATATTTTGTCTTGTGCCCACCGGACTGTTGCTTTCCCTCATGTTTGTCCTCCTCTTATTCTTTCTGGGAAATATTTGTTTCCTCCTTGCTGCCTGGGTGCTGAGCCTGTCTGCCAGGGTGCTGGGTCCCCTTCCAGCCCGCACGTGTGACATTTCCATGGCAACAGAATGTGATGCAAAATTGCACGGCTGGCATGAGAAATGAGTCATGGATAACCCTTTTCTCCCTTCCATATGAGACGTAAATCAAATTGCGCTGGGATATGTTTTAGCGTGTGACATTCTCAAGGAGACTCTTCCCTGAAACACCGTGGGGCAGCTGGTGGTGGAGGTTTTCAGCCGCATCCTTGGGTGGGAATCTGCTTGCCTTGGAGGGGACAGAGCTGGTCGGTGTGGTCAAGGAGATGCCGTGCCCAGGTGGGATCCCCTAGTTCAGCTGGAGCTTTTCCTCCATGTCTTTGGGCACCGCTGGGGCATCCCTTCTCCTCTCCATGCCTCCCTTTCTGGCAGTGCTGGCATCTCTGCAAGGCTTAGGTGGGGATATAAACACCTTTTAACTGGTTTCTCACCACAAGGTGAGGATATCTCCATTCCTCCATGGGGCTGGGCCCTATTTCCCTTTCCCAGCTGCTGCTCCTCTGCCATCATATGCTCTCCTGGAGCCCCATGCCCCTTCCCAGGGCCGTCCTGTGTGCTCTGAAGAGGCTCTGAGCAGCCTTTCCCTCCCCACTGGCATTGCCTGGTGGGGTCCTGTGTCCCACCTACTGGAGCAGATTCTCCTCCAGCAGCCTCCTGAGCCCTCTGGGGGTTAAACACAGTGACATACACCCGTGTTTTCATCCTCCCCCCATTTCTTTGCTGGACCTGAGTGGCTGTGGATGCTGCAGGGACCTGGGTGGTGATGCCACACCTTGGGCACACAGCTGCTGACTGTGTTTCATGCAGGATGAAAGGCTTCACTGGGGCAAGGGGAGACCGTCTGAGCCATCACCCACACAGCTATCACCTTGGAACCCAGTAAGTATCAGCATCTGCTCAATGCAAGTTCATAGAAGCTGTTAAATCTACTTGGTCTATCACTTCAGCTGTTTCTTTTTAAAAATTCAGTAGCAAACCTTTTGCCTTATTGTAGGCAAATCTTGGACCTTTTCTGTAGTATTTGCTCTTTTGGGAGTTTCTATGGGATGCTAGTCTGCATTGACTAATTTCTACTATTTTTAGTTAACAAACAAAAGCCAAGAGTACAAGAAGGGGGAAGCAAATGGGTCTCATGCAACATCTCTTGGTCCTGATGAGACAGAGTGAAAGGAGCCCACAGGTGATATTTCAATTGTCCTCCTCCCCATGAAACAAGGAGGCAGCTGGTACGGATGCTGTCACAGAAAACCCTGGGGAAAAATTGCACAGAAAGCCAGGGAAAGCTGGATGTTTCCACCCCAGCTCTGCCACTCATCCACTTTGGGAACAGGAAGGGGCTGGCTCCATGCCTCAGTTTTCCTTTCTGTAAAAGGGGCATATTCCTGCTCCCTCCCAGTCTGCACTGACAGCTGTGAGCAGCAGAAGCAGACCACAATCCTGCACCACTGATTACCCCGAGGGCTTTGGAGAAATTCCTCTAATGTCTTTGTGCATGTGCAGATGTAAATGTTACAGCACTTGCCTGTAAGGAAATGCTGCAGTAAAACGCTGAATCTGTCTGTCTGTCTGTCTGTCTATCTATCTATCTAATGCTATTTAATTTCCCTCTGTGAGTCCTCAAATAGATTGGGTTTCAGGATGCTCAGGACCGGATGATGGCTGAAGTGACAACCAGAAGACACAGGTTTGTTTTACAGCAACAGTATGAAAACTATGTAAAATTGAACTTGGCTTTATAACACTCGTTCAGGAGTCTTGAAGCCAGAAATAGGATTTAATGTATAATGTGACAAGACACAGATGAGACCTTTTCAGAGTTTCTGTGTTTTTGTTAAACTATATGTTATCTATGCTGCATGGTAGATTTTTTTTCCCCTAAAAGCAGAAGGTTGTTTCTGAAGGCTCTGCTGTACTGGTGACATATACATATGCAATATAAATGACCTGTTCTTTGAGATGATGATAATCAGAATAAATACCAAATTAGAAAAAAAAATAAAAATCAAACCCTGTAGATCAGGAAAAATAGCAGAATTTCCAACACCCAGAAAGCTCCTGCTCTAGCAAAGGGCACGTATCCATGGCAACAGGAGCCCTCACTGTCACGATAATAAAAAAATATATTATTCTAGGAGAGCTCTTAAAAAGGAAATATACATTTTGCTGAGGTGGATGATGAAATACTGGGCAGCAGAGTGAAGAATGAGCTAGAGGAGTCTGGAAAGTGATCCCGACAGTTCTGCAGCCCGCCACAGGTAGGTAGGGGGGATTCAGACCCGGCAGGAGAATGGGGAAGCATCCCATGGCCATCCAGGACTTGGATGCCTCCAAGACCCCTGCGCTCCCATCCACGTGGCTCAGGGACCATCACAGAGGAGGTCCACCCCAACATGTATACCTGGAGCAATGCAAATCTGGTAGCAAAGGCTGGAAATTAAGGGGGCTGTGCTGGTGCAGGGCAGCATGGGGTGCAGGGGAGCCCCGGGGGAGCCCCTCTGAGCTCCCCAAGCAGCAGCCAAAGCCCCAGCACCACTCAGCACTGAGCATCCTTGTGGCATCGTGGCCTGCCATGTGCTCCTGACAGCAGGGGACACGTGCCAGCCAGCTGTGAGCCGCAGGGCTGCAGCAGCTTTGTGGGAAGGCTTTGAGGCTCTGGCCAAGAGAAAATTGGGGAAAACCAGCATATTGGCTGAATTTTTCCTGGATTTGAATTTTGTAAAAAGGCTAAAAACTGGTGCTGGCAAGTCAGCATTTCAGGAATGGTAAAAAATGAATGTGTTGAGATTTGCAGATTGCTTTGAAAAAGGGGGAGGGAAAAAAAAAGCTGTATTTGCCCCCATACGATACCCAGGATTTTCTACCCAGCAAGGAGTGAGAAGCTTAGTGGTAAAGTCTAGGTGTCTGCACCACAGCGGGCACCACTCCACATCCTGCCTGGGGTGGGATACAGTGTTGGGATCCCCAGTATGGGAAACCATACTGCTTTGGGTGCAGAGGACCTGGCTGGACCTCAGTCTCCCCTGTGCCCATGGCCCTGGCACTCCCACACAAGAGACATCTCCTGAATTGTGTTCTGGTGGCTCCAGGACCACCTATGGAGGAGCAGATCCTGCAGCGAAGGGGCGGGAGGGATGCCACAGGAGCCCAGGAGTGCTGGGGGCTTCTCAGTGATTTGGGGCTATTTCATGGCTCTTGCTGGATTTCAGGGTGTTTAATCTGGTGCATCTTCAGGTCTAACCTGCTGAGAGCACTGAGGCATGGGGTAAATCTCCCTTTTGGGGCACCCTGGCCTGAGCCCTTCCTGCAGGTGCTGTCTGCAGCATGGAGCAGGGAAGCTGGCCTGGGAATAGAGAGAAAAAGGGGAAAAAATAACCCAAAAATATAGGGACAAAGAGGAGTGGTCCTGCCCTGGGAGTACCAGGTGGCAGGGGAGCTCAGGCCTAACTCCTCTTGTCCCACCAGCTGCTGTCCCCAACTTGGCAGCCTGGTAGGAACTGCAGGGAGCTCATGGCTTATGCTGCTTCCTGCAGACCTGGAGGGAAACGGCCTCTCTAGAAGTAAGCTCCCCACAGTCTGGGGGAAGGTTGGGGGCCTGGGGACATGGCATGTGCTGTGCCTGGGTGGGTGATGGCAGCTGACTAGGGATGCTCTTGCTTTTGGTTCTTTCCATCTTCGACGCACTAAGCAGGTCTCTTCTCTCTCTTTCTATGATCTTTGTCAAAGCTGGTGTTTTGGCCAGCATCACTCCTGCCATGGATAAGGGAGCTGCTTAGATGAACCCAGGAAGGGATGGAGTCAAAATACATTTATTTTGTGAGTCCTCACGAAGCTGGGCAGCCAGGACTCTGGAGGAGGAGGACTCATAGGGACTCACTGCCCCTCTCCTCCCTGGCCATCGTGTCCTTGCCATGCTTACATCCACAACCATATCTCCACTAGTAGAAAACACTAACGCTTTGTGTCTCCCACAGGTCCACCTGGCTGTTAAGGTTTCTGCAGCATGGCTAGCAATTGCTGATGGATATAACCTCCCCTGGAGGTTATATGGACTGGCCTGGAAAGCCAGTCAAGTTCTTTGTGGGCTGGAAGGGTCCATCAGCTGCCTTATCCCAGCTGTAACCTCTCTGGCTGCTGTTAAGCTAGCAAAGATGAGCTTGCTTTTACTGTTATTTCTCCCTCCTCTTCTGCACACTGTGGTGAACCACGAAGTCCCCTTCCATGCTCCCACCCACCCAAGGAGGACTGACAGCACTTGCCCCAGGAAATCTCTCCTGGCAAAACACTTGGAAATATTTCTGGGTCCTCCTGGTCATCAAGGGAGGGGAGATGGCATCCATGGATGCTGCTGGAGCTTGGTACCCCCATCAAAGCACCCTCTCCAGGGGCTTCAATAAGAGGCCAGGGCTTGTGTAATCTGCCACCCACAGAACACCCTACATGGGCTCCTTGCAGGAGGGAGAAGTCATCTCTACAGACATCTCGGAGGAAGCAGTAGCTCTTGAGACCTGTAGATAAATGCAGGACTTGGACATTTATCTCCACTACCCCACAGCATGATCTCATCCCAAGGATGTTATCTTCAATCAGAGAAGTGAGAGATGAGTGGATGGTAACTCCCATAACCTTCCTGTCTCAGAGGGAAGCAAGAACAGCACAAGTGGCCTGCAGAGCCCCTGGCAATGCCGCGCTAGCCAGCAGCAGGTGCAGCATCCCCCAGGCAGGCGGGGATTTGCTCAGGTTCTCACTGAAATGCTGGGGCCAGGGAACTTGTGGATCCCAGCCCTAAATCACCATAAACCTGGGCTCAAGTCCCCACCTCTGTATCCTGCAGCCAAATGGGGATTTGTTCTGGGTCCCACCGAGTGGGTGTTTCAGCTTCCTCAGCCTCCCATTTTCCCTCATGAGGTGGCACTGATCTCCCTGTGATTTTAGCCTAAAAGCAGGAATCAAGCTTCTTGGCTCCAGGACTTTGTTAATGCCCAGCACAAGCCATCAGAGCTATAAATACCTCACTGGTCCATTAGAGAGCAAAGCCAAAGCCACCAGCAATGGCACAGAGTGTGGCTTTCTAACTGACATGATCCCAGGACGCTGGCATTTAGGCAACTGCTCTCTCAGGAGTCACAAAATATTGGTGGCTTTTTTCCTTCCATTAGATCTATAGGCACAGGGTGTAAAAAAAATACAGTTTGTAAAACATTCCTGAACCTTCCCTGGAGCAGAAAGGTGGGAGCTGGATGCGGGGGGCTGGCAGCAGTAGGAGGATTCAGGGGCTTGCTTGGTGCCCCTGCCACCCCCCACTACAGGGACCCCCTAGCAGAGCCCGAGTGTCTGGCTGTGGCTGTTGGAGCTGGCAGGGCTAGCTCAAATCTGGACTTAGACTCATAGGCCAGTGTGAGTTGGAAGGGACCTCGAAGCTCATCTAGTCCAACCCTTCTGCAGTGAGCAGGGACTTCTGCAACTAGAGCAGGTTGCCCAGAGCCCGGGCCAACCTCACCTGGAATGGTTCCAGGGATGGGGCAGCGACCATCCTCCCGGGCAACCTTGGCCAAAGTCTCGCAGTGTCCACAGTGTTTCCTTCTCTCCAGTGTAAACTCCCCTCTGTTAGTTTAAACCCATCACCCCTCGACTCGATCGGGGCAGGGACGGGAAAAGCAGCAAACAGGGAGGAGAGGGTTCGGAGTCCCTCCGAGAGGGGCCGGCCACACCGGGGGCTCTCCCTGCCGCCCGCCCCGGGGCACTGCCGGTTGCCGGGGCCATTTCCCGGCCGGGAAGAGCCGGGTTCGGCCCCGCTCCCTC
>VZZY01008084.1:186508-280513 GCA_013400335.1 Eurystomus gularis
CCACAGCATCCACAGCATCCCACAGCATCAACAGCACCCCACAGCATGCCATACGGGATACTTCCTCCTGCTCCCAAGATGGGCTTCATCAAGGCAGTTGAAGTTTCCAGTCTTGCAAAGTGAGGAGAAGTCGACGCTGGTGATGCCTCCCTCCTCCTGATTCCTGCTGCGGCCCATTACCTGGGAGCTGGGCTCAGCATTGTATGGAGATACACCTCCATGTACAGTCCCATGTACACCCCCTCACCCCTCCACCCACTCACAGAGCTGCCTTCGAGGCCAGCGCTCTCTGCCCACCCAGCTGGAGCAAGCCCCTTCCCCAGAGGTGCTCCTGCACCATCTGAGCAGGAAGAGCCCCAGGGCTTTAGCCTGGCTGGAGCTCTGCTTTGTCCTGACCTAAGTCACAATGAGAAGCAATTCTGGGGCTTGTTCTGCCCATCATCATGCATGAATTCCCTTGATTCTCCTGGTTCTTGTGCCCGTTTCCACCAGGAACTGTTGGCCCTTTGAGGTCTCCCTGGCCCTTTGAGCTCCCTTTGCTGGTACTTATAAAAAACCGCAGGCCATGGGCCAGCCTTTACAGGAGGATCTTTCCTCCTTGCTCCAGCAAAATCTTTCTGGGAGATGGGAAGAGAGTGAAGGTGGCACCAGAGATTGTGGTGACTCAGAGGCACCACCCTTTGGGAGACACTCTGGATCTTGGGGTACTGCTGGGCAATCTCATGATTTTCAACAAGGATGGAGAATTTCCTCATCTGATATTTGTGTCTAGCAGCCAGAGGACGTTCAACATTGACCAGGATTAACTGTGTGCATGGGGAAAAAGGGAAGGTCCCCAAGCTGCTGTAGCCTCCCATTTGCCCAGTGTTCAAGGAAAACTCAGCTCAGGGTCTCCCTGGGATGTCTTCCTTCCTCTCAGCCTTTACCTTGTTTGGTGCAACCTCATTTTCCCTACTTGTAATTCCTTATCTTGCTCTCGATCAGGACCAAAGCATCAGCAGCAGAGGAGCTCCTGGGAGAACGGCTCGCTCCTCTCGCTGTCAGCTCAGGTGCCTCCGATACAAACCGCATGAAAAATGGCTAAACAAGGAGGTTAAATAAATGTGTGCAGACTTATTTATGTATCTTCTACTGCTTGCTCTGGGGAGCAAGTAAAAAGAAATTAAGGAATTAGGAGTTACTTATCCACCAGAAGCTTTTTGCTCTGTTATCTGTATTCCTCATAGGTGCCATTTTCGTATAAACATGAAGACTATATGTACATAGGAACACAACACATATAGGAGATATAAATGACGTTGGATAAATTGGAACTAATTTAGCTTTTATATACACACAAATATAGATATACACATCATTACCATGTTATTTATGTGTGTGTGTTTACACATACAGATCTTATATTTACATATTTATAGAAATGCTAAATGTATTGAATACTAGCTGAGACAGCTCACAGATAAAAGAAACCTTGGGAGCTAATGAACGTAAAAAAGAAGAAAACAAATACAAAATATCGATAAATCAATAGCCTCAGCTTTTCCTTCTGTTGCTGGAAGTAAATTACATTGCTGAACAAATACCTTTTTTTACCCCACAATCTGCTGTAGTGAAGGTGGTCATAAACATCCTTCCTTCTTCTGCAGCTTGCTGGTTTTCTATTTTTCAAACAAAAAATGTCACAACTTTCCTTGGAAGCCAAGCTGTAACCATCACTTTGCCCAAAATCCACTTTTCCACCTAAATATCCCCCTTGGTGCTGCCATTTGCTGTGGTCAAGGCACTGGGACAACCTTGCATCTGCCTCGCTGCAGGGCATGGTGGGGTTGCGGTGGACATTGGAGCAGCTTTCATCAAGTCTTGCTTTAGAGTGGCACCAGATGATTTTGCTCAGGAAAATACACCCGGAGAGGACAACACACACTGCTCCCAGCTCGCATGGAAGAGGCTGGAGAGCTGGGAAGAGGAATTTTTAGCATTGAAGTAGAATTTCACACCTTTTCTGAGATGGTATTTCTGGTTTTGCCTTTCCTTTTTCCTGCAGTGGTTCTTGGTGTTTCTAAACTGAATCAAACATGAGCTTCAAATGCTGGATGCCCTCCTGAGGGGCAGGTTCCTCTGTCTGGTCTAAACCCCCACCCCAAGCATGTGGCAAAATAGATGCGGAATTACTTAGTCTGTGCAGGTGAGAATCTCCCAGTGTCATTCAGGCACTGGCTTTTTGGAGAGGCTTGTCTTCCACAGTATGAGACAACGTGAAACGGTGTTTGGAAACAAGAATCTCATCAGAAGAGTGACACGCCGTCCTTGGTGGGGCTGCTTGTACCCCATCTGCAGCAGATGGCTGCATCTCCACTCCCTTCGGATTGCTCTCAGTGCATTACTTGGTTTTCAATTTCATTCCCTTTCCTAGGAGCAACCTCAGCTTTATGTTTCCCTTTTAAGCTGATTGAAATAAAGTATTTGAACAAATGTCATGGGCACTTAGAAATCTCTCCTCTGTTTACCCTCCTTTGCTTTCATTGTGTCCACCTTCTGCAGAGCCAGCTCTTAAAGCCTTGAGTGCTGTCTATCTAAATTAATGCATCTTGTAGGCAGGATACCATACAAATTCATTCATTTTGTGGATGTTGGAAATATGCCTTTATTAAGTCTCTGTTCATGTTTTCCCGATGGTTGAATAGTTGAGCTTCTCTATACGCCATCAGCAAAGAGATGGTGGCTCCTTGAGATCCATTAGGCACATACCTCTGGAAGCGTGTTCTTCATCCAACAAACATTTATAGTCAGTACAGAAAACAGACCCCAAAGAAGTTCTGTATTCTTCCAAACTCCCTTCGAAACATCTGCCGTTGTCCAGATGACTCCTGGAGGCCCAGGCAGGCAAATTCAGGGGGGGTTCCACCTCAAGGAGGTACTCCTGCACCCCAGTTTCCCCAGGGGTTGCACGGTCCCTGGGCAGACCCATCCCTGGAGCTGGAGCTGATGTGCCTTCTTTCAAGCCATGTTGTCACCATAGCCACGCAGCTCATCCTCTCTTTCCTTCCTCCCCTCTACCCACAAGAGATGCCTGCTTCTGGAGCACAGTGCTACCGACCCCCAGTTACGGCTGCTTCATATGGTCAGCCTGAGGTTGGCACACACCTAGAAGAGTGTCATTGTGTTTCTCCCAGCAGAAAAGTCCATAAACCTTTTGCTGAAACCTTTGGTTCCCCAGGCCAATGGGAGCAGTTCCATGTGTTATCTTTTTCAGAGATGATTGTCAAGGCTTTGAGGACACAAATAAGCCTTAATGGCCCTGACCAGCCTCACCTGTAGCCACCACACACATCCCTGGGCTCTATTTAAGCTCAGCAGTTGGCCCTCAGTCATAAGTGGTGCTGGTGTGGGCTGACACTAAAGGTTGACCTTGGACCTGCTTCATCACCATAGTATTGCCTTATGAGCTGGACTCTTGATGGGACCTGGCTGCTCTCTCAGTGACTGCTCTACTTGTCTTGCTCCCTGTCCTTTGAGGAGCAGCCTTGCTCTTGCTGCTCCCTCACAGGGACATGGGGACTTGAGGTTTTGCATTGAGGGCTCAAGAGTAACAGTTTCCACCTTGCCTGTTCCTACCCTGATATTGTGGGTTCCCTGCTGGAGACCTCCTCCTGCTGACCACCTGGCGAGGTCTAGGGCATCACTACCAGCACAGCTGCAGTCAGACTGGTTCACTTGGTGATGCCGTATGGATATGGTGACAAGAGTTGAAGACCATTGTGCAGGTAGGATGAGGTAATGGTGCCAGCATGAGCCTCTCCTCTGGTCCCTGAGGAGATGTATGGGGCCAGCTGGTGAGCCAGGAACACCACAGGCACCCAAAAGCTCCTACCCCACCTGGATACTCTATGACTGTTTTTGTTAGGACCTATTACAATTAGTCAAGACATTTTGGAGCTGGTAATTCATCTAAGGTGGCTTCAGCATGGTGCAAATGATGAACTGTTTCACTTTCCTTGTGGATTCAGGAGACCATCCTCTGTTCATGCTGCATTGGAGCTTTTTGGAGGGCAGGGATCAGGTCCCCAGGGCAGGAGCTGGAGTGAGTCTGGCTTTTTGCAGCTATCCTGGGACAACTGTGACACAGCTCCCATTCTGAGGGGAGGTTGCCCAGTAAAGTAAGGCACTGGTAGCCTGGGAGCATGTGCAAGGTCTCATTTTCCACCGCATAACAGCAGGGAGGGAAGGTAGCACATGCTGTAGGGACGCAGCCTGAAGTATATAACCTGAGGGAAAGTCCAGGAGCATCTGAAGACTCCTGCCAAGGGGGCAATGAATGTCCCTATTTCAGGGCAGGGCTTGAAATTATGCAGCAACCTGTTGACCCAGACATGAGACCAGAGTTCCTGTAGGAAGAAAGGAGGCTGAGTTTTGGGTTCACTCCAGTTCCAGATCTAGTTTACACCCTAGACTAGGGATGGGAGAAGGTGGGGAGGATGGGCCACTGAGGCCTGGGGGTGGCTGGGAGAACTTCTCTTGACAGTGGTGGTGTGTTACACCAGCAGAGCCTGGATGCAAAGCCAGGACTCCTGTTCCTGCAAGAATTGGTGGTACCAGGGAAGGACATATCTTTGGGCACCACTCACAGCGTGTCAGTGAGATGCTGAAGGTACACCGTGTGGCTGCTGCAGCCTTCCCACAGCTCGTTTGTGACCTGGGCTTTCAGACTTGCTCAGCAGAACATTTCCAACAACCCTTTCCATGCAATTTGATTCTTCTGGGTGAAATCTGTCACCAAAAGTCATTTAGAGAAATCCCAGCCCCTTCCAGGTCCACACCCTTGCCCAGTAGCACCTCTTTCCCATCCCCTTGTTTCTGCTGGGGCTAATGGAATGCCACTGGCACTATGCAGTACTAGTGGTTGGGTCTGTCACCTAAATCTGTGTCCATCCCCAGAAGGGCTCAGCAGAAAGACCATGGGGTGATGCTGGTGGCGAGGACAATGGCAGTTGCGACACAGTCTCCAGTGGCTGAAAGGTAGTGTAGGAAAGACCAGCAGGATGCTCTGTGATACTGGGTGACTGTGCTGGCACTGTGCTTCCTGCGCGTTGGGCTCTGGGAACCAAGCACCATCTGAAGCAGAAGAGCAGATTCCCTATGTTGCTACAATGTCCTTGGCTTGCACCCTGATTATGCCTCAAGTGGAGGTCCTGATCTACATGGCTTCCTCTAGGCATGATATTCTTAAACCCCCATGTTTCTGGACTCTGCAAAGCACTTTGGTTTCCCCAGAGAGACACCCACTCTGCATTTCCAGCGCACTGGGCACAGATGTGTTTATTTAACTGATTTTCATGGGTTTCTTCCAGTGATGCAGAGAGAGAGTGAAAGAGCTGTGTACATTAAATGAAGGCAGTGTAAAAAAATCAATTTAACTCCCATCTGAGTTGCACAGAGAAGGGAATAAATTGAAAATTATTTTTAAAATGACAATTTTGATTGTTCCCACTGCCAGCTGGACCAGTTCCTTCTGCTGCAGGAACTGCAGCCCTGGCCAGGAATACTGAAGATGTGTCTAGGTCAAGCAGCTTTGGAGACCAGCAGAAATAGTTGAAAAGTGCACACATTAATACTGGCTTCAGGCAGGACTAAGGAGCACTGTCCAAGCCCATGGTTTGCAGGGGTGGAGGTAGATACACACAAAGTACTTACCTGTGCCTTGATAGTGCTTGAGAATGGGCCCACGAGGAGGAGGTTGGTGTTCAGCTGATGCCACTTTCCAGTTCCTGGTGCTGGTGGTCACATGCTGGGTTAAGGGCAGGTCCCACCCATGGAGCAGCTCAAGGCTGTCATGTTTGTCACTGCGATGTCACATCAAAGTAGATCTGGGCACAGGGATCCAGGATAGAGATTTGGTGGCTGGACTCCTTGTCAGCACTGTGGAGCTTTTAATTGAAACTATAGAAGTAACTACAAAAAGGATGAGATAAATCAGGTAATTTATTTTTTTTAATATGGAATTTCTTGGTTTCAAAAAATCTTGAATGTGCTTTTAATGCTGCTGCTGAAAAGTTAAATGAATCCTTTATTTGAGAGAAGTGATTCATTTTGACAAAATATTGCAGTTGTTTTATTTGTCATTTTGGCTCAAAATTTGAGGTGTGGGGTGGTGTTTTTTTGTCTTATTTGTTTGTTTGTTTTGTAGGGAAAATAGGCTGATGGCTACAATGGATATAGTGATCAGACTCAAAGGAGCAATGCTGGATGTGGCAGCTGGCCGGCCTTGTACTCTTGGGCTACAAGGGGTGGCAAGGAAGACACACTTCCTGTCTCTGTGGGATCTCATGGAGGAACTGCTCACCAGGGACCCGTGCTGAGAAAGGAGGAGGTGAAGGGTGCTTCTTATGGATTTTGGGACTGAATAAGAGCACTTGGAGGTTGGCCAGACCTATGGGATGTGTACAGGAAGGGATAAAGGAGGTGAAAACCTCAAGGTGGGTCAGGGAGGAATGAACATGGAAAAAGGGGAACAAAACCAGTTGGTATTGAGAAAGATGATCTCAGCAGGCTGTCCCATTGACTAAGAAAGAGGTCCAACAGGGCAGCCAGGAAAGGGATAACAGATGTTGGTGTTGGCATGGCTTTGCCTGTGGGAAGGGAGACTTGCAGATCTGGATGCTTCCCTGGAGACTACTCATCATCCAAGGGTCACAGGGGAGAGCTTCACAGCCATGGTTGCAAACACCAACAGTAACTGGGTGCTTGAGGAAGCCTAACCAGAGGTCTTTTCCAAGGAGGGTGATTTTAAATATTCTTTTCCTAGTGTCCTTACAAGGCAGCAATGTGGTGGGTGAACACTGGGTGCATACCTGGTCTCACCATGTCCATCAGTGGATTGCAGGGAGGAGAGACACAAACAGGAGAGAAGGTAGGAAACAGGGGCTGGAGGGACCTTGGGGACTGACATGGAGGGGAGTAGGAGTGGATGCACTTTGGGGAACATGGGCTGAAGATGAGCTGTTCCCTGTAGAAGACATCTAGCAAGTCCCACACTGGAACAGTTGCTTTTCCTGGGAAGGAGGCACTTGGCTGCAGGCAGGGATTTTAGCTGGAGACCTAAACCCTGTGGCCTGGCCTGTCTGATCCATCCCTGACACCCCAGGGACTCCAGATGTACCCCACCACATTGCTGCAAAGCCCAGAGCCTGCCCCAGACCTTCACAGGCTGCTTCTTGCTGTGAAAAGAGGAAAGTCCCAGGTGAGCTTTTTGAGAAACACAGCTACTTCTGCTTATAAGAATGTCTTTCACCCATCACCCTGTCTGCAAGAAGTCCACGTGTCCAGCCTCTGGCTGGTGCAGGAGCATTGCAAAGGTGCAGGTGCTGCTTCTACAAGGGCAGCCCTACCATGCTGGACACATGCCTGGGTCAGGTTTCCCACTGCTCTGGTGACCTGGGCCTCAGGGGACAGGCAGTTGCAGGTAGAGCTTGGTAACCTGGAGTTGATACTGAATGTTCAAAAATAATCCTTTGTGGCAGCTGTTGGGTGGATGACTAGAAAAATCTGTTATAAAAACCATACATCTTGAGTTTTGGGTATTCAGTTTGCTTTCTGAGCTTGTAGTGTTTCCATTTTCAGGCTTCCCTTTAAAACCAAAAGCTGAGCTTATTTTTTGCCTTCACGTAAGTAGCTGGACACTAGTCAGAGGAGTGGCTTTGCAGCTGCATGAGAACACGCCAAGCCCTGTAACAGTGAGCAGCCCTGTGTTTAGAGTGGGTTTGGCCTCAGCCTTTGCAGCAGGAGTGTGGCAGGTCCAGCTCAGCCCTCCTCCCTCACGGGACTGTGCTCTGCAGCCTCCATCCTCTCCAGCCCTGCAGAGCTGGGGGGACCTTGTGTTTCTTCCAGGTGCTGCAGGTTAGGGATGTAGGCTGCTTCCTGGGCTGCTGACTGGTTTCCCCAGCTGTGACATGAACCTTTTTCCTGGCCTGGAAGGCTGCAGTAGTGACAGACGTAGCAGGTGGACTTCACTCAAGTGGTGCTAGAGTCTTCTCTGGCTCTTCTCTCTGTACCTGGGATGCTTCTAGAACAGGAGATGCATTGGTGCCACAATGATTGAGCCCCAAATCTGAGGCCAGTGCTGAAGAATCAACATCCATTGCCACTCGGTATCCCCCTCTCATGAAAAGGCTCTGAGAAAACACCATACTTGCAGGATTCAGCTCTGATCTAAACAGTAAGAAGGGAGAGTTTAGCTACACCGGGCTGAAGTGGGAGCAATCAGTGCACCAGACACTGCCCCCAGAGAAGGAATGGTTCACCCTTACCCCATCGCAGTTAAAGCAGCACCTATGTGTGCATCATCAGCATTTGCAGATGCCAGTTGAAGCTTTCCTTGGACAGTCAAAGAATTTTCCTTGTGTCATGTCTCCAGGGTGAGATGATGGTTGGGGTTGGTGCTGGCCATACAGGGAGAAGCCTGATCTCAGCTGGGTTCAGTGGTCATTTCAAAATTAGCCAAGAAACTCAGCTTTCCCCTTGGCTTACCTCTGAGAGGAGCAGGAGACATGGCCACAAGCACAGGAATGATGTGGGAAAGATCCTTTTTGACTTGGCACATCATGTCCAACAGCCAGTGAACAGCAAGAGCGTGCCTTCAACCAAATGCCAAATGTTTCTGTAAAATTTTGCCCAAACTTTCTACTTTCTGGTAGCTTGAGAGGGGGAAAGGTTAAGCTTTCAAAACCAGAGCATTTTATTTTTGTAACCAAAACTTCACACTCTCCACCCAAACCAACATTGAAAACAAGGCTATATCTGAGGCTGTCAGCTCTGGTTTGCTCTCTGTTGTTAAGAAAACCTGCTGCTCCGCACCTGAAAAATGTCAGAGGGAAATTGAAAAATAACATTTTCCCCTTTTCCTGCTGCTACACCTGCTTTCCTTCAACAGCAGCTGGCATTTGCCCAAGCACCTTGACAAGCTCCGCTTTGGTGGACACTGCTGGAGCTGGGTGCAAGTGGTTGGGAGAGGTCCTGGCACCTGCTGAACCAGAGGACACTCAAACACGGTGGGGTTCTGCTCCTCCCCAGGGATGTGGACAAAGGCTTGTGACCCCATCTCTGATGAGTCCTTCCTCCGTAAAGAGAGAGGAGTAAGGAAAAGGAAGGAAGGAGCTTTGTACACTATTATAAAGAAGGAGACACTCATATGAATCACAAGTGCCTCAAAAGTACAGGAATAATGTCACTATGATACTGAGAGTATCACAAGTAAGATCACAAGTAAGCACAAAGAGTAGCTCAGTGCGGCAGCATTGCTTCACCTACTCAACAGCTTAAAAGCATGGAAAGAAGTTAAAAGCCAAGTTAACTTACACTTTTTATCACCTTGCTATCAGCTGTGCTGCAGACGCTGTCTCAGGTTTGCCTCTTGGTGTTGCTGGGCTGAAAAATAAGGGCTGCACCACACCTCCAAGAAATGCCCGCTAACAGAGAAGGGCTGGAGCATCTACAAGCTGAGCACCTAAATCTCATCTGGATGCAGCCCACCCATTCGGCATCTCTTATGGTGCCACCTCACTTGTTGGTGGATGCTCAGTGCTGCTGGACCTGGGATAGACCAAATAACTGGTGGGATGGAAACCCACTAGTGCTTCTGGACTGTGTGTATTGTCCAACAGGGTTGCTTTTCCTGCACGTAGAGGTGCATCACCCAGCCAAAGTGCTTGCTCATGCCCTGGGGGCTGAGCAAACCAGAGCAGGCCCTAGGAAGTGCTCTGCAAGCTCAGGGACAAAATATTACACTGACATCAGGGAAAGTGAAGGCGTCTTGGCAATTACTTCAGAACTGAGCTTGCAAGTCTGCTGGTTTTGTTCGTGTTCATCTGAAAGCCTTTGACACATCCGTGCTGTATGTTTCTTTTATGAATATGCAAATCAAAGCAGTGAAATTACAGATAATGATATGTAGTCAAAACTTTTCAGAAGTTAATGCATATTCCTTATTTTGCAGATTTCTATCACATTTGTATTTGCAAAATAGATGAGATAACGCTGCTCAAGAGAACAGCTTTCCTGTCACTGAAGCAGCGATACACCTTTCAAATCCAACCCTGGAGAGTTGCCAGCTCCCTTCCCAGCACCGATATCCTTCCTATGGGGATGGGGTCATGCTGTGCACCTGGGCATCGTTGCACTGAGACCTTGAAGCAGAGCCGAGCTGCTGCGTGGACTGAGGCACTGCTGTTCTCCCATAGCGGTGCCATGGTCCTGCTGTGGATCTGGGACAAAACCCTGCAGGGAAACCACATCAGGAACCAGGCTTCCCATGCAGACAGGGCACTGGAGTTGATGGATGGTCACCTGCATGGGGTGTCCAGCTCCTTGGAGATCACCCACAGCGGGCTGTGCAGCCCTGAGGGGCTTGGAAAAAAAAAAAAAAACATCCTGGTTTAATAATTTGTTGCTGTCTTGCTTTAAGCCCAACTTCAGACATCAGAGTAACATAATATATTATAAGTACTTTTGAAGATGAGGATAGCTTTCCAAAAAGCAAATCAGTATTATTTCCAAAGTGAAGTTTTAAAAATAGTGCTGGTCTGGTGGGGTTTCTGATTAAGGGGGAATGTTATTTTCAACATGAGGAATTTGACACAATTATTTGGTTTTACTCTGCTTTAGGAGAAATGTCAGAATGCTACCGCATAGTGGAAATACAATGTTTGAGCAGCACGCTCCTGGTTCAGATGCAGTTGCTGCTGTTCCTGCAATGGCCCCTGTTACCAGATGAGACACAGCGCTCACCTCTGACTGTTTCTCACTCTGCCTACACTCCCTCCTGAGTGCTCAGTGCATGGCAGGCAATCCAGTGGGACCTAGGGAGGCTGCACAAGGAAGCTCCATCCCTTTGGCCATCAGGTGTTTTGTGGCAAAGCCATGGGGGCTGACCCGCAGCACCTGGGCTACTGGCAGCACCTTGCCCAAGCCCTCTGCACACTGCTGGGTCTCCTACAGTTGTCCTTGGGTTGGAGGCTGCCTGCACCGCATCCTGCTCCTGGCTAGTCTAAATCCTCAATTTCATTTTGTAGCTGCTGCATTCCCAGTTCTTCCCCATCTGCAGCTCCCTTTTGATTTTTGAGAGGAACCAGCCTAGGGTGCTGTGGAGGATACCCATCACCCATGGCTGAGGGTACGCATGAGAGCATCTTTGTCCCTCCCAGACTACCTCTGGTGGGAACTTAGAATCATAGACTGGTTTGGAAGGGACATTTAAAGGTCATCTATTTCAACCACCCTGCAGTGAGCAGGGACATCTGCAACTAGAGCAGGTTGCTCAGAGCCCCAGCCATCCTTACCTGGAAGGTTTCCAGGGCTGGGGCATCCACTACCTCTCTGGGAAACCTGGGACAGAGTTTCACCACCCTCAGCATAAAAAATTTCTTCCTTCTCTCCCTTCTCTTAGTTTAAAACCATCACCCTTTGTACTGTGGCAACAGGCCCTGCTAAAAAGTCTGTCCCCATCTTTCTGACAGGCCCCTTTAAGTCCTGAAGGGCCACAAGAAGGTCTCCCTGGAGCCTCCTCTTCTCCAGGCTGAACAACCCCAACTTGACCCTTTTCTGCTCCTTTCTCCCCTAAATTTATTTCATCACCTTTAATAACGTGTGTGGGCGAGCAGTTTCCAGCAAGTGACACCAGCAGAGGAGCCCAGCAGCGGCTGGTAAGCCTTCCTCCCTTCCCCCTCCTCTTTCTCTTTCTTCTTGCAAACACCTACATCCTTCCTGTATTGTTTCAAACCACAAGATAATAAACTGAGAAGCAAATGCTGTCAAACGGCGAGTGGAAAGGTCTGCGGGAGGAGGTGGACCTCTGCACCTTGGGGGCTCCACCTTACCCTGCAAATATCACCGGAAACCTCTGTCCTGCCTCTTGCATAACCAGGGCTGGGGTGCTTGGTCGAGCCCGTGATCTTCTCCAGCCTTTTTTGGTCATTGTGTCCCTCAATGCCTCTCCCACAAGCTCAGTGGCCAGACCCAGCAGCCCAAGGGTCATGGCATGGGGCTGTTCCACTTCTGGAAGCTCTTTGCTGGGTTCTCACTAGCAGTTATTTTAGCGAAGAACTTTTTTCAAGTTTTTCAATGGCTCTTCTCCTCCCTGAAGCTGTTGTTGGGTCATCTCCAGCCCTGTGTTTGCCGGAGCAGAGTGGCTGGATCCCCCATGGTGGAGTGGCAAGGCTGGGAGGAGGGCGCTCCGTGTAACACCAAGGTCCTGCTCTGCCTTGAGGGTTTTGGGCTAAGGGTGCTCAAGTGAGCAGGAGCAGCAGCACAGCAGTGATGCTGGAGGAGAACGCCAAGGCTTCCAGCACCCACACCATGGGCAGGGGAGACACAACCCAATGCTTTGGTGCTGGTGGGAAAATCCAGGGAAATATCAGGAATGCCTACCTGAGCTAGCTGAGGTTCTTGTGGCTTGGGTGTGGGTCTGTGGCGTGGGTCTGTGGTGTGGGTCTGGGTGACTGTGTCCATGCCCAGCAGCTCCAGGGTGGCCAGCTGAGCTCGTCCTCTGTTCAGCACACAACAGCCTTGTGACAGTGTAGCTTTGGGGTGGGATTTACAAAATGCCAGGCTTGCAAGAGGGGAAAGACAAGAAGCAGGAGGGGTGGGCATGGTTGAGGCCCCTGCAACAGCTGGGCTGGGTGCTGAGCATGGCCTTGGGTGCTGAGCATGGCCCTGGGTGCACCTTGTCGTGCATGGTGTGGTGATGCTTTCTTGCAGCCCCAGCTTCTGCAGCAGGACAGGGACGTGGGACCACTGCAGCATAAGGGCCACTGCAGGACAGGGACCACCACAGAACTAGGACTGCTGCAGGTGAAGATCAAGATTTGCTTTCACCCAGGTGTAAATCCAGCCCAAAAGTGAGAGTAACTGTCTGGGCCACAAGAACTTGTGTTATGGGGGCTGGGAGAGCAAAGCATGAGCACCACTGCTGAACCTTTTCTGAGCAAAACATGGTTGCATTCAAAAACATATGGTCGAAGCTTAGGAGATGCATTTTGTTTAGTTCTTTTTGCCTTGTCTCTATGAAAACCCTGAGGAGTTTGCAGGCACCTCTAAGTGCTCCTTACATGCCAGGCAGAGAGGGTTAAGAGAACCACAGAGACAAACTTTGCTTTGAGGAGGAGGACACTTGAGAAATGCAGAAAAAATCATGCTGTTGTAATGACACCAGGTGCACTGAGGTCTCTACATATTCAATATGGGGGCTCTGAAAAGCTGCCTCTCCCCCACCACAGGCAACAGAGAGATGTGGGGATGAAACACATGGTGACCATGTGGGCTGTGTGCCCCAAAGTCCTGCCCTGCGTGTCCCCCAGCCCTGCCCCACTGAGCCCTGTGTGCTCACAGTCATGTTGGCAGTAGATCATACTCACTGCTGCCTGAAACCCCAGAGCATATTTTCTGCCTAAAACATTGTAATTAGGAAGAATAGTGAGAAGCTGCATGAACAGAAGGCTCCTGTGACTCTCCAGGAACTGCCAGCTGAGCACCAGCAGTACAGGCATGCTCCATCACCCAGCTTCGAGGAAAACCTTTGCTGAGACTGGTTTTTTGTCACAACCAGTTTCCTTGTACCTCTGAGATGGAGGCACCTGGGAAGGTCAAGCTGGTTCCCAGACAGGCAGCATTTAACGGGATTTTGATCCTGATACACTTGGAGGTTATCCTAGGGCAAATATTTAGGTCCTGATAAGACAAGGCAGAGCTTCAAGGGGGCTCAGAGTACCTCTGTACTTCTCTACACAGGGTCAGAGAGGTGGTCTGTGTCTCCAGAAGCAGTGCTGGGTGATGCTATTTTGGGCCTGGCTGTATCCTGCAGTGCATACTCCGTGCACTCCACTAGCACCTGCAGCACTGAGCACAGATGTGGGGATGCCTCCATTCATCTCAGTCTCCACTTATGGGGCTGTTGTCCATAAATGTCTCTAAGCCTTTTTTAACCCTGATGGTACCTAGTGGTATCTGATGATACTTAGTGGTACCATTGCCACACCAGCTCCCTACATGGGAGGTCCTGGGGACACAGAATTGAGTGGAGCTGCCAGCCTAGCTGCCAGTTTGCAAAGGCAAACTCTTTCTGTCCCACAAATGAACTGATTTTATTAAAATTTTGTGCAGAATGCACAGTGGAGTTCCAGAAACTCAGCTACCTGTGCTCCACCTTTCTCTATCTCACCTCTATTGAGGCCATATGGCATCTGATGCCCGTGGCCTGCCTTGTGTGTTGGGATGAGCCAATGCTGGGAAGTGCTCAGTGCAAGGACCCAGAACACAGCCATGAAACCAAGCCCTGCAGTGGAAGACACGTCTGAAAACACCAGTGCATGTTCGTGGGTTGACCTACTGCCTGAGCACATGAATAAACCTGAACTTTGTGGTTTGTGCCCAACAATGCTGGGGGCCTTCTGCACTTGTGTGGTGGTTTGGCTTGGTGCACAGCTGGTAGTTTAAAAACCAGGGTGCGCAAAAATTACCACGCTGTAGCTTAAAGATGACTTCATCTAAACCCCACCAAAAGCACTGAAGGATCATCTCATCCTTCCAGTGCATTTTGAACGAGACCTGTAGTGCTCAGACTGTGTCGTTATACCCTTAGGTATGAAGTTTTGGGGTTTGGGGAGCAGCCTAGGCAATCAGTGGGGCTAACTATGGAGTGGGCATGTCCCAAGGGTGGACAGGTTCATGGAGTCTGCACAGCACCTGATGATGGCTCCTGCATGCTCATCGCAGGGTGTGTTGAAACCAGTGCTGTAGTTACTTTTCGTATCAACTAAGACCCTCACCTGTTTTAATCTGTGCTAAACCCTGCAGGAACATCAGTGGCCTGGCTGCTGTTACTGAACCCTGTGAGGGGTGTAGGAGCTGAACTTGCAGGCAGGTTGAGGCTCTGCCGTGTTACGTCCTACAGAAAGTAATCTTTCTCGTCTGTTGTCAAGCAGAATATGACTATTTCCACCTACAAAAAGCAATGTACACAGTTCACTCTAATGAAGCAACAGTTTCCCCAAGCAGAATACCCAAGCATGGAAGAAATGACCCATTTTGTGTTCACTCAAACCCTAAAGAGCTGGGCTAATTATTTGCATGGTTGCCCTACCTGGAGCATCCTGCAGGGACCGTACCTCCAGGGTGCAGATGTCTATGCAAAGCCAGGACAGGAGACACCCCAAAGGGTTTTCCATCACTCTCCTGGGATACTCTGCAGTCCCCTGCCTGCTTGGGCTGCGAGGGAAAGGGTTTGAGTGTTGGAGGAACTGAAGAGAAGGAGGCCGTGGGGGTGCATTATTATCTTTTCATGGGAAATTTCTAGATGAAAGAAAAAAAATTAAGGTTTATGTCTCATTCTGTATTCATATTTTCTTTTCACTTTGGGTTTTGAGAAAGAAGAAATTATTCATGTCTCCAGATCCTTCCTTCTCTCTTTCTTGTTTCTTTCTTTTGCTCCCTCTGTGCCAAAAATGAGAACACAAAGGGATGGATGGCAAATGTTTATAGGGAAGAGGAGACTTATTCTATCCAGGTTTTTGAGTCTTTCCAACTCTATAGCTTTAAATAATGCCCAAACCTGTGTAAGAATAGCAACTTGAAAAGGAAAAAGTGAAGTGTTGAGACATTTTAGTACCAAGAAAAGAAAATAAATCAATTCTTTGGCATGTCTTGCTTTAATGCATTCAGTGTTATGAAGGGGTCAAAGAAAAAAAAAAAAGCCAAGAAACATGAAACACTTGATTGAGAGTCTTGAACTGCTGAGGGGGTTCAAGAAATCAAAATTTTCTAATCTGTAAAATGGCAACTGTGAATTTGTTTTGCAACATGACTTTAAATTGTTTTTCAGTTATTCAAAATAAGATATTTAGCAATTTATTCTCTTGATATTTGGAGCCCCAAACCTGATATAGGCTTTGGTCTGTCAATATTTCCAGTGGAATTACTGACTACTGAGAAAGACGCTGAGGGCCCATAGTGTTTTGGTAGAAACACTCCCCAAAATCTGGAGAGTTTTTGTGGGTGGGTTTTTATTCTAACTGCTTTGAGCCAATACTTTGGTGCCCAGGAAGGGGACAGCCCTGGGAAGTAGCCAGGTCCCCTGTGAGCACTGCTGAAGCTCCAGTGGGGAAGCTGGGACTTGACCACTCAGGTGACAGCGGAGTGGGACCGTTCGTGTGCTGATGCTCATTTTGGCTATCATCAGGGCAATTTGCATGACTTGCTCTGGACCTCCTTAATTCAGCCTCACTTTGCAGGCTGGATCTCCCTAGAGAGGGCAGCAAAGCTGTGGTCCTTCACAGTGGTCACTCAGTGACTGAGATGGTATGAGAAACTCCCAGGAGATGTGTTTTGAGGGTGGAAAAGGCCTTCAGGCCCATCCTGTCCCACCTTTTTCCTCTGATAATTTTAGAAGCTGAAAGAGCCATTCCATGTGCCATTTCCAGAGTGTCAGCAGGGAAATTAGGGCAGTGCTTGTGGACTTTTTTTCTCTGCATCCCCCCAGTCACTTAGGTGAGTGGGAGACAGCATGAGCCCTCTGAAGGGTAATACTACTCAAGCCCTCTGTCAAAAGACCAGCCGCAATTAAAGCAGTTGAATAAGGGTCTAATTATAAAAACTCCCTGCATAACTACAGAAATATTTTGTGTAAATTGATAGAAAAAAATTTAGTGCAAATGGTGCTCCAAGCCAATACATCTACTTGCAGTGTAGTGCTTCCGGAGTCGGTATCTATTGAATGTCTGTGTTCCAGAAAAAGAAAAAAGGTTCAATATGTTCTGAAATGCCTCTATCCTGTTTCTCTGCTAACTTCCCCCAAGCCACTCTGCCTCCTGGAGAAATCCCAAATCCCTGGGACTTTTTCCAGCACTCCTCTTTACTGTGGGAGTTACATGCTCCTAATCAGGAAACAGCAATGATTGCATGTTACATTTGTGTCCCAGCAGGATGGAGACAGGCAGTCTGACTTTGGACATCCAGCTACCAGGTTTCTGCTGCTGGTGCTGCATGGAGCACAAGGGGACATTGCATGAAGCTGACTGCAGCAGAAGTGGCTCTGAAAGCTCACAGGGCTCTCTCCAGCAAGCCCTTCTTGCTCACTCTTGCTTCCATCAGATACAGGGTGCAACCAGTGGTCTTGGTGTTCCCCATGGGACTGAAGTGCAGGTTTGGATCAAGGATGGAGTGAGCAATGTCCCCTAGACATGACTACTGTGAGACACAACCAGCCCATGTGTGATCAGGAGGGAATCTAGAGGGGAATTGCCATTTCTGCCTAAATATTTCTCAGAGACCAATAGGCCTTATGGATTTTCTGCTGTTTATTGCTAATATGTGGCATGTTTCATTTCCCCTTTTTGTCAGGAGCCACAGGAGGGGCAGAGGAGCAGAATGACCCCAGTAGTGGAGCAGCTGCCTGACTGAACGGTGTCCCAGCAGTGCGGGTGCTGCTGGGCAGGGATGCTCAGCCACGGGGTGAATGGATGTAAGAAGAGGATGAGGACATATCAAACTCCAGAAGACCCTCTAGGATAGATGCACCTCAGGCTCTGTAGTCTGGCTATTTTTCTACCATTAAATTGTCAACAGACCAGTGGTGCCTCTAACAGGTGGACTTATTCTGCTCATTTCCGCCAGGATAATCCTGTCAAACACTTGAAGCCTCAGGATGTCTATTAGTGGGGTATTGCTGCCTTGCCTGTGGATCTCCGTGTTAAGCCTGGGTGGCTGCACTCTCAATCTACTGTCCCTTCACAAGCAGCAGCCCCACAGGAGGTGGGCAGCACAAGGCCTGTGCACATGGCCTCTCTCAGCTTTGCAGAAGACACTGACCTATAGTCTTTATCCCATTAAAAGTAACTGTCATTTTATAGTCATAACGATCTCCCATGACCAAAAATTCATCAGGAAAGCAATGAAATGTACATTAATTGCATATTGAAGAGCAGTAAAAGTGCTACTCTTTCCCACAGACTTGCAGTGCAAGAGACTTCATTAATCATAAAATTTTAATGTTATTACAGGCTGAGGAATCACATCCCACTGCTGCGATTGTGTGCTGTCAGTGACAGCACTGACCTGGCTGACCTTAAAAGTGAGGGCCAGGGGGAGGGATGGCTCTAGAGCACCTCCTGGTCCTTGCTCCTGTCTCTGGATGAGGCTCCTGGGAGATGAGGGATGGGGATGTGCCGAAGGATTGGGGGGATGTTTGGGATCCCACCAAGGGATGTAATAGTCCCCTGTGATGCTTCTTTATTGGTGGGTTTGCAGTTGGTGCTGGAATGATGGATGGGTTAAAGTGCAGTACAGAGGGTCTCACAGCCCAAACACAATCAGGCCATGATGTAAATGGTCCAGGGCTTGGCCTTTCCTTGCATTACCTTCTCATTTATCCTAAGACTGGTCTAGGCGTCCATTGTGACCATAATCAAAGAAAGATGGGGCAATCTTTTTAGCAGGACCTGTTGCGACAGGACAAGGGGTAATGGTTTTAAACTAACAGAGGGGAGATTTAAACTAGAGAGAAGGAAGAAATAAGAGAGTATGCCCCATCTCTGGAAACATTCCAGGTGAGGTTGGACATGGTTCTGAGCAACCTGCCCTAGTTGCAGATGTCCCTGCTCACTGCGAGGGGATTGGAGTAGATGTCCTTTAGTGGTTCCTTCCAACCCAAACCATTCTATGACTCTATGACAAGGAAAGCAGTGTGTTGGCAGGAGCCAACAAGGTGCTGGGATAGTGAAGTTGAGCAACAAGTCACTCAGCTGCACAAATACCTGCAAATGAGCTCACCAGTATCATCTGCAAAAATAGCCACTTAGGAAGTTCTGCATTAGTTGGCTGCAGTTCTGCATTATTCTATCCCCACAAATAATAATGGCAGAGCAACAGAAAACTCTCTAATGTGCCTGCAGTGTAATAAAGTAACCCCACTAGGAATAAAATCTACAGCAATTACAGTGCCAGGTATTATGCTGATCTATCAAATTGCAGTTGGAAGTCAAGAAGAGTTGAGGATCCAGTGATAAAACATCTGACCTCAAATCTGACTCTAAATTACCCTTCTGGTCAGCATAGTATTTCATCCAGAAGAATTGTTATTCCTCTAATCTCTCATCTTCAAAAATCATTGTTCAAACCAGTAATTTGGTACTCCATTACTATTACTCTGCTTACAGGAGTAAGTGCTTTGCCTGCACTCTGGGTGATTAGCTGCTAAGGTGTTGCTGAGCATTTCGGACTGGGCCTCACAGATCTCCCACTGCAAGGTGGAGTGTAAGAAATGGAAGCAAACTGCCTGTTTCACCACGGCAAAACACAGTATCTCTTTTGGGCTCCTTTGTCCTCAGAAAGATGGCAAAGCTGCACCATGTCCTGTATGCTCGACGGGTAGAGCCTTTCCATTGCCCAGTGACAGCAGTGGGCAGAGGGCAGGCAAAGAGCAGCAGGTCCTGCTGATGAGGCTCATATCCCAACTACCTTGGCAACTTGCACCATTCAGTGAGGACCCCATTGACCCCATGCCTGTACCAATGGGCAGGGTCATGGCACAGGTGGAAGTATTTGATGGTGGCAACCACCTTGGTGAAGCACAGGTATGTCTGGGGTGATGAGCTGGAGGTGCTGAGCAACTAGCGCTGGGGCTGGCATGCAACCTCTTTTCTTGGTTGCATGGCACTGCTGAGCCTGAGCTCGGCGGTCCCAGTGCTGTATGTGGTGGCTGTCCCAGGAGCTAGGTCCCAGCGTCATTGCACATTTCTTTCCCCACAGACTTGTTCTAGGTCTGACCACCCCGCTTCCAGCAGGAGCCTAGTGAGAACTGCCTCTCTCACCAGCACCACCGTAACTCTGATGAGACCTTTGGGGAATGGGGAGACACTTGCTGAGGTGCAAATCTGCCCTTGTTGGAGGACCAGGACCTCACTGGGGCTTGCACAAGACTTCCGCTCCTAGCATGTGCTGCTGCCATCAGCTTCTGGGATTTATCAAATGAAGTTCTTTCCTTTGATCCTTGTTGCATAAAGTTTTCAATATTGCTTGTCAGGACTGTTTTCCCTTCCATTCCATCATCTTAATAATAGCAACACAGACGTAACAAAGACAAACTGTCCTCCCATCACTGCCAGGGCATTTGTGACCATGGCCCTATGTGCTGGGTTTGTGTCTGGTAGGGTTTTGGTAGCCAGAAGGGACTACAGGGGTGGCTCCTGTGAAAAGCTTCTAGAAACTCTCCTGGCTCCAAAGTCAGACTCATCTCTGGCCAAGGCTGAGCCAATCAGTGGTGGTGGAAGCACCTCCAGTAACGTATTTAACGGGAAAAAAACCTGCTGGGTAAGGGGTTTTTTTGAGTGGAGGAGAGGATTGGGATGGGAGAGGAACACTATGTGAACAACAAGGTTAGCGAGGAAGGAGAGGGCGCAGTGCACTGGAGCAGAGATTCCCCTGCAGCCTGTAGTGAGATGATGGGCTGACCCCTTGTAATCCATGGAGAATAATGGTGGAGCAGATGCCCATCTGCAGCCCGTGGAGGACTCCATGCTGCAGCAGGTGTTTGCTCCCAAAGAAGACATGACCCCAAGAGAAACGTGCACTGGAGCAGTCTGTTCCAGCAGGACTACACCTCACAGAAGGGACTCATGCTAGAGCAGCTCATGAAGAGCTGCAGCCCCATGGAAAGGACTCACATCACAAAGTTTGTGAAGGACTGTCTCCTGTGAGAAGGTCTTCATTTTGGAGCAGGGCGGGGAAGACTATGAGGAGTCCTCCCTCTGAGGAGGAAGGAGCAGCAGAGACAATGGGTGATGAACTGATCACAACCTCCATTCCCTGTCCCCCTGTGCTGCTCAGGGAGGGGGAGGTGGAGAAATTGGGAGCAGAGCTCAGGCTGGGAAGGAGGGAGGGGTGGGGGTAAGGTGTTTTTAAGATGTGGTTCTATTTCTCACTATACTACTCTGATTTGCTTGTTAGATTAGTTGTAATTGTTGTACTTAGTTGTAATTGTTGATGTAATTAATGCTGGGTTTTTTTTTCTCCCCAAGTTGACCCTTTTTTAAGACCATGAGCATAGTTGGTGACAGAGCTCCCCCTGTCCTTGTCTCAACCCATGAGCCTTTTGTTATATTTTCTTCTCCCCATCCCACTGCAGGGGAGTGAGGGTGAGCCATGAGCAAGCGGCCACATGGTGCTTTGTCTCTGGCTGGACCTAAACCAAGATGCTCTGTGCTGTGGGCACAACTTGGGGTGGTGCCTAAGGCAAACTCTCCAGGCCCTTTCTGCACAACAGCAGCCCATGGGACACCTCAGGCCTGCAGAAGCCTGTTCTGGTGAGGTAGTGAGATGCTGGTGAGTGTCCATGTTTCTGTGCAAGCCAGGCTTTGTCCTCTGGAGGCACCCTATCCTATCCTGACCAGGGCTGCATGGGATCGCATGGAGAGCTGAATCATAGAGTGGTTTGAGTTGGAAGGGACCTTAAAGATCATCTAGTTCCAAGCCCACTGCCATGGGTAGGGACATCTTCCATGAGACCAGGTTGCTCAAAGCCCCATCCAACCTGGCCTTGAACACTTCCAGGGAAAGAGGCACCCACAATGTCTTTGGACAACCTGTTCCAGTTCCCCACCGCCCTCATAGTGAAAAATTTCTTCCTAATATCTAAATCTACCCTCTTTTAGTTTAAAACTGTTACCCTTCATCCTATCACCACAGTCCCTGATGAAGAGGTCCTCCCAAGCTTTCCTTTATTGAAAGGTCACAATAAGGTCTCCCCAGAGCCCTCTCTTCTCCACGCTGAACAACCCCAACTCTCTCAGCCTGGCCTCACAGCACAGGGGGTCCAGCCCTCGCATCATTGCTGGGGCCTCCTCTGGCCCCACTCCAACAGGTCCATGTCTCTCCTGTGCTGAGGACTCCAGAGCTGGCCCCAGCACTGCAGTGGAGTCTCCCCAGAGTGGAGCAGAGGGGCAGGATCCCCTCCCTTGCCCTGTTGCCCACACTGCTGGGGATGCAGCCCAGGATGCCATTTGCTTCTGGGCTGTGAGTTCACGTTGCTGGCTCATATTCAGTTTTTCATCCACCAACACCCTCAAGTCCTTCTCAGCAGGGCTGCTCTGGAAGTCCCTGTCCTCAGAGGGTTAACACCGCTGAGATCCCGCTGATGAGATTTATTAAACTCCCCATTACATCCTACAGTGCTGCTAATTATGTCTTCATAAAATAAAGTCAAATTAGCCAGGTGTCTCCCTGCCTGTGTCTCTCAGGTTCTCTCTCCATCATTCGCCTGATGCCTCGGAAGACCTGCCTGGGCCCTACCTCCCCCATGGCCCCACAGAACCCCTGCTCCAAAGCTGTTTTGGAACCTTTAGAGGATCAAGCTGGTGCTTCTTGACTAAAAGTGGAAGCACCACAGCTTGTCCTGCCCAGGAGCACGACCTCGGGTCAGGCTGGAGGAGAGGAGATGGGGGAAGCCAATATCCTTCTTCAAATACAGAAAAAAATTACTGCAACAAGGAAAGCAATAAATTCTTCCCTATGTTCAAAAGCAAGGGATTTGTTTTGTAGGGAGAGAGATTTAGGTTATCTGCCTGGAATTTAAAGGTTTTTAGAGGGAGGTTAGGCACACAGGAAGAGCTGACTCTACCCCTCGGATGGCTTCCTGAGACCCAGCTACTACATTTTCTGCTAATGTTAATACCAGACCAAGGGTTCAGACCAAGAACAGGCCCACCTGGCTGTGCAATCACTGCTGGCTCATTGCCCCTGGGTGCTCGCCCTCCTCTGTCCCCAAGGCTGAGCTGAACCCACTGGTGGGGTTTGGATGCACTTTGTGAACCAGCCATGATGGTGGCTGGGAGGCTTGGCTCCCTGTTGCTTCCCTGGAGAAATTCCAGGTCCACAACAAAGAGCCAACACCTGGAATATCATTTAAGCAGCACAGCTGCCATCATGCAAATTTAAAGATTAGGGATTAAAGTGGTCTGGAACATCTCACAATTTCTCATTAATGCCCTAGGCTCTATAGTAGCCAGCTGTCCTGCATCCCTGAGGTGGCTCCTGCACCATGGCTGGAAAGTGGTCACTGTGCTCTGCATGGCTGTCCCATGGCAGCCACCAGCCCGTTGCCATCTCCTGCCCGCAGACAAGCAGAAGCAGGCCACAGCAACATTAGTAGGCTGGCCAGACAGGTGTTAAAAGCAGGGTATGGCTTTGCACAGTCAGTCCTAAATTGGCAAGGTCACCTTGTCACCAAGGAGACCTTCTTGATGGAGTGTTTTGAATGGTTTCAAAACCACCGTCACAGTGACACAAGGATGATGCAGCTGGGGGTTGCCTGCTGGGGCACAGGACCACTGGGCTGCTGGGTACCATGGACTGGCACCTTCCTTCCTTCCTTTCTAATCTGATGCTTCCAGTGAAGACCTCTTCCAGATCTCCTCTCAGGGCTGGAAACAGCTTCTCTGTGATTTCACAGTCTCAAGGCCACTTACCTGCTACACACAAAAAAAGATTAACATTTCAGAAACTCCCTGGAATAAGTCCTATCTCCTTGCTGTGATAACTCAAGGTAGGTTTTCAATGTCCTATTCCCCCCACCCCCCTGCCATTTTAATAAGTGCGTATTTAGAAGACATGTCCTGGCTCTGATATTGCGGAGTAATTATCTGCTCACCACTAGCCAGCCACATTGTGGGAACATTGTGCTACATTTTATGTCATTTGAATTTTCCATCCTTGCTATGGAAGGATGGAAATGCCAATTCCATCCTTATGCTAGTTGAATTTTCCATCCTTTTTGTGTCCTCCTCATCCATGTTTCCCAGGAAAAGTTGGAAATGGGGCTCTTTTTGGTGACCACCAGGCAGCTTGGTGACCCCCATGTCTGTGAGGACATTTTCTGTCTGCTCAAGGGTTGGCAAAAGGGAGGAGGGTTGATAGGGCTGGGGCATAGGATATCTTTGTAAGCAAATGGGGAAACAAGATATTGCTTGAGAAAGGAAAGTGGCCTCTGAGGAGTGTAAAGTTGTCATTTTCCAAGAAAATGAACGAAAATGCTTGTCTACACTGCTCAGGGATAGGGTTCACTGCAGATATATTTAATTGAATAGCATTGGCCCAGACCAAGGGAGGAGAATGAAAGAGCACGTGAGGATGTGATGGGACGGGAATGCTGAGGAGCACAAGGTCAAGTCAGGGATCTCTCCAGCTGAGACATTTCCAAGGTGTGCCCCTAGAATAAGGAGAGACTGGGTCAGTACTACTTTTCTTATGTTTTATTATAAAGAAAGGTAAGATAAGCATTGTGAACTGAATGTGCCAGGGGCTGCGAAAGCAGCACCGTCAAACAAAATAAAAAATAAAATAAAAAAAAAACCCAAAATGCACCTTATGAGAAACTGTAATTATGCTCTCTAATTTTTCATAAATAGACAAAAATCATTGTCAGCAATTTTTAAATAGATGGACATATGGCAGAAAAAATATAATAATGCCATACAACATGGATATAAATTGTCCATTTCTTGCTGTACAAATAATAGAAACAAGTTTGGCAGGCTTTTTTTTGTTGGTTTTTTTTTATACACATCTCCCTTCTATGTATAACTAAAAAATGTGCTACAATTAATATAAAATGCTTTTACTATAAAGTAAACTACTAATTCTTTTCACAAAAAAATCTTAAAGATGTCTTTAGCACAGCTCTAAAACACTTAGTAAACTACTTACAACTATCCAACAAATTATATTTTCAGGATCTTTTTCACATTTTTCCTCTCATATTTTTGCCTTCTGCTCTCTCTCCCCCCACCTACCTAGCAATAGTTTTAATTTATTTTTTGTGATTTTTTTTTGCCAGACATCCAAGGCCTTTGCATGTACAATATTCACACAAACTTCACATTTTCTTGCACAAAGTTTAGTGCTGTTAGCAAGTCAAAAGAGTGCATCCTTCTACTGAGCTGGCCTAATGCTGTAGGACACCAGACCTGGCCCTATGCTGCATCTAAAAGCAGTTCACTAGGAAAATAGTCTGTAGCTAAGCTGATGGCAAGCAGAAAAATGGTGTCCTTAGGTTATTTTTTTGATGGTTTTGTGTTTATTTTATTTTTAAAATTTTTTAAAATTTTTTCTTTTTTTTTGTTCTTCATGATTTATGAGGTTTTGGGCTTCCACAGAAAGTAGACTTTAGAGTTAAAAAATGATCAAAGAAAACTGCTCTTAGAGCCTGGAAATGAAGCCAGCGACGAGGTGCAGTGGTAGCTCTCTCGTCCGTGCGACTTGCTCGGTGCCTCTCCGGGTAGTCTGTAAGATAGACCCTCTCAAGTGTCCTTCGTCAGAGCCTCCTCAGAAAGAGATGGTGAGTTTTAGGTGAGGTAGAGTGCCTTGTCCCTTGGCAGCATGCTGTAAGAGAAAGGAGAGGCACGAGGTGAGATGGGCAGGGAGACAGCAGGGAAGGTGCCTGGGGGAGATGAAATCAGCCCTTGTACGCCCGGTCACACACCCGTTTTCAGCTGGGCCATGGGTTTTATGGCACTTTGTAACACAAAACATACAGTGGTCTGCACCGAGATGATTGAGCAGGAAGCACTTAAGAGTAAGAGCCTGGTGCAACTTCAGTTCTTCCGGAATTTCAACAATGAGGGCTAAGACATAAATTCCTTCCTGTGGCTTATTTTTTGCTCTTGCCTCAGAGGAGGCCAACTCTGGATTTCCCTGCAGAACACGCCAGCATGATTCTGGTACCAGCTCCACCATCCAGTGCTGCCCCTGGAATCAGCCCCTTGGCCACCAGTCCCCTTCTTTATCACACGCTGTCCTTAGGTTGAGCTATGGAGATTTAGAAAATGCTTTTGGATAATATGCGTCATTCTGATGCTATGTAAGGAAGACATTTTTTACAATGAGATGGTGAGACACTGGCCCAGGTTGCCCAGAGAGGTGGTTGATGCCCCATCCTTGGAAACTTCCCAGGTTAGGTTGGCTGGGGCTCTGAGCAACCTGCTCTAGTTGCAGATGTCCCTGCACACTGCAGGGGGGTTGGACTAGATGACCTTTAAAGGTCTGTTTCAACCCATTCTATGATTCTCTGATACATAAGGAGTAAGGGGTCTCAAAAATATGACTGGGGGGCTTATGCCTGAAGATGCTTGTGGGTGTCCAAGTGGATTTATGAAAGTTTCAGGGCTGAAGAGCATGGGAGCAGGAGACACCATCTGCTCAATGTCTCTCTCCTCCTCTCCCAAAACAAGTACAACTAGAAGATTAATAATCAGGATGTGAGGGGAAAAAATCTTTGAGGCAGCAGGGTTAGCTGGTGAGTCTCAAGAAGACAGTAGAAGGTACAAGGTACCCAAGAAAGACTGCAGTGCTGTCTTACTCACAGGACTATGGAGGAGGGCTGGTGGGACAGCAGCCAATCTGTGTGGTCTGCACATCCCTGGCCCACCAGATCTTGAACTGGTCACTTTATTGAAGCAATGACTTTGATTTCAAGAGACCCAGGTGCGTCCTGGAGAGGGAAGCCAGCTTACACCACCTAGATGCCCTGTGTGAGGATGGCTGTACAGCAAGGTGTGCAGATAGGTATCATTGCTCCTATAATGGGATTATCATCTACACAGACCTGATGGAAACATTGTTGGCCTTAAAAGGTGGTGAAGAACATTGCAAAGCTTCAGGAGATTCCAGTATGGGTGTGCTTGTGAGTCCAGGAAGCGGGAAACAGCAAACAGCAAGGTAAGGTTGTTGTTGATGGAGCCGTCTTCTGAAAGAGCACAGAAGAGTCTGCACTTCGTTAATCTCCACATTTTATAATCTGCATTCAAAATGCAGAGTCTTCCCTACTGAATTCAGCAAAGATTTAATGCCACCGAGCAGCAGTGAGGTATTCCTGTACTAAAACTTCATTAATTTTACAAAATATACTACAGAACATTTCCCAGTTCATTACAAAGTATTACCATAAATAACTGAATCCAAACTAAGTGCATTTGTGATGGTTTATCCTTTCCTTTTTACAGTGTTAGCTCATTTAGTTTCTGATTTGGAAAATTCCCCCATTTGGAGAGGATCACTTAATCGTTAGTAGGAATTAGCAAGGTTATAAGTGTTTGGATGAAGTGTTTGTACATGGTTTTGTGTGTCAGGATAAGGCATAACTGAGACCGTCCTGTCTTGTAGCCCAAAGGAGAGTGGGAAGAGGGGAGAAAAGTTGCTAAATGATGGTACCCAAAGAGAACCTAATCAGTGCCTTCCAAATGAGAAGAAGGACATAGAAAGATGAACCCAGCTTAGTGTTATCACCAAAATACCTAAATGCCAGGAGACAAATGTAAACAAAAACCTGAAGACAGCTTTGGTATGGGAAGAGTTGTGATTGGAAGACAGGGCGGAAAAAGGTGCCTCGAGGAATTAAGAAAGATTTGCAAATGCTTGTAAACCAAGCTGCACCTTGATATGGGTGAGCTTGTTCCCTTGGAGAAAATCACTGTGAAATGCAGGTATCCAGTGCGAGCCTGGGAAAGAGCAATTGCGAGAATAAGGCTGTCAGGTGAGGGAGACATGGGACTATAGAAGTCGTTTGTGATACGATACTGTTGCGAAAAGCAATAAAACTGTATGCTGCAGTTGCTTGTGGGAAGTGATAGTCACATATAAGCAGGAACTGAGAAATGCTGCCCGTGCCTTTGCTAGCAATCTAGGACAGCTTGGGCTTAAGCCCAGAAAAAGCTAGGAAAATTGGACGGAAGTCAGTAAGCACAAGACCATTAAGAATGGTGAGAGCATGAGCTAAGAAACATTTAAAACTTTCTAACATGGCCGATTTATGAATTAAGGCGTGTTTGCTCACAGGATCCTAGAATTTGAGGGGCATAAAGGAAGAAGTGTCATTTAATGGCATTCTAACTGGCATTGATAGGCTGGTGGAACAAACCCCTACAGCAGTTCCTTCATTAGATAGAGAAGGACAGAGGGAAAGACAACCTTGTTAGTTTTCCAGAAGTTGTCTGGTTGACAAATACAAAAGAAAATGTAGGATTGGGAGGTTTTACCCCAGCTAACCCAGTGTCAACACATGTTGGAAACTAAAGAAATAACAAAGGTCAGACATGAAATAGAAATCCTATCCTGAAGAGCATGACAAGAGTGCCTGTGTGCTGGGGAGGTTGGTGAGATCCTCTCTTTTGGGAATCTGGGGCTCTACAGCTGAGCCACATCACAACAGAGAAGAATCCTTTTTCTTTCCAGCTGACTTTGCTCCTCAGAGCACTGCTTTAATTGCAATTAAGCTGAATGCACTTTTGAGGTTGAAACGGGCAATTACATGATCCAGAGACTTCCTGGTTATACCTAAAACCGCGCTGATGAATCAAACCCAATGCGATGCCTCCCCTTTATCACTGCTTTGCCTACATCCTGCTGATTGCCGGGCACACAGCTCACCTGCATCCTCACATCCAGCTCAAGGCAAGGCACTGTGGAGGAGCCCAAGGGTATTTTGAACATTGCTTGCAAATCACTGCAAAGTACATTGGAAAAAGCAGCACAGGCACGAGACCAGGTTATCTCTTTTCTCTACATGAGTGACACCTTGAGACACACTGGGGCTGCAGTCCTACAGCTGTGTGTGGCTGCCACAAGCACTGCAGAGCGTTCACTTTGGTGACAAATACCAGGGACGAGCAGGAGCAGGAGGTGATGGCCCTGCTGACACACCAGCCTTATAATAGAGTGAGAACAAGCCAGCTCTGGGAGCTGGGCTGCCAGCAGCTCATGTGTCTCTAGTCATTGGAGATGAGCTCCTTCCTTCACAGAGACGATACCATTTTTCCGTGCACTAAGCACTCTCTGCAGTGCTGATCTATATCCATCTGAGTTCATTGCCATAATCTACTCTAATAATTATCTGGAAGTCTCTGCATAATCCGTCTGGTTTTAGAATGATTTTTTTTTTTCCAGGAAGCCACGATAAACCCATGAAATTCAATATTTCTGCTGTGACAAAGGCATGAAATGCATGAGCTTTGATCATGAATTGTATGGGCCTTCTGCTTACAACACGGCACTCCAGGCAGATGTCACAGAGCTTGTTTTAGCAACACAAAACTCCATCCTGAATACTATGGGAGCGTTCCACCCATTTCTAGAATGCCCTGAGTTTATACCTGGGGCCCGGGCACTGGGATTTGCAGAAGGAATCAAGTGTTTTCCCAGCTGATCTCCTAAGTAGCGATGCTTATTTCTAGGGTGGTTAATTTCTGTGGAAGCTGCCTCTGCACAGCACCTCTGGAAACTGGGATCCATGAGCCATAACCCTCCAAGTAGCTTTAGCATTTTGCCCACAGCATCTAAAGTGACTTTTATCATCAAGTCCCCAACCGGTTCCTTCTTTCAGGTTGTCTGCAGAGACTTCAAGAAGGACCATGCAAAGATAGCTGGCAGAGCCCAGACCAGTCCCCGTAGCTCAGCCCCCTCGAGCAGGCAGAAACCAGTGATATTCTAATAGCTCAGCAAGTTATTTATTTCCCTGAAAGAAATAAATGTCTGTACAGTCTGTGCCCAGCCCAGCAATTGTAAGTGCACTGCTGGCACAGACGGGAGCTGAGCTCTGAAAAGGCTGGGAGCTTGTTATTATCTCCAGTGAAAGCACCTTGTTCCAGTACTTAAAGCAAATCAAACAATACTCAGAAGCTACCAAGCCTCCTTCCCTGCCTGCTCTCCTAGTAAACCACGTGCCAGGTTTTGCAGAACATAATAACGGTCTCCAAATGAGTATTGCTGAGCCAAGAGCAGTGGATCAGGCAGAGGTTGGAAGTGGCTTTCACACCCACCCTGTTCCCCAGCTTTGAGACCATCCTGATGGTTTTATTTATTGGGGAATTCAAGCAGCGCTGAAGAGACCTTCATGCTGGCACATTCATGACAGAGCTTGTAGGTCATAAGGGGGATGAGCTGTGCAGATGTCTGTGGCCTTTTCCTGAGAGGAGCAGGGAACTGTGTGGCTCTTGGGAGGATGTGGCTTTGTACACTATCATGGTGAACATCTAAACATCTGAGGAAAACTTGTTTGCTGTGAGGGTGCCAGAGCCCTGGAAAAGGCTGCCCAGAGAGGCTGTGGAGTCTCCTTCTCTTGGAGATAATCAAAACCTGCCTGGACATGATCTTGTGCAACCTGCTCTGGGTCACCCTGCTTTAGCAGGGAGGTTGGATGAGATGATCTCTAGAGGTCCCTTCCAACCCCTATCATGCTGTGATTCTTTGAAACCCCAGGACTGAGAAGGGACCCATTTCTAGAGACAACTATGTGAGTTTGTGGCCTCTGTGATAAGAGCAATTACTTTAGGAACAGAAGTACATTGCTTAAGGACATGGCCACTTTCAATGGCCGTGGACTCTGCTTGAGAGACTGGGTTACCCTGGCCTGCTCTAGAAGGAAACGTGTCCCACTCCTCCATTGCTAATGGGATGGAAACACAAAAAAAGGAAACATCTTCATGCCCAATGAAGAAGTTATCTGTGACTTTTAAGCTTCCTGCTCTCAAAACATCACTTCAGTGAGCCTACAGAGAAGAGCAGACCTTGAACTTCACTGGCCATAATTGGCCTACCAGCTTGCTGTACATTTTAGGACAGAGTCTCAGCTGTTGCACAGTGTCACAGTTCGCACAACAGGAAGTGCATTAGCAATGTGCTGTTTTGTCTACTGGCCTGCAGTGGTTAATCCCACACTCTCTGCTGGGGTAGTCGTTGTCCCACTCAGTGCTTCCCGGAGGGTTTGATGCACCAGGCGAACGGGGCCCAACACTGTTTTGAAACTCAGATGAAATATGTGAGAAGTCCTGAAGGGTGGAAAGGAAAGGAAGGGTTACGGAAGTGTAAACAGCTGGAGAAACAGCAGCTCTAATGCTATTGCATAAACACACCGACATGCACTGCCCAAAACCCATGACAGTGCAGAGCACAAATGGACAGCATTGTCTCCAAGCCCAGGACCCAAAACCACCGTGGTGGGACCTTGTAGAAGGTGAGCTGTTGCAAGCAGATGCCAACACAGCCCCATTTGTTTTACGTTCCTCTTCCCCTCTCTCGTTTTTCAGGCTGTCCCAAGACACGGAGCCCTCAAAGTCTTTGCATCAGCAGTCTGGAATCAAACCTGTTTTCCCACTCCAAGTGCAAGTCCCTTTGTGGTAAGGTGTTAGTCCACCCTAAGGTACAGTGACAAGGTGAGGAATATCCACACCAGCGACATGCTCTTCATCAGCTGTCACCCCTGGCAGTTTAGCAAGGATGCTGTGGAACTGTTCTATCTGAAGGCTGATGAGCTTCCCTGATTTTTGAGGTTGGCTTAATTAGGTAACGTTAGGCAACATATATAAACAAGAGTTGTGGTAGTTACCTGACTAAGAACATGGTTTTCTCCAAAACATCCAAGTTAGGGTGATTTGTTTTCTTTTTTTTTTTACATTTAATTTTTTATTAGCAAATGTGAAATGTAGAATGAAGGTTCACAAAATGCTGCCCTCAGAACAGCAACTACCCCAATTAAAGGGATTATGAAGATACTCCTTTCTGCTAATTTCTGGACTATCACCAAACTACACAGGCCGCTTTTGCTTATGCAGAGCCAAAGCCCAATCACCATGTTGAAGAAGTCACAGAGAATACTCTGAGCAGGTTGGAAATGAAAATCTAATTAAGGACCTACTGGTTCCTACTGGTACTGTCTTTTTATTATAGTCAGGTATTAACTGTGCTTCCACTTCTCAACTCTCCTTTGGTTTCCTCCCCCTGCAGTATCTGTTCCTAAATTAACAATTTCTGTTTTCTCAAAGTTAGCCCCAAACTGGTCACATCATGGGCAAGAAAGCATTGTTCATTGCTGAAGTACTGTATGAATTTTGTGATATATAGCTAATACAGACGTGAAACACCAATTATTCATCAATACTGCAGTAAAAAGTACCATCAAGTAAATGGTAGCAGCTGGGAATTCAGAGCATATGTCCCCCCACTGTGAACAGTTCATCCAGTTCATATTCCAGATGGAGAAACTTTGGAAACCACCTGCCTCCTCCTTCATATACTGGCAAGTTCTCTGTAAGGTATAGGAAATGGTTTTGCTATAGCCATTTTTTTCTCCAGATACGTTTTCTTAATGGCAGGTTTACAGAGGAGAGGCGTTGACACTGTGGGCTGGCTCCCAAGTAGGGGCTGGCTCCCAAGTAGGGGCTGGGCATAGCTAAAGATGGTTTGCTTCCCCAGGTTTTACACATTCATAGTCTGTAGGAGCTGCTTTGCTGTTCTGCTCTTAGTAGAAGCATACATGCAAGCACACATCGCACACTCTTGGCTCTCTGCCACAAAAGTGATTTTCTCCTCTTGCCAGACAGTTTTTAGAAAAATATTTGGTTTGCATTTTGTTTGTGGCATTCCTTCTATCCTTCTCCTGGCAACCCACCTAGATCCCTGTTATTATCCCATGCCTGTCCATCTCCTCCCATCTCTCAGCAATATCACAAGAGGGGTTTCTCGCTGACTATCCAACCTGTTGTTTCAAATGACCACCAGTGAAACCCACTCAGGAACCACACAAGGAGCTTTTACCAGAGGCAACCCCAATTCCTGCAGCTTCCCCCACTGAAAGAGCCTCATTGCTCTGGTCACACAGATCTGCCCCATTTCTGGGGGTGCTTGTTCTCTCAGGTCACTCTTGAAACATCACCCCCAAACCATGAGAGCTGTAAGCTGATAGAGCGAGGAGGAGATTCCCTTGGGGACAGAATCAACAACCAACATCCTCAAACCACCCAGAAACCAACAGACCCAACAGGTCCCTCCCTCTGACACTTACCTGCTGCCCGGGAGGCGAGGCGTTCATGGGGGGCTGTACCTGTAGTGCCATGGGGGGGGACAGGAGGGGCTGCTGGGGGACCTGCTGCATGCTGAGGGGCTGGCTGAGGAGGGAGCTCTGTGGGTGGTGCAAGGAGAGCTGCTGGTGGAGGGGGGGGCTGATCTGGAAGGAGGGTGGCGGGGAGGCACTGATGCTGGGCAGCATGGGTTTGGAGGTGAGGGTCCGGGAGAGGCCAGGGTGAGGGTGGCTGCGGTAGTTCTGCAGGTCCGAGGGAGACAGGAACGAGCCCAGGCCGGGGTAGGGTGAAGAAGCCTGTGGTGGCATCGGGTACATGGGCTGCTTGGGGGGGATCATTTTGGAAGGTGGATTGCTCTGGGCACTTTTTGTCTCCCCCTGCTCGGCAGAGCTCTGTGGGAAAACAGAATGGAGGGTGATGAGGAAGGAAGGGAGGAAACATCATTATATGTCCTGAGATGTCTGTCCAACCAAGTTACCCAGAATCCCCGTGTCTCCTGCTCCTCTCCCACCAGCCAGCACATGCACCTCCAGCCCTGCAGCTCACTGGGTGACCACAGGCTGGGTGCAGGATCCACACCAGGGAAATTAAAGTCCAGTAACCCAGCCATGTCTTCGGCAGAGCCTGGAGAACTGGAGGGGCATTAACTGGTGGGGAGGCAAACTGCCTGCCTGCAGCTCACTCCTCAGGTCCACACAAGTGGGTGATGAAATCACTTTTGCTTCCACTAGAGAATTAATAAGACTGTAAAAACCTGGCTTTCCTAATCTCATGGGGTCTGTAATGCACAGGACAATGGTGGTGTCAATTCTGCTGGAAAAAGAGAAGAACAACAGGACACTTTCTGGCTCAGACAATGAGGTTTTTGTTCTGCGATGGGCTCTGCAATGACACTCCAGATCCCTTCTCACCCAGCAGCCAGGATCACCTTGTGCTGCTTTACCCAAAACAAAGTTGTTCTTCTGCAAAGAATTGGTCATTGGAGAAGCTGGAAAAAAATGAAAATATCCTGGAGTGCAGTGACTCCATTCCTTCCATGCTACCTACCCCACACTGCTGCTAGGCATGTTCAAGGCGATACCCTCCAAGGTTTCCAGAGGGACCAAGGAGAGCATTTAAAATCCCCAATAGTCCTTTCCGCTCCTTTTTTTGGTCCTTGCTGCTGTTCTGTTTCCAAGTTAAGACAGCTAACGATTCTCATGTCTGTACAGGGGCTTTGAGCCTTTCCAGCCCACCACCACAATCACATGGATCCTGCAGATGATGGTTGATTTGAGGCATCACATTTTTTCCCAAGGCAGCTGAATGCAATGACTAAGTACTGAGGGTGTGGTATAGTACCAAGGAGACGTTTCAAAGGGAAAACAACCTGATGCACACACTCACAACCCAAGGGCAGCACAGCCCCCTGAGCCAGCAAGCCTATGAGCTCCACAGGAGCCACCCTAAATTCACTGGCAGCAAATGCCCATGTGCCCTCTCTGAAGGCATGGAGGAGGGCAGGGTGCAAGGTTCCCTGGGCTGGGTGTCTATGTATTGGGATAGGCCAGCACTTGGCTCATCCTCCTTGCCCCAGATGCAGCCTTGCAGCACTGGGAGTTCCCATATGAACCTGAAACCCCCTGGAAGTTCAATATTAAGCACTGAAACGAGCTCTCTGGCTGTTGCCTGACATAGAATCATTAAGGTTGGAAAAGATGTCTAAGATCATCAAGTCCAACTGTCAACCCAACACTACCATGACCATGAGACCATGTCCTGAAGTGCCATGTCTACACATTTTTTTAACACCTCCAGGGATGGTGACATGCTCATCAACCCGCAGTTTCAGGTCTTACTCCCTAAAACCTCTCTAAAACCCCTGCTCTCTGCTGAGTGTGCATAGGAGAAGCAGGACCCAGGGTCCTGAGCAGCTGAAACAGCCCAGGCACCCAGACCAGGGTTCAGACAGAATGCTGGCTGCTGCTCAGCGATGGCTAGTCAGACCAAGACTGAGGTGTCACCTTCTCCCGGGCCAGTCCCTGGTGTTACTTGCGGTGAGCCTTGTCTTCCTGCCCTTGACAGTGCTCCCTTGTTTGCTGCACTCACACCTTGAGAGGTGGGTGAAGAACAGCCAGCAGTTGTAGGGACAGGCAGCGGAGACCCATTTGTCCCCAAGTTGTTGACACCTGCTGATGAAGACAACCCAAAGTGGGGTCTCGTTTCAGGATGCTAAAGGTAGAAGGAAGCCTGGTGCTTGTCCTAAACCTGCTGCAGAGCATTGCTTTTAGCTCCTTGGGAAGGTGGTTAACACTCATATAGTTCTGATAACACGACCACACTCCTATTTCTCATCAACTCGCTTCTCCCTGAAGAATCCCGTGAGCTGCAACCACTTTATCAGTGACAGGTCTAGTGAGTGCAGATTGTACCTTGGAGACGAGGCTGGCCCGGTACGCTGCCAGGGCTTTCAGGTACTCCTTCTTGGCAGCTTCTGTTTTCCTCTTGTAGGCCTGAAAGGACCAAGTAGATAATAATTAACAAAGCAGAACAGGGTGCTGCTGGGCTTGGCTGCATCCTGCCTGACTGTGCCTCTGCTGAGGCCAACCCTGCATGCACGTGTGCATGAAAACCTCATTTCTGCTGCACAGGAATTTCCCCCACATCAAGCCCCTAGACTGGACCACACTGGGATTTTTGGAGGCATCACAGGCCAGAGCAGTCAGTGTGCCCATGTAGATATTTATGCATATCTGCTGTAAGAGACACAGCCTAATTTTATAGGGTGAGCTCAATGAAATCACTTCCAGACTGGAACCAGGGGTGAGTGCAATCCAGGCTCTTGGAAGAGTGAGATGAGCCAAAATCCGCAATGATAGGACTAGCTTAAAAAGTGGAGAGACATTCAGAAATCCTAAACTACTCACTCATTTTCTTGGATTTCCCATTATTAAGCCTTTAGAGCTCAAAACTCCAGCTCTTTCCTGCAGTCCTGACAACAGGGAAGTGCTTTCTCATCATATAAAAGCTGAGATTTTTTTGCCTGTCTTATGATTTGGGGAACTGGGGCTTGCAAGGAAACAGCAAGTATCAGGAGAGTTTGCTATCCTAAGAAAAAACAACAAAAAAGAATTATTGTTTATTCTTCCAGCTCTCCCTTGTAATGAGACATGCTTTATGATAGTTTCACAGAGCTGTTCCCCTTTCTGCCCAGAGTTTGGTCTTCCATGGACGTAAAAAGAGTAATGTAATGCAGCCTGTCTCAAGCAATGTGAGTTCCTGTGAGGTTAAACAGATTAAACAGAGCAAGTGAGAAGAATATTTTAAAACAGAACAAAAATTCCAGCAAAAAGGCAGAAACTCCCAAGAAAAATATCCATCAGTCCCTCTCCTCCACTGGAAACTCAAAGACCTCCTCAAGTGGTGCACTGCAAGTTGATTTCAATTAGAAGAGATTTGCATACATTTAATCCTGCTTTAAAAACAATGGCAGCTTTCAACAATCAAGACGCCGAAGCCTGGTGGGGATATGCAGTTCTCTTCCCCTGCAAATTCCCACCCCAGAGTCCCTCCTAACACTGCCCTCAGAAAGGAAAATTACCTTCCAGCAGTTAAACTATCCAGTTATTTGAATTTCAGTTTAAAATCAGTACAGATACATTCTATTAAAAATGGTTTGGAAATGTTATTTTCATTGCTAAATCAGAGAGATTTCTGTGATGAAACATTTTGACTTAACACACTGGAGGGCTCAGATGGTAATTTTCTGAAATGGTGCATTCTCCTAAGTTTGTCTTTGGCTTTATAGTAGTCAGGAAGTATTATATTTGCTCCACTCAGAACAAAATTACATTTCAAAATGTCAGCCTGAAGAAGAGTTTGCCTCTGAAAAGCAACTATTTCTTTAAACTGTATCAGCTCCCCTAATAAAAGCTATTACTTTCTCTAAAGTCCTCTCCTCCCTGATGTCTGTAGTCCATCGTGGTGACACTGGTGCTATTGCCACAGAGTTTGCTGTAAAGCAGAAACATGGAGTGTCCACCAGGATGCTTTTAAAGGTGGTACCTGATGCCTGCACAGCAATGGAATGTGAATTCCTGTGTCTCAGGCTGGTGCAATAGTGGCCATAGCTGGGTAATGATGTACTGAAAACATTTTTTTCCCTCTGTAACAGCAAAATAACAAGAGCATTTTTGTTTTTTTGACTATATGGGACACTGGGAAATCAAAGTATTCACAGCTACATGGAGACAAGTTTAAATACTAGGAAGACTTGTCTGGAAAAAACCCTGCAATTTATGGATGGTGAGAGGGCAGGTAAATGAGTCTTTCTTGAGCTAAATGCAAATAAATGAATAACCAATAAATTCTGTGCCTATCTTCATCTCTGTCACTTGCTTTTTCTACTAAACCCTTTTCTTTTTCCACTCTTCATCTGTCCTTGTCAGACAGCTCTGTGCCTCACTCATATTTGGAAGTGCTGCCAGGATGTCTGATGCAGCAAGACTGGGAAGGAGCAGCCGAGCAGCGTGTCCTCTCGAATGGAAAGGGGGATCACTCCAAGGAGGAGCCTCCATGCTACTTGGGCCAGCCCCAGCTCCAGCCCTGGCCATGAGTAGGGCTACAGGGAAGGGTAACAGAGCAAGCCCATGTGGTGTTTCCTCTGATGCTCCTTTGATCCTCTGTCCAGCTCTGGAAGGTTCCTAGTGGATTATCTGGTTTGTGACTGTAGATTCATAGAGTGTTTTGAGTTAGAAAGGACCTTCAAAGACCGTCTAGTTCCCACCTACTGCCATGGCAGGGACACCTTCCACTAGACCAGGTTGCTCAAAGCCCCGTCCAACCTGGCCTTGAACACTTCCAATGATGATGCATCCACAACTTCCCTGGGCAACCTGTTCCAAGGTCTCAACACCCTCATTGTTAAAAAACATTCCTAAAGGTGTCCTGCCAGGGTTTCTGCAGTCCTGCCCTGCATGTGATGGGGTTTCTGCACCCACGCAGGGCTCCCTTGAGGACAACAACCAGTGAAACCACAGCCTGAGGCTGGGCAAATGCCATGCTGGTGTGGGCAGAGTAGGTTGGACAAAACTTCTCATGAATTCTCTCTAAAGGCAGCTCTAGTGCACTATTTATAACCTTTAAAATTTTAATTTAAACATTGACAAAACCATGTTATTTTCTAATCAAATCCCATTTTCTCCCAGGGTTTTTAATTTCAAAGTAATTTATCAGATTTAAGGATCCTCAAAACATTTTGCATGTTTTCCTTTCTAACCTGCCATGCCCGCTGATTTATTTTCCTTGTTCGTTAGCAGGAGGATTCATTAGTCATTAAGTGAGTGGGTGGATTGGGGGGGGGAGCAAAACGGTTAGTGATTATGAAAACAAAAAATCAGAGCTGTAAGAAGCATATGTTGGGATCGTAATCCTGACACCTCTGTGTCTCAGCAAAGCAGCTAGTAATTGTACCATAATGAAATGTTCTTGTTTGATAACCAGTTAATTAGAGACGACAATTATTCCAAGCCGCTGACGCCCACGAATGGCTCCATGTCGTGCAGGCACGGAATGACAGCCAGAGCTGTTATCAGTAACCTCTGCATCCAACCTGCCTGCTTTAGTAGAAATCCTGCTTTCCAAGCATGGGGAGTAATGAAAAGAAGCCAAACTCACCCCAAAAAATCAAGGGGCCCACTGATCCAAAGTGAAAAGGTCGCTACTGCAACCCTTAATGGAGTTCGGGGCATTTTGCTTCAAAAAAGAGATAGACTATCAGGAGAGAAGAGATGAAAAGTGCAGCAAAGGTCTCCAGGAGGAGAGATGAAGGATTAGGTTTGTTTAGAAGACCAAGAGGAGCTACAGCCTCTAAAAAAAATATCATAGAATCGTAGAATGGTTTGGGTTGAAAGGGACCTCAAAGATCATCTAGTTCCAACTCCTCTGCCATGTGAAGGGACACCTCCCACTAGACCAGCTTGCTCAAGGCCCCATCCAACCTGGCCTCGACCACCTCCAGGGATGGAGCATCCACAGTCACCCTGGGCAATCTGTTCCTGTGTCTCACTACCCTCAGGGTAAAGAATTTCCTTCTAATTTCCAATCTAAATCTCCCTTCTTCCAGTTTGAACCCATTACCCCTCATCCTATCACTACAGGCCTTTGTAAAAAGTCCCTCTCCAAAGGAGGAGCAAAGGAGGCACTGAGCGATCCTCAGCATCTATTGAGGACAGGAAAAGGGGCAATAGGCTTAAACTGTAACAAGGGAAATGTTGGTTAAGCCAGAGGAAAGCATTCCTAACACGAGGGATAATTAAGCATGGGAAGAGATTGCCTGGGGAGATGTGTAATCTCCACCACTGAGGGTTTAAGAATAGATTAGGCACACATCCATCAAGAATGGCTTAAGTAGAGATGATCCTGACTTCAGGCAGCAGTATAGTCTGGTTGACCTCTTAAGTCTCTCCTCGCCCTCCTTTCTATAATTCCATGACTGGGTTTTTTTTTTCCCCCAGATGTACATATTGGGATTTTATTGTGCTTGTAGATCTGGAGGGTTTTTCTTCTAACTATTATACACTTTCCTGCGAGACATCTTTCAGGACATCATCACTTATGGCTCATTCATAAGATGACTTGAAAGTCCTTCCTCTCTGCACGGCGGTGTCTGCCACACCACAGCAGTCTCTGCATTTCGTCTCCACAAACCCTTTGGAAATGGACATAACAAACATGGCCACGTCCTCCTTACTCCTTCCCAGCTCCTCCTCACCTCCTCGTACCCATCTCTGTGTTCCTCCTACTCCCTTCGTGAGGAAGATTTCTTCTGTCCCTACCCCCGTCTAAATAACTAACCCAAGCTACACTTACTGTGTAAACTTCAGCACATCTCTTTTGGATTAGTACCTGTAGTCTGGATTGATACATCCTGAGGTCAACAAGCTTGGTAATGGGAGCACCTGTCAATGATGCCCATCAGGAGGTTGCTGCTTAAGCGGTGCTCCAGTTCCCCCAGGCTCTCCCAGTTATGTCAGGGGAGCTGTTCAGCATCTGAAATCCTTGAGGACACCTACATAAAAGGCCCTGGCTATGGGAATGATTTGCACGGTTTCAGGAGAGCTCCTCCTTTACCCTCGTGGAGATACAGCATTGTGAAGCAGTCCTTTGTAGAATGAACAGATAAACCCATAATCAAGTAGCAACTACCATTGATTAAAGCATCCTGAAAGATTTCTGCTTTCCTCTGCCTTGACTTCATGGTCTCACCCAGGTGTAAGTCACCTATTACTCCATGTGAGGGCACAAGTGTGTTCCCAGAACAATCTGCAGAAGACTAAATGAAACAGAGAAGGGTGACAAATCCAACTCCTAACCTTCAACAAAAAGCACACAACTTTCATCTGGACACAGGAACAGGTTGCCCAGGGGGGTTGTGGATGCTCAATCCCTGGAGGTGTTCAAAGCTAGGTTGGATGGGGCCTTAAGAAACTTGGTCTAGTAGGAGGTGTCCCTGCCATGGCAGGGAGGTGGGAACTAGATAATCTTTGAGGTCCCTTTCAACCTAAACCATTCTATGATTCTATGATTTTCCACACTTCCAATCTTGCTCTCCGAGAAGAGAAGTCACACTCTTGGAGCTGCTTTTAAGAGCAGTTCTGACCCTTCACATCTTCCCTATCATTACCCTGGTTTCCATCAGACTTTCTTGAAACCTTGTTTGGGATCAGTGTTTTTGTTCTTCCCTGGTACATGGCTTTCCTTGACACTCAGAAGATGCTAAAATCTCCTCCCAGGCCAGGACAACTGGTTGGACTCTTCCAGCCCTTCACTGCCAGGGCTTTGGGGAACCAGCAAGAAACTGCAGTCAGTGGTTGTTCCACTGCTGATAGTTCTGTACAGTGCTGGAAGTGGGCAGTTTGATGGCCATGCTGCTCCTGGGGTCTCTGCCCTGTGCTGGCTCTGCCATAACACAGCTTTACAGCTGGCCTGAGATGCCTCTGTCCCACCACAGATATATGCAATGTCCTGTCACCAGGTGATGTATCAGGTTCAATGAGCAGATGGATCTGATTGGATGGGTGATCTATTATTTTCTGCTGAGTGAGTAATTTTTCTGCTCGGTAATTTATCCCTGGAGTGTGAACGCTGTGTTATGCTCCAGGCTGTGTATGGGAAAACCACATGTGCATTTGGCCATGTAGCATTACTGAACTGGTCCTGGGGAAGCAGGGCTATCACAAGCAAGAACTCTTCTCCAGTACCTTTTTGTCTCCAGACTGATAAACTCAACTGAAAATGTCAATTTTGCCTGACTTTTCTTCTGCTCACTTAGCCCTGGTTCAGCCTGACGTTCACTCAGCAGATTGCTCAGGAACTTCTTGATGCCTCTGCTCTGAATTTCCACGGTCTATGGAAACACCAACCCAATGCTCTGAATTTATTGTTGGATTTCCTAATGAAAAGAAGCAGGTTCCAGAGACATCTGCAACTGCCAGCTGGGCAGTGCTCCCCATGCTCCATTATCACCAGGCTCCAAAACAACGTCCTTTCCCCCCAACATACAGTGGGCAATGGGAAGGTGCTCAGAAAAGGAATAAGAGAACATGGCAGAGAAGCGCAAATCCACCAGTGACTTCTCAATATGCTTTGGAGAGTTCCCAGGCTTATCACCCAACTGAAATCCCTGACAGAGGACAGGGCTGTGTGTCTCCTGCTCTTGAGCAGAGATGGCTGGTGGCAGAGCTGGTGGCACCATGGAAAGAGAGGAGGGGGCTGCAGCCCTCCCAGGTGGCATAAGCTGGGACCAGGCTGTGAACACTCCATCTGTGTCAGGGAGAAACCTCTCCAAGAGAATTAGCGGCGGTTGCTCCAACTTAGTGCTCAAACCCTTCTGATTATTGTCAAACTAGGCAGCCCTTTCAAACCTCACTGGGTAACATACAAATGTGGACTCTACCTCCTAATGAAACAATAACACTGAGGCGCGGGATTCCACGCACCTTGAGCAGGGACCTGAAGCTGCTGGTAGACTGCTAGGACAGGTACCTGCTGGATGATAATGGCTGAATTAACAGTTCACTCTCCTCCAAAGCCTGAGCTATCTCTGCAGGAACAGCTGCCAAACTATTTACAAAGTTCAAAGGGTATGTATTAATATTTTTTTTTTTCCCCAAGTCACATTCTTCAGATTTCCCTGTAAGCTTCTTAGAAAGGGCCACGCCAGCTGTTGAAGAATGAAGATTAAAACGTCCTGCTAACGCAGTGCTGGAGATTCTGAAAGGCATTGTTATGTCTTCCTGTTACGCACGCACGGCCATGCTGGAAGGGGTTAAAACAGGGAAGAAAGCAGCGCTTTGCCGAACAGGTGTCCTTGAGCAGTACCCAAGGACACGGAGATTGCTAATCCTGTATTCCACAGCATGATCAAATCACCAGGCAACAGATATAAATAAAAAAAGGCAGGAAATAAGGAAATTTAGATACAAGTGTGTCAGAGGGAAAATGAAGATTCATTGTGAAGAGGCCAAGAAGAGGAGAAGAAGAAGAAGGAACAAAATGACAAAGGCACAAATGATAAACCAGTAAGAACAAAAGAAATGGGGGGGGGGGNGCGGGGGGCTGGCCCCAGGGCGACATCTCTGCGAAATACATGTCTGTGACAGCAGCAGCCAAATCAAAGATGCTCCTAGATTATATGGTTTCTTGCATAATATGCATTCTGGTTCCCGCTCGGTGTTTGTCTTTCAGCTAGTGCACAGGGAAAAAACCATATCTGAAACGGGACGTGAGCAACCTTTATTTCACTTGTTTCATCAGGAGGAGAAAGCAAATTTGCTTTGTGGGAGCAGCAGCACCTGCTCAATGGCAAATAAATAGCTACAGCTTTGATATTACAGTGCATATAATCATTAGCAGCACAAATGGCAGAGGATTAACTCTTCGTGTGCTGGCCTGAGCTACCTGGCAAAGAGGTGAGCTCTTGTCTCTGCCTGCAGAAATGCTCCATCAGCTGGAGTGGGGCTGAGGCTCTGTTTGCCTGAGGGGTGCTACAGGACCACCCTCGCTAGCCTCAGGCACCATGGCTACAAGCCACTGGCACCAGGCTTTCCTCAACCCTTTGGCACTACCATGGTGGCCACCTCATGCTCTGCAAAACTCCCCTGTGCATGATGGAGGAGGGAGGGACGGATGGACGTCTGCAGGCACAGCGGGGCATGTCCCAGGGGCTGCTGACATGCAGTGGGGGATTACAAGTCCAAAATGCTCTGGTTGAGGTTGGGTTTAGCAGCCAGCTTGCTTTGAACACCCACCCTGGTTGCTCCCTGCCTGGTCTGCCTCCTATTCTCCCACGAGGCAGGAACCCAAACCCACCCAGGGCTGGGGAAACACTGTGCCCATTGGAAGGTGGAAAATAAGGTTTGTAAACCTCATCTGAAGTAGAAACTTCAGTGATGTAAATGACTGCTTAATAACTGCATGATGGCTGTGGTCTGCACATTGGCCTCCCAGAGATGGGATGCCCCAGGCCCATCTTGAACATCTCAGGGGCTGTGAGAGACACAGCCCAGCCCCAAATCAGATCCCACAGCCTCAAATCCACCCTCTTTTCTTATGCCAAGAAGAGAGGAAGCTTTCTTTAACTGAAACCTTGGTCATAATTGAGCAAGAACATCCAGATTTGGCTCTTAGTTGCCTAGTTTGCCATCACTCTGTTGGCTTTTCCTTGGGTTGTCTTCTGCACTGCTTTCTGTAGTGAGGCTATGAAGATATTCAAACCTACCGCTGCCAATAGTGCTAGGAGCAGTGCAGCAGGTGAAATATTTCCCTTTTCCACCCCTCCCCAGTGCATGATGCTCCTGCCTGGAGACGAGCTGAACCATGGTCCAGTGCAGCCACATGGCAGCATGGGCTCCCAGGTCCCAGCAGGATTCTGGCCAGTGATGTGTATCTGTCCTGCTTGGTCATCATCCTCTCCCAAGACATGACAAGAGAGCGCTTGGCACGGGCTGCTTGTCTTCATTGTGAATGCCTGCACCATGTCCTGCAGTCCTCAGAAGAAAGGTCTGCAGGACAGCCCAGGCACTTATATTCACATATATAAACATATATTTTATATATATAGTGTATGCGAATTATATTCACATACATAAGACACTTGGTTAATGCTTTTATCCTCTTTTCCTTTCTTCCTTCCCATTGCATTGCCTCATGAATCTAAACAAACCTGTCTGGGGATGTTGGCAGAGGGAAGCAAACAGGGATTAAATAAACTCCCTTCCAGCCAAACACTTAAAGAGTGAACGTGTCACATTGCACAAACCAGCAATACGGTCCCAGAGCCAAAGATAAATAACGTCCCTCCAGCCGGAGTCCAGGGCAGGGAGGTAGCTGTCGTGGGAGGAAAGTATACAGCTGGAGACAAAGCCAGGAAGCTAATATTTAAGCATTCAGACAAGGAACAAATGACTTAATTAAATCAATTACAGAGGGAGAAATGGAGCCACTTAGAAAGTGTGTGTAAAGAGCCGGCAAGGCTGCTACTACCTCATAAAAGAGAAGAAGGAAGAGTTAGCAGGGAAGATAAACGGACTGGTTTAATCCCCACTGTTAATTAAGAGCTGCACAGTTGCACTGTGCTGAGTCAGGGTCGCACCAGCACTTCCATTACATAAACCACACTTGCTGTCGAGCTCAGTGCCCTATCTACAGAGATGTTTGTGACCAGATGGAGAAAGAGAGAGGCAAACTGAGACGTTGGAAGGGATGAAAGCAGGAGAAAGAGGTGGTATAAAAGCTTTTCCATGCTCCTGAACCTCCCACACTGTGCACCAATAGCCCAGACCCAGTGCTGGCCCTGCAGCTTCCCAGGCAGCAAGGCTGTGGTCAACTCATTGCTCGAGGAGGGGATCTTCCTCCCTTCTTCAGCACAAGAGCCTCCTGCATGATGCCCCAGTGATCCACCCAAAGAGGAGGAAAGGGAGGATCATAAGAACATCAAAGCAACACCTTGAACAGTATGGAGACTCCAAAGGGATCAGCACAAGGGCTTTCATCCCAGAAGATGCCTTGCTTTTATTCCCAACTTGTTGCAGGGTGGAAAGCAAGGCTATTTCCTAGCATGACTTCCATTTAAATGACTTTTTTCCCTCCTTTCTGCTCCCTCCCCAAACATATGCTGGCCATGGACACCCAATAGGAGCTGGAGCCAGCCTGAAGTTGGGAGCCAAGCTCGAGGAGAAGGGCTCACTGCTCATGGGGGCATTGTCAGTTATAGCATGTTTGAGTTCACAGACACATCACACAGTGTCAGATCTCACTCTGCCTGATAAAAAGACATACTTACTACAGAAAGCGTTCCCTGGGGCTCTCTCAATAGGCAACAAGCCATTACAGGCTTTTGTAACTGACTCAGCACCAACAAAGCAGTTAAAGCAGGACCTAGAAACCTCTGTGTGAAGCAGACTGAAAGTGGTTGACAGCTTTGGGGCAGGAAGGTTTCCTCTGGGAGGCCACTTCAGACATCTCCTTCCTAAGCTTTTAAAGCCTTAAAGTTAGACTTGAGGCCAGTGACGTAGAGAGTTAATAGTTTTTAGCTGGTTTGCCATCACTCCTCTAAGTAAATAAGCAAATGCAAACTCACCTCCCATCTAAGGCTGTAAAAACCCCATGTCAGGGAAAGGCCACTGATGTTTTTGTGAAGTATGATCTTATCAAGAATAATTAGTTGTCATAAAAATTTGCTCTTCCCCATTTAACAGCAGAGATTTTTCTTAAAAAAGGGCAAAGGCAAAGAAAACTTTGCACATCCTTCTGCAGCCCCATCCCTGCCTGAGGCATGGGTCAGACCCTCCCTCCTTGGGGCATGCGGGTGGCAAGGACCTGTGTGCACCCCGTGGAGGTGTCCGAGGGCGAGGTCACATAATCACTGCACTATCTCAGGGCTGGGAGTGCAGTGTCCAATCCACTCGAGCATTGCTTCAAGTGGCAGTGGGCACTTCAGCACCACTTCTGAAAACAGCCTATGTTTCTGTGTCTACTGCTCAGGCCCCTGGCCACGCTCCTAATGTGCCTGGGAAGCCTCTGACGCTCCATGTCATGGAAAAACACATTTCAACAGATGAAAGGAAAGAAAAGAAAAAAAAAAAGAGATCAGTAACTTACTTGTTTTTGTTCTTCTCCCAGACTGTCCCACATGGATGCAACAATTTTCGATACATCTCCAAAGGTAGCATTGGGGTTCTGCCCTTTGATGGCTGCTTGTGTGTCTCTGAAAAACAGGGCGTAGGCTGACACGGGCTTCTGGGGCTCATTGGGATCCTTCTTTTTCTTCTTCTTTTGGCTTTTGGGCTTTTTGCCCAGGTCTGTTGATGGTCTTTTCTCTCCAGTAACCTACAAAACCAAGAGATGAACCTTAGCAGGCAGTTGGGAGTAGTCTCATACAAGTCTCTGCTACAGCTTGTTAGCAAAGGGGATGAAAGAGGGCATGGGTGGAGGAGCCCTCACAATTTGGCGAGGAGGGCAGCAGCTCTGTGGGGGTCTCTTTGGCCCCAGGAGCCTCTGGGATCATTACACAAACTGCTGGTGGGTGCCTAAGCCCAGTTCACAGCTTGAGTTCCCCCCTTGCTGCTCCAGTAGTCACAGCTCCAAAGCTGGGGCTTTCCAGATGCTCATCCTCAGTCACCTCCCTTCCTTCTCTCCCTCCCCAGCATCATAAGCTCACTCACTCCTTGATCCTCTTCCTGGACCTCTCCAAACACCTTGCCTCCCAGCCAGAACCCTTTAGCACTCCATGACTTTTTCCAAACTTGGCTTCCACATGGTTTCTAATTTACAGCCCAATAATCCCCCTTTGCAAGATGCTTTTTACTTTCCTTGCTCACATGTGGGCCGGCGGCTCAGCCTCCCTGCTCCCTAGGCAAGAGGGTTCATGAGCACCCACCAAGCAGCACCAGCATCACATCACCATCACACCAGGGCCATCTGAAATTTGTTTCACCCTGCTAACAGGTATGTATCCCTATCCAGGAAAAATATCCAGGAATTGAACTATTGTAATCTTATGTATTAAACACTGCATGCACCTCTCATTCTTTACAACCAGTCCAGGTGCATCTGGATGATGGGGTCCTGTGGGTGGGTGAACCAAGGGGAGCAGGACACAGGCAGCAGTAGTGGGACCTTGTGGCTGCTCAGCACAAGATGCTGCCACTGGGCTGAGAAGTAAAAGAGCAATGCTGGAAACTGTGTGCAGTGAAGGTAGCACAGGAAGAAGATCCTATGGCTGAGCATCTGCTGGGATGCCGTGGACAGTGTGTTGAATATACGGGACCACAGAAACTTCTGTGTGATGGTGCATAAGGGAAAAGACCCCTGGAAGGCACCTAGACATATATCAAAACTCTCAACACATTAACTGTGCTCAGTGAAAGCTTGCGCTACAGGGAAGCACCATTATCCTTACTTTATGGTGGAGGAAAAACTAAATACACCAGAGGTTAAACATGGCAGACAAAAAAATGGTTTGCTGCCAGTTGGCCACTGCAGTCCGGATCTCGGCATCCTTGGGGACAAACTGGATGCCAGCACCTCTGCCTGCAGACCCACTGTGCTCAAGCACCAAATGCTCAGCCACTACCTGACTTCAGCTCTAAGAAGTACATGAGCTAATTATATTACTTAGAAAGTTGCCCAGGCAGCCACTTGGAGGTCTAAAAATAAATTTCAAAAAATCAATTGACACAGGTCTAAACACCAAGCTGTTGTGAAAACGGTGCTTCCCAGCGAGCACTGGGAGCAAAAGGCCTTGTCTCCTGATGGATTTGCTGATTTGATTGTGTGCTTGGAAGCACTGGGATTTCAGAGGCTTCCCTTTCAGCTGGCACGGGCCAGGTGCGGGCAGGCAAGGGCAGCAGTGCTCCTGTTCTCTGCTCAGCAGCTCTTGACTGGTCATTAAGTTCAGTATCAGTGCAGCGACATTTGTCAAACAGACAGTGACCATTAGTGAATGAGCAGAGAAACCAAAAAAATGGCATTTAATTTAAAATTGCCCAATTGGGCTTGAATGGGAGGCCTGGAGGTGAAAGGCCAGCTTATTAGGAGAAAAAAAATGCATGACAGGGCTTCAGCCCATTAGCAAGTGAGATGGTATTTTAACTAACTGTAATCCTGTTTGATTCACTCAAGTGCCGCAGGGGGACCTGCTCTCCTCAGCCGTTGACCAAGCGAAAGAGCCAGGAACAGATGCAATGCAACCAGAGCCGTGATGACGGTTTTACAGTCAGCCCTGCTCAGGCAGCGCCAAAAAGCAATTGATATTTATGGAAAACAGACGCTGCCTGCAAGGCTGCCTGGAGCCATCAGATCCCAGGAGGGAGCAGAGCAGATCAGGACTTTGCCTGGTTTTCCTGAGGTTTACCAGGTGTGACGCAGCATGGGATGAGACAACAGCCCAGCCTTGGACTGCAGAAGATGCTTGAACAACTTAAGCCATGCTTACAGCTAAAGGCATCTTGCTGCCCCAGAGCAAATGCATAACCCAAGGGGTAAGCCACAGTCAAAGCGACCATGAAGGCTCATGCAGTGGGATGAAGTGCATGGCCACCAGCTCCAGCATGGACCTGCTCTGCAGAGGCAGCAGAGGTATGTTTAACACCAGATGTGGATGGAGGCAATTCACTGGTGACAGATGTGATCCCATAAACTGGTGCCTTCTTAGATATTGAACCCATGAAGAGCAGAAACCTTTGGGATAGTATGATTTTAATAATTACAGAGAGAGATCGCTAATCCAGCTGGATCTGGGCTGTAACTACCTCTCCCTCCCATGCATCTGCACACCCAGCAAAAGCAATGAAGAGGTAAATGCACCAGTGAGGCTGCAAGACCTCCTAAAATCATAGGCTCCCTGGCTCAGAGGACCTGCTGGACCTGAACTACCTGCTGGCATCAGACTCATTTTTTTTTAATGTGTCACCTTCTTGGTCACAAGATTAATTTCTGCTTGTTAGATGTTGATGACTTGTTGCAGAAAGGCTGTTAATGGCCATAAGAAAAATGACCAATGAGTGAATAGAGCAGCTGTGTAGACAGAGAAAGCAAACAGAAACCTGGAGGCCGTGGTTCTGCTGCTTTCTTTACACTTACGGTCTCCTTCCTCCATCAAATACATCACTTTTGTTCCATCTGTCTTACCAGGTAGTTTACAGGGCAGTAAATGAAGGAGCATGCCTTTAGGATTAGGAAAAAATCAAATCTCTGCAAGGCGTCATGATTTGGACATCTTCATATTCTTCTTACCCCCACAGGCATCACTGGCTCAATGAGAAGAGAAGATCCAACCCCAAAGCCATGTCCTCCCTAGTGACTCCTGTGGCCTCAGCCAGCCAGGAGGAAAGCTGGGCGATGCTGAAGGAGGCAGAGAGAGAGAATCTGGTGTGTAACTAAGATGAAACTCATTTTGTGCTGACATGAAAGATTTCAGCACCCAGGGAATTGCCTGGAGCTGTGTGACAAAGGCTCTGGGAGATGATAGACCATAGGGTCCAGAGGCACAACCTGCTCCACAGTGCTCCCCAAATGTGGAATCGCAGAGTTTGAGACACTTCATCTATTCTTCAGCCATGTCTACTCCTCCTTTTTACAGGTTTTTTTTCCACTGAAGCTGTTTTCACATTCATTTGTGCACTCTGCTTTGAAATGAGCCAATCTGAAGTGAAAGCTGCCAAGAGATAAGAAATTACAGGAATGATGGGAATACATTTGCCTAGATTTCCATGGAAAGGGAAAGGGTTTTGCTCAGCCCTAGCATTTTCCTAGTTTTCCAATCTCTGCACTCTTTGCTGCTGTGGTAATACATTCAAAGCATTTTTGTGGGACAAGGTTACAATACCAGTGCTTCTGATGTCATCATTAGGAGAAGGTATTCCATGAAAGGCTTTAGTCCAAGTCCCCCAAAGAACCCAGTGATTGACCTGCAGGCATGGAGATCCCCCGTGTGTTGAGGCAGCAACCCTGTGACTGCTGCAATTTGCCCTTAGTAAATAATAGACGAAGATTCATGGAACACGGCACGTGTTGTTTGCTTGGCTGGTGCATTTTGAGAAAGATGGACAGCAAGCAAGAGGTCCCCAAAACCCTAGGAAATCCTTGGGCTTCTTGATGTCACATTCAGCAGTAGTTGTGTTTGCTGTAGAGGCAGACTCCGTGCCCCTAAGACATTGCTGACTACATAAAACACTGCCTGGGCGAACTAAAAGGCAGAAGACTCTCTTTTAATTTATTTTTCCTTAGCAAGCCATGTCCAGTGAGCTCAGCTAAAACCCACCCTGCGCTACTTTCCTGCCCTGTTTTAGTATCCTCAACTTGCCACCAGAAATCTAATTTTGCACCTAGGGATTTGCAGAACTTTAGGCCTGAACCAGCTTGGCTCATCAAAACCCCCATCAATGATGGAGCCTCCTCATGTAGCGTGATGGACCTGGTAAACCATGGAGAGAATAGCCAACTCTTGCTGCCAAACTTGCTGCATGCACGACCCCAGTGCATTTGCTCGCCTGCCATGCTGTACCTCCAGCCTTGGCTGGAAACGATCTCCCCATCCTTGGGAAAGTCATAGAATCACAGAATGGTTTGGGTTGGGAGGGACCTCAAAAATCTCCTAATTCCAATGCCTCTGCCATGGCAGGGACACCTCCCACTAGACCAAGTTGCTCAAGGCCCCATCCAACCTGGCCTTGAAAGTCTCCCACTATACATATATTAAAAAATAAAAGTAAAAAAAAAAAAAGACCAAAACTCTGTGCTCTTGTTTAGCACAATTTATCCCTCACTGAAAAACATCATCGGCCATTTTCTGACTGTCTGTTAAAACAGGTGTGACTGCACGTACCTTATAGTGTGACTCTGTCTCCTCTTCCTGAGTAGAACTGGAGGGAGATGGTGTAGCAGACTTACTTCCAGGGGGCGATGGGGACCCGTGGGTAACACTGCTCCGCATCCCCATCTGAGAAATCAGCTGTGACTGGCTGAGAGCACTCATAGGGCCGGCTAACATCCCAGGGCGATTGAGCAGGGGCACTTGACGGTTGGACTCATAGGACGTGGCGTCCGAGTGGACCATCTCCTGGATCTGAGTTAGGAGAATATCACTTTGTAATTAAAAAATGTATTTATGTATTTATTATACTGTCAAATCACTTTAAGATGAAATCTTATTGACTGATTTGAAATCATTCTACACAGCTGGTAGAGTCTTCCTTGTGCCCTCTTCCAAAGAAGCCAAGAGCAAGAACTGAGCACCGTGCACCCAGGAATCTGCTCCTGGCATTGCCCTGCCCATGGGGACTACAGAGAGGTGCCAAATTGTCTTTGTACTCAGGTATGTGTGTCCAGGAGGTGCCCCTGCCTGCCTCAGGGACCAGTGGTGTCTGGCATCTACCAGGGGTCTGAAAGAAAAGTTCAGATAAGAGCAATTTTTGGCCAAATCACTAAGAGTTGCAATGTCCTGGACATTTTTGGGGCCAAGCTTTGCTGCTGCACATGTGAAGCCACCACTAAGCACTGGGACGTCTTGTGTGGGGGGCCCATGATTGACAGTCCAGCCCTAAGACAGTCAGTAACTGCATAGCTAAAAAGAATATCTGCTTGTCTGAGTTTATGAAGGTACCATCACCAACCTTCCTGCACCCTCTGTGTGTCTCTCAAGTCACTACTGCTACTGTATTAAACCAAGAGGTAGTAAGCGCAAAAGCAGCCAGTGGAAGCCCCGAGATGGACCCCAACATGTGGGGGCAAGCTCTGCTAGTGGCCGCTACCTCATTACAACTCCTTCTGGAGACGACTCTTCCAAATTTAAATATTGCAATTAGTTCCAAACCTACTTGAAATGATGCAGAAATGTAGAAAAAAAGGTCCAGACAAATGTAGAGAAAATTATGGGCTGCTTGTTAAAATGAAGAGCTTCCTAATAAGTATTTATCTGTTCTCACAACATGAGAGCAAGGGGACATCTGATGGGTTCACACATAGCTGCAGGGACATATGGACACAGCACAGGCTACCGGCACAAGCGCTGCCTCCTGAGGCTGCTGAGCCTAACACTCTTGAAACATTTGAAAGAAAAATGAAACATATATATGTCTAATAAGAAATGTTGAATGCTCCATTAGACCAAATAGTAATATCTCGTGGAGTGTATATCCCCCCACGTCATGGTATAAACGAAAGCTGAAGTGGTTGGGTTGGGTGGGAGCAGCAACAACGCCCTGTCCTGGACAAGGAAGGTGAGATGAGATGGGGACAAACCTGGCCATGTTGTAGGTGCATGGAAGGTTTTGGGGCGGTGCTGCTGTTTGCTGAGACAAGACCTCATTTCCAGTTTACACCATTTTCCTAGAAAACCCTACTTTCACCCCAGGATCCATCCCTGCCTGGCCACCCCCCAGCAGCAGGGCTCAGCCCCACCACAGCCCCATGGGCAGACCCAAGCTGCTTCCTGCCCCACAGCCTCATCGAGCCACAGAGGAAGCCAGTGGGAGGGAGACCAAGCCCTTCCTGAAATGTTTTCCAGACTTTTTCCCTTTTATATTAAACTGATTAATATTAACATGAGTTTAAAGACCGAGGCTTTCTTTATTAACAATCTTCATTTCCGATAAGCCCGCTGAGGTGCAATCTCTCATTACCAGGGAGTCTTGCCAACTCCATTAGCAGCACACACAGAAAGAAACCCAGGGAAGACCTGCAAGGGCTCGGTAGGCTTCAGAGGATATAAATCCAAACGCAAAACCAGATTTACTGCTGAGGGTCAGGAATCAAGAGCTTTACACAACACCCGACAGTATGTTCTGCACTCTTGCAGATTCTCCATCAGTAGAGGAGTGTGTGGCAGGGGAAGATCTGCCCTTTCTGTACTAATTATGAAGTGCCGGGATTTAAATTATGGGAAAAAAACAACGTCTTGCATTTCAACAGCACAAAGAGTCTGAACAAAGCTGACTTAGGGGCCATGCTGAATTGCTGTCCTTGGCTTTGGTGGTTGCAAGGACACACCAGCTCACCGAGGCAGTGGGGTTGGCTTTGCTTTGGCAAGGAGATGAGGAAACTAATGGATGCTTGAACTATGGCAAGTTTTATGTGCCCTTAAAATCTGCCTTATTAGAGGCCTGGCCTCTCCTCACCATGTGCTGTTGTGTGGGAAATCCTGGCCAAAAAGACTTTGAGGATATACCCACTGTGGCTGAGCAAGATGGGGATGGACAACGGGCTTGTGCAGCACAGGAGGCATCAGAGAGGCAATTTTTGCTTTTGCAATTGGGTTTGCAAATGTCATGGGAATGGCCAGGGGTGAGACAGGCAGCAAGAGGGAGCCTGCAAGGTGGGGGGACAGGCCAGCACACATATGCTGCAGGCTGCTTCCCAGACTCTGGTGAGAAATGTACAGTTGTCTTGGATTTTGTCAGTTTAATCCAGACCTTTCATGTTGGAGAAGATCTGCCAGCTGCTAAGGAAAAGAATAATTTATTGTCCTTATTTTAAATTTAAATGAAGAAAAAGTTTAGAAGATGGGTGTTTTAGAAAGGGGGAAGGCTACAAAATGTGGCTTAAAAATTTTTAAAATTTAAAATAGCTTGTTCACATTTCCAGCCATGGCCGTCTCTTGGGTAAATACTGTATTAAGACAATTTTTTTTTAAACTTTTATTATGTGGCCAATAGACCACAACGACTCCTTTTATCCATTAAATATGTAATCAAACACTTTTTCTTTACGCTGCATGTTATTTATGCATCAGAGCAAAACAACGCCAGAAGTGCAATTATGGATATGGGACATGTGCTGCAAATGCTTATGAAAATTTGTAGGAAAAAAAAAAGAAACCTGAGCCCTGGCTCAGAGAATCCACACAGAAACCTCTTGCTGACCGCAACCTAACCACAGCCCTCTCTCAAAAAGCAGAGACATTGCGTTTTTCCTGGGACATCCCACCCTCAAGGATACCTTAGCCCAGAGGCTTCCTCCCAAGCAGCTATTTCTTTACATCATTAAAAACTGGCAGTTTTACTTAATACTTTTGCTGAATACTGCTGGTTCTGACCTTCCTCTCTCTCTCACATCTCCATCTCTTCTTCCCCTGGCCAGGAGGTTTTGCAGAAGGACATGTACAACTCTGCTCCTCATATTCAACCCTGCTGAGCGTCGTCTGGAGGGGCAGGATCTGGCCCCACCATTTGTTACTCACTATATTTCTCTCCTCCTCCATTTTCTTAAAAAAAATGCAGCTTTGGAAGCAACACACCCGGCCGCCACCTCCCCACAGCCCCTGCCCGTGGCCCTGATGTCCTCAGGACCAGAGAGGGTGGAAAGTCATTTGTGTCGTCCAGTTGTAAAGTGTTTGGGTTGGAAATGAAGGTGAGCAGTTTGTGTGTAGCCCCAGTGCTTCTTCCGTGGGCTTTATGGTGATGACTACCTTTGCTCAAGCTGGGGAAAGGGTCAGTCCTGCTGCGAGACCATGCAGACACAGAGCTATTTCATGAGCTGTAGTCGTGCACCCAAAGTAGATGATATGCCCCCCAAGAAAGAGCCAAGGAAAGAGAGACTCGGAAGCACAATTCAAAGATGCTCTCCTCCAGCAAACAGCCTAATTAGGCAAGTAAATGATGAATGAAATTGCGATGATGGCACACTAAAGTCAAAGGAGGTAATGAATGCAACATTCCCCCTGCGAAAGCAAACAACCTCTTCTCCCACAGCACACCGGTCCTGTGGGATGCAACCCCAGGCAGGGGCTCACTGGGGCTGGACCCACACCTTTCCCCTCCCCAAAGCATTCAGCATCCCTGCAGAGCCTGAAGGAAGCACACGTAATTAAATCACTGCCCTGAAAACGTGATTAGCTCCATCACCAGGAGGAGAGGCACCGAGAGCCAGGTCAGATCCTGTCTGCATCCTGAGCATTCAGCACTTGCTCACTGCTGCCAAAAGCTCAGGACATGTTTGTAGCCTCCGCTGAAAAGATATTTTGCATCTCAGAGGAAACATGAGTGAAATGTGATGTAGTCATAGCTAAAGTAATTAAGTGCATCTTACTTAGCAGATTCCCATAGGCTGTGCTAACTCAAAGACAGCTTCTTTTTTTTCTCACAATATTTCAATTTTGAAAAAATGAATATGCATATCAGGCCTATAAACACTCTAGCTAATCCTAAGAAGGAGAGAAACATAGGCTGACAAATGGCACATGCTCCTTGTTTTTGGGGAGAAGTGTAATCCAGCACAAGTGACAAATGCCACAAAGAAGAGCCTGGCTGGGGACCTGGGTGCTTTGCTAGCAAAGATAATGTCTTGAAATGTGCCAAAGTGAGCTTCAACTCCACTGTCCCCCAGAATTCATATGTAAAAGGCAGCTCTTTTCAGCACTAAGGGCTACAGCACTAGCCAGTAGACCTGGGGCTCTTGTCCTAGGCACAGTTGCTGTTGTTGAATGTCTTCTCCTGTAAAATCCTAACTGAAGCCTTGAGGCAGGTCTCACTTCCATAACCACCTTCTGCCTCCACTTTGCATGGGATTTTTCTCCTCCTCCTCTCACTTTCCTTGGTATTGGACACACCTTGAAGATATCACCATGCTTTGGGGGCAGAAGTACAAATTCAGAGATAATGTGTTATTCCCCCACACGTTTGCTGTTCTGCCCTTGCTGTATATGTGGAGCAGAGATGCTCCAAGCTGCTGGGCTGCGATCCCAGGTGAGATCTGTGCTGAAGCACATGCAGATGTTACACAGCAGGAAAGGAAGAAACTTGACTTGTTGCATGGTGTTTGCTGACCCCCACTGCAGTGCAGCCCCCCAAGAACAGAAACATGTAAAGCAGGATGTCCAAAAGATGGTGGCCAAGATGAGCAGGAGCAGGTAGAGAGCAGAGCCCCAGCCCAGGGGCATTGTCCCACATGTCAAGGAGACCAGCACATGGAAACCATCAGGCTTCTCACCAGGCTTCCCGGCTGAGAAGGACCTGGGGGTACCGGTGGATGAAAAGCTGGAGATGATCCAGCAGTGTGCACTCTCAGGCTGGAAAGTCAATTGCATCCTGGGCTGCATCCCCAGTAGTGTGGGCAGCTGGGCAAGGGAGGGGATCCTGCCCCTCTGCTCTGGGGAGACCCCCCTGCAGTGCTGGGGCCAGCTCTGGAGTCCTCAGCACAGGAGAGACATGGACCTGTTGGAGCAGGGCCAGAGGAGGCCACAGCAATGATGCGAGGGCTGGAACCCCTGTGCTGTGAGGCCAGGCTGAGAGAGTTGGGGTTGTTCAGCCTGGAGAAGAGAAGGCTCCAGGGAGACCTTCTTGCAGACTTTCAGGACTTCAACGGGCCTGTCAGAAAGATGAGGACAGACTTTAGTAGGGCCTGTTTTTACAGGACAAGGGATGGTGGGTTTAAACTGAAAGAAGTTAGATTCAGGCTAGAGAGAATAAAGAAATTTTTGATGCTGAGGGTGGTGAGACCCTGGTCCAGGTTGCCCAGAGAGATGGTAGAAGCCAGTCTCTAGAACCATTCCAAGTGAGGTTGGATGGGGCTCTGAGCAACCTGCTCTGGATGCAGATGTCTCTGCTCACTGCAGGGTGGTTGAACTAGATGACCTTTAAAGGTCCCTTCCCACCTAAGCCATTCTATTATCCTATGACTGTCACCCTTCCCAGGGTGAGTTCACATGGGTGGGCTGAGCAGAGCTGCTGGAGCCTTCCCTGGCCAGGGTCTTCCTCCCTGGGTGAGGGTGTAGCTATTCCTGGGTCTGCCATAAGGCTCAGCAGCAGCACAGCTTACCTCTCCTTGGGTTTGTTCCTGAGAACAAGCCATTACAATCACAATCAACCAGGGAGAGAAATTATCTGCTAAACAGCTTTGAAGCAAAGTTTTCCCAGCAGGCTTCTTCTGTATTGAAGTTTAAATGTAAACGCATCACCATAGTTGAAATGCTTAAAGATGATTTACTTAAAAAGGAGAGAGAGCAGGAGAGAGAGAAGCTGATAAGAAAATATATCCCCAATTACCACCCCTCCTCTTCTCGATTTGTAACTGCTCCTAATAAACTTTCATGGTCTATGTAAAATGCTTTAGTGCAGTGACAAATTTCTGTTGGAATTTGAGATGTCTTGTTCAGAGTAATAGCTATTTCACACAGGTGCCCAGCTGCTATTGTAAAATCAGTAAGCATTTAATTGAAACAAATGACTATAATAATAGTACATTATCCCTGCAGGCTCATAGCCATAACAGTTTTAATTATTGAGTTAAGAGTCAAACTAATTTATCCTTTAAAGTAACAGCCACATCTTTGGTTCTACCGATCATCCTATTACGAATACGAGGGGAACAGTAGGAAAGGATTTAGAAAGGAAGCAATTTATTTTTGTAGGGGCAGGATGTATTTATCACATGGCAGAGGCTTTCTATATGCAGTGGGGTTCCCAGCCATGGTTGAGGGCTCACTCCTGGATGCTCCTGGTCCCCAGAGGGACCCAGCACCCTCCTGCCAGCTCCTGGGGATCTGCAACCCCCATCATGCTGCCGTGGGGTGGCTTTGCTGACCTGGCAGCAGCACAGGAGCCTGTGGGAACTGGTCATGCTGGCTTTAGGGGTTTGGGCACAGGAAAATATTTTTGAATTATATTGAAATTACAATTTTTCTTCATCAAACACAGTGAAAAAATGGTTTTACAGACTCAGGTTTGCAAACATCGTTGAAAGGAGCAGCTCTGAATTCAGAGCCAGGCAGCAAAGAGAAAGAATCCATATTCACAAATTTTAAAAAGTATTTCTGAGACACAGACATGCCCCAGGGCACACTTGAAAGCACAGCTTTCCCAGGCCCTTGGTTTCATGAGCCTCCTTACATTTGTCCTGGTGCCTGTGACACAGGGGATCTAAAGCATCACTGTGAGCCCAGCACGTGAACTGCAGGTGGAGGGGACAGAGGGGGAGGGAGAAAGGGTGGTTGCAAGAGGCAGCAGCAGAGGCTTTCACCAGACTGTCCTTCACAAAGCACTTGCAGATCATAATCAAACCCTTCCCACTCTGGACAACGATGCAGAGCAACCCTCTGCCCTCTTTCCAAGTTTCCCACCCTGCTCATTGTTATGGATGCTTTTTGGACTTTTCTATCCACCAGTATCCACCCTGAAGCACAGCTGTTCCCCTGACCTCACATCCCTTTTCCAGAGTCACCACCTCTCAGCAGAAGAGTCTTCATCTTGAAAAACTTCTTTTGCTCCTGCAGGTGGGACAATATTGCTTCTCCAAACACATATTCATTATTGGTGTTCAGTTTACCAGGCCGTGCTACAAGCTCTGCATCTCTATCTTCTGCCGCTTGCCTACTCACTGCATCCTCTACAAACTACACTGGCAATTATATAATGCTTTCTTTGGAAAAAATATGACAAACTCCAGGAAGACAGAGTGACAAGCTGATCCACCAAACTTCTGTAACATTGATTTTACATTTTTCAGCTTTCTCCGTATAAGTCTTGCAATATAAGTCAAATGTCTTGCAGATGTCTAAGTATATTATGTTAACACTGTTACCTTTACCACCCAAACCTGTAATCTCATCAAAAAAGATATCAAGTTAGTTTGACAAGATTTGTTTTCCATCAGCCCATGTTGATTGGCATTAATTATATTACCTTCCCTTAATTCTTTATTAATTGAGGCCTGGATCTGCCACTCCATTATTTTGCTGAGGACTGATGACAGACTGACAGCTCTGTAATTACCTGGGCTGTTCTGTTTCCCTTTTTAAATATTTGCACATTAGCTCTTTTCTAGTCCTCCGGAGCTTCCCCAATATTCCAAGAATTACCAGCATTAGCAGTACTGAGAGCTCCTCAGTCAGTTATTTCAAGCCCTGTGCAGACAAGCTAGCTCAGCCTGATGACTTAAAAAGGACTTGAGCAGACACAGATGAGAAAAGAAAGTTTTATGGTCTGCTTTAAATGCTATGTAATTTGAAATCCTGACCTTTCTAATTAATATTGGCAGTTTCAAAAGCAGTGTTTTTGAACATGAAGCTTCACCATAAAGTCATACAGCTGACCCCACAGGGCTCCCAGGGCTTCTCCCAGCTCAGTTGCATTTATCTCTGTCTCCTCACCTATGTTTTTTTTTTTTTAAATCTGCTTCTGTTACTACATAAATTACTCCATGTCTTTTCCAGTCTTAACCACCTTTGCATGTTTTTCCCTCCCAAAGAGAAGTTCCCGGCAACTTGCAGCCCCTGGGTGCGTGGTGGGCAGGACCAAAGGTTGGTTTTGGAAAGCACCTGCCTGACAAGTGGAATCCAGCACTTCGACAGGCTGTGATTTTGTGTTATGATATCCTGCTATTGTGAGGAAAAGAATCCTCCAAACACAATTAACATTTCATCAGGAAGGTGAAGCATTGTAACTTCAGGGTGAGAACGGCATAGCAAAACAGGATAGAGACTGTGCTTGGAAAATGGGAAATATTCCTCATTAATATTCTCATTGCTCCTGGTGCTGGGAGGGCACGGCCAAAAGGAACAGACCAACTCGGTATGGCATAAACAATCTTGTTATTTTCCTATGACACAACCCCATACCATGGTCATCTGCCAATAAGAGCGTAATTGTGGACTTGTACAGCAGAGATGTCCACAGGGTTCCAAATCAAGTAGCTCCCAGCCCTGGGGAGTGCCAGCCACATAGGAGTCTTGCTTCAGTGTGTGCTTCCCTCTCTCTTGGGCTAGTGGAGTTCTTACACAGATTGCAAAATGTCATGGTTCTAAAGCACCCTGAGGTGTTAAAAGAGAAAGCCAAGCTAGCTGGACCTCCAGACTTGTCTTTTATCTCAGCACCGCTGCAGACCTGCACACTTAGCTGGGATGTTTCTTCTTAAGGAGAGCAAAGTATTGTAAGGCCTTGGCCCATCCTGAGTCCTGAATCCCACCAGCTGTGTGATGATGGAGAAAGAATACAGTTGAGATGGGGACATGGACTGAACAGGGGATATTTCCCACAGCTTCCCTCCTGCAGCCCTACCTGGCCTGCTGTGATAGATGCATCCAACCCCCTTAACCAAACCAGCAGTAGTTTGGTACAGACTCCAAAGGAGATGAAGCCCGGAGATGTAGCTGGGCCAAGAAACCCTCTAGGAAACCCACAAAGGAACAGTGACCCAGTGAGCATCAATGCATAGGAGCTTGGAACACTGATGACGTGATTAACACATGAATAGCAGATGTTTTTTCCAAGACTCATTCATCACGGAGTAAATAAAGTTGTGGTTACAAGGAGTCTTTGCATACCTTTCCCATTGTATACAAATTGACTACCAGCCAACCAACCACTTTACCCCATAAATATGACAGCTTAAGTTGCCTTCTCTGATTTCTGCCTTCAGCTGGGATGCCTCTTAAGGTTGCTCCTTGAGGCAGAGAGACCTTTTACTAACGACAGATCATTGGATGAGCCAAATGCAAGTTCTCCCTGAATTGCAACTGGGCTGCACACCAGGTGACTCTCCCCTTCAGCCGGGACACCTCTCAAGAGTTGAGATCCCTTACTTGAGACTAAGAAATCCTTCCTTACCCAAGGCAGAGAGACCCCTCATCTGCGACTGATCCTTGGTAAGTGACATGCTGAATTAATGCTTATGAAATCCATGTAGCTAATCCATTAGATATAAACCACTGGTCAAGTCTGGGAATAAGTCTGCATCCAGCCATACCTAGACTCCTCTCTGAGAGGAGTTTAGAAAGCAGGGGGGTCCATTTTGAACTTTGTGACACAACGGGAGGTTTCCCTTACTTTTCATATTTCTTCCATTAGGCATAAACTGTTGCCCAAGTTTGAGACTAAGTTTAGACCTAGACACACCTAAGCTCCATTAGGAGTTTAGAAAGCAAGGGAGCCACTCTGAACCTTATGACTCAGTGGGAGGGTCTTCCCTACACTTCTGTGTCTCTGGTCTCTGTGTAAATCCTTCTAGATCAATTCTAACTTGAATTTCCTGTGTATCTTTCTTCCATGTATTTAGTAATAGAGCGACCTTGCCACTGAACTCTGTTAAACTGCACTTTTACAAATTCATATTAAAATCACTTTTGCTAATCTCTTTTATGGTGATCCTTTAAGTCATCTCACCCACATCATCTTTAAGTGATCCTTTAAAGTGATCACTCATCTGCACTATGGAGACCTCTGGGTTGGCCTGGGCTTCCTTCATTTTCCTGAGCTGCCCCATCACCAGGGGACACATGACATTGTCCTTGTACACGTGTCACACAGTGTCCCTTTGACTTGAAGGAGAAAGGGAGAAACCCACCTGCTTGCACTGGAGGTGTTTGGGAATAACTCGATGGGAGCAGTCCTGGGCATGAGGAGTTCAGGCTTCTCCCCTCCCATTAGACACGGTCCCTCCAAGGTGGGTTCCCATGTCCTGCTCCCTTCACTGCAGGGCTGATGTGGGGACCCATCAGGCATCAGGTCTAAACCATCCATCCCCAGATGATCCCAATACACAATGCTTTAGTATATACCATACACCAAATCACTCTACTGGGACTGAGTCACAATGGAGCTATACTCCATCCATTGGAATGAAAACAAATGGCAAGCTGTTGATGTTGATACTTGCGCTACATGAGAACAGCAGGGATTTATCTGTGAAAGTAATACCCTTAAGGCTCAAGACATTTGTCTTGACACTGAGCAAAATGTTTGTCATTTTGAAACACACCCTGATGAAACTCCTAAAACTGTGCTAATTTACATGGGAAATGGATGCATTTGTAGACCTCTTTGTGATTTTATATTCATAGGCAACTTCACTGTAAGAACACAAAACCACTCAATATTTGTATCTGCAATTTTACCAGAATTGAAGGATGTGACTTCAATTACTCAGCCCCTGTTACAACCTATGAACTGCTGCAATCCTACTATGCTGTGTACCAAGATTTACTACCTACTCGTATCAGGATGAACCTCACATTGGGGAAAAAACTGCAGCAACACAATGAACTCAATCAACTGCTAAAACAAATTTGGGATAATGGACAAAAGACTTTCATCATTATGCAGAAGAAATACACCACGTCCTGGAAAGAGTGAAGAAAGATGGAGAACATCACTGGTGCGAGACACTCTTTGGATGGTCTCCAACAGTGACTAGAGTACTGAACTGAACACTACATCCCATCATAATTCTCCTGACTCTTACTGTACCATATGTGCTATTGGTCATCGTACTATATGCCAAAGTCTGGAAACTGAGCAAGCAGATTGGGCTGTCACAAAAGCCCCCCCATGAATACAGAAATGCTTAAGCTTACAACACACATGGTCTAGTGCTCAGGGAGATGTTGGGATGAAGGTTGGACTTTGTGATCCTAGAGGTCTTTTCCAACCTAAATGATTCTATGATTCTATATGGTGGTTATAGAGGTTAACCTAATCCAAAGTATCTGTTAAATTATGATCAAAAGACAGTGTTCCCTATTTACAGGCACAGAGGCAAGGAGTGACCACACCACCACTCTGTGGAGTAGATAGATTAACCTTGGTGACAAGGTGGAACGTGGTGGTACAGACCCCCCATACCCTGGAGTGTGTGCTCTATTGGTGTTCCTGCAGCTCTCAGCTGGAGAACAGCCTGTAAATAATGTGTTCAATAGACTTCATTTTTTTTAAGTACATTATTTTACGGATAAAGAACAAGCCTGATAATACAGTGAACAAGTTTGCAAATAATCTATTCCATTAATTTCCAGCATGTTTTCTGAATACATTATTTAGTGATTTTGTAAAAAACATTTGTAGATGAAGGCAATTGCCGCTTATCCAGGCATGACACCATCACATCCCAAAAGCCAGGCCAGAATTCCCCTGTAATGGACAGCGGGAGGTAATTAAATAGCACCAGACCCTGAGCCCCCTGCCAACACATGGCGGGGTATAAAACATAATAAAATTGTCATATCCTCTTTGCATGTGTTGGCAAGAGGAAGAAAGACAGTGAGAACCAGCTATGTAGGGCAAAGGAAGCCAAGGGAGTGGATGAGAAACACCTGCAGGTGTGCGGGCGTAGGGGCTGAGATGGTTCTGGGAGTGGGGAAGGGTCTGCACTGGCCCTGAAGCCCACCCAGGATGATTTCCTACGCCAGATTTGTGTCTATGCACTTGAAATGTATGGAGCAGCAGAAAACTGTCTTGGGGAGCATTTTTGTTGCATTATCTGGTGAGGTGAAGCTGTCCCCATGGGAAGCAAGAGGAAAAAGTCTCTTCAGCACCCAACCTGTTCAGACATCAGATGTTCTTTAACTACTCACTTTTGCTTTTTAATCCCAAAGATACTGATGGGGAGATGGATTCATAAGTCAGTATTAAAACCTTTTACAAAAATAACTAACTACCTCCATAGTGGGACTTGCTGCTTGCTTCCCAGGGCTAGGAGGAGAGACCTAATGTTACATGGTGCTACAGGTGGCCACACTTCTGAGGTCCCCTCTGAAGGTGGACCAGCTCCTAAGATGTGCACTCCAGGGGACCATCACCTGCCCAGCAAAGCCATCCCACTGGTCAAAGACAGGATTTGAGACACATGAATAGATTTCTGAGAAGCAGAGATCTGGTTTCATGCAAATAACCTTACGGATAAAAAAAAAGGAAAGCAGGAAAATACTAGAGACAAGAAGTTTCTCACTCCACATCTCCAGCTCTACAGAGACTCCTTGGGGGAGTCTGTTTTTCCTGGTGTGTTTACCAGATCCTTGACATTATTATATGTTTAACATCTTGAGTTACAGCTCTGCCTCTTTTTTACAAGATTTGAACCTCTGGGATGGACAGAAGTCCTCCTCCATGGGCTCCACTCCTACAAACACTTTGTTGCTCCTGGCACTCCCAGCAAGGCAGCAGGGCTGGCCAGAAAGCAAGAGTTCAATGTCTCACAAAATGCACCAGATTTGACATCCACTTCCACTCTCCACACAACAAAGGGCCATGCCAAAAACTAAAAAAGAAAAAATGAGCAAAATGAAGGAAAAAAAATAAAAGAGGAGAAAAATGAGTAATAGAGAAAGGCCTTTACCATCAGAAGCCTCCCTGGTGAGGGGCACTGGGGGATACTGGAAGGATGCAAACTGAGGTCTGCACAATTTGTTGGAAGGATGAGAGCTCCTGCATCACATCTGGGCCAGCCAAGGCTGAACAGAAGCTGCTGTCCCCTGATGGGGCTCAGGATAGCTGAGGGCTCTTGGTGGATATGACAAAAAGCTGCTGGTGGATTGGAGGCTGGTAACTTCATTTTTTTTATATTCTGCCTGCCCAATGGGACAACAACCTGGACAGAGCTGAACATGCTCTGTCATTTGTCCTTGCCAAGGCAGGATCACACTGCACCCCCTTTCTCACCCTGCTCCCAAGGCTGAGCATCCTGGAGGACCCCCCAGCCACACGGCTCTGCATTGCATGGTGACAACCGTGAAGCACACGGAACTGAGCCTGTCTTCAGCCTGGCTGAGGGGCAAGAAGCTTCACTTTTGATGGAGAAGACACTGGGCAATGTGGAGACTGTGTAAATCCCGGCCTTTGCTTCTCAGGGTTGTCGGGGGATAAAAATCAATGTTGGCAAAAGCACTTCTAGCTCCTACAGGACTACCCACAACCAGCTCACCTATTGCTCTACACCACATTCCTCCATCCACCGTCCCACCCATGGGCTGGACCTGCAGCCACATTGGCCCCATCATCTCCCATCGTATTTACTGGCCACTCCCTGTGAGCTCTTGCAGCTTATTGAAATCTTTCTGCACAGTCCGGTTCTCTTCGGTTTATGTGCCTCCTGGCTCTCCTCAGACATTTCAGATATTGCATTCACATAAAGCAATAGACTCAAAAGTAATGACAGACCTCCATATTTTATTGCATGGAGCATTAAAAAAGAAGAAGAAGGAAAAAAGAAGTAATTTTAGAACACAACAGGAAAATGGGAAGACTACAGAGAAAAATCATCCCTGTGGGATTGAACTCTGTGAATGAATTTTAAAAGCTACCTTTTGATTGCAAAGTTTAACAGCTCACTTTTCTGCAGACAGAAAAGTCTGCAGCATTAGAAAGAGTTGGGTTCCCCAGCCTCGATACTTCACCTGCACACAAACCACATCCTGTCTTTTACACATCTGCCCCCTTTTTCCCCCCCATCCTGGCATGCATCTGTGGCCAGACATCGCTGGGATTATTGTGTTAGTTTGTAATAAGTGTTTCATAAGGCTCTCCTATTACCGGGAACACAAGCATCCAGGGAAGAAGAATGGTTCTGTGGCCGAATATTTGTTGGGAAACTCTTTCAGTTTCAAAAACCAGCTCTGCCAGAGCAACCTGAGACAGGTAGCCAAATCTCCCACACACCAGTTCCATGCCAGCAAAACGATGATCACAGCATTTACCTGCTCTGCAGAGGGGAACCTCTGAGAGCTGCAAGGTGTGCGATGACCTTTCTGCGTCACATAAACTGCTAACAGAAGGCACAGTCTATTACCTTATTTTCTTTAATTATAACAAATGCTGAACACTTTATAAAGAGGTGCAAAAAGCCCAAATGGCCCTGTATGTACACAACTAATTGCAGGAGGGAACAGAGCAGACGAAGTTGAGCACTGACTCCAGCCACAAGAGCCAGATGCTGTAACTTCTGTTCTGACCCCACACAACGGCAAACTCTTCTCATTTCTTAACTAGCTAATATAACTGCAGATGCTATTCCAATGCAAAAACCTCCATAAATGTAGAATTAGAGCCATACAACTTTAGGAAGTGCTTACTTAGGTTCCAGCAGCAACGTTAACTTGAGCTGCTGGGCTGCCTGCGTTGTGCGATGCAGTTTATTAGATTAGCAGCTTCTCTGTCCTCTTGGGCTCCCTCATGATGGATAACAGACACCTCAGAGATTAATTTATTTCCTTCTAACATCAAGACACTCAGTTCCTGGAAGTGAAATATGCCATACTAAATGAGGCTTGGGTCTGCCCAAGACTGGATTGCCACAATAACAAGTGTTCCTACTGCCAACCTTTATTTAATCCAGGTAACGGCAGGTTTTCAGGCCATCAAAACCACTTCTTTCCCTCCCAAAACATATAACCCCAAGTGCAAAACCAAGAGTAACGTGTAACCCCATTAAAGGTTTAATTTTGTCCACTGGGACTACAGGCTGGCACTGGGGAGCTTGATCAATTGAGTCTTGAGGTTCAATCGATAAGTGTCAACGACAACACACTCATTACAGTGATGCTATCCATTTATCAACTCAAATAACTCCAGTCGCCCAAGAGACGAGGCACTAAACCAGCAATTAAGGTCTTAGGGGAAGTCTGAATGATGCCGACTTTACTGCACTGGCAGCTCCTGGGACAGTCCTGGGTTTTTGGTGCTCCCAGGAAGCCAAAGGAGCTTCCACCTCAGCATCAGGCACATCACCCTTTATGCCAAGTGATAGACATGGCAGAACTCAAAGCAACGGAAAACATTTCAATTAAGCTTCTTAAAAATGTGATCACTATTTTGTCTTACACATTGTGTCACCAAAACATTTTGGATGGTGTGCCATGCTCGGCACCGCATTTGCATTTCCATCTGATCAGACAGCAAGGCCACATGCCAAGAGAAATGTTTACATTCCAGATCAAATTGCACATCCAAGAGATCTCATTACCCTGCTGACCTGGAATCAAACAAAACCACCTGGAAGGGAAGTGCTTTCCTCATTGAAAGATATCTTCTGAGTTTCCCAGCTAGGCTTTGAGCATGGGCGGCTTCACGCAGGTGTAAGGATTTGCATTCCCCGGAATACTTCTCATTTTTTTTCTGCCCTGGGAGTTTCAGCACAAGTGTTCAGGCTCCTCAAGAGCTATGGCTGCCTCTATACATACAAACGGGCTTTATAGTCAAACGGCACAGCAAAGGCAGTAGTTTAGAGGCTGCAGGTGGAAGGATGGACAAGCAATATTCATCCCTCTCAAGGACTTACCATCTCCTTGTGGGGCTCACAACTGATGAGGACCTCAGCTCTCCTGCTATTGAGGACGTTGTTACCCCCTTTTTCTCACTGGCAGCCGCAGACGGTAAAGCCCTGCCGGTAGTGCAGCCCCTGACTCATGCACCCATTGTGGCACAGGGACCCTGGAGAGGGATGAGCGGCAGGGACGGTGCCCATCATGCCATAAGCAAAGGGGCTCATGTCCTCCAGAAAAAGCACATCACAATCATGACAAATAGAGAAAAAAATATTCCTGTTCTGCTCTAAAGAAAAATGCAGTGATCCCAGCTTGAACTTTGGGATTTAGGCTGTTATTTACATGCATCTTCATTTTTTTTTAAACAAAAAACTAAAGCTGCTTATAGAAGATGACTGCCAAAAACTTTTATCACTTTCACAGACTCATTTTCCAGGAATAGACAATATTTCCCAAGTAGCTGTGAGTGTATCAAAGAGGACGCGCCGTAGCAGATAGACTTGGGAGAAGCTACGGCAGGATTCCGGCATCCTGATTTGTAGGAAGGGATTTGATCTCACTTGTCTCAGCTTCCCCATAAAATGCAAAAAAAGCAATTACTCCAGATCTGAGTCGGGCAGATATAAATGCTGTGTCACAATGGACAAGATTTGGAAAGATCTGACCAATCCACATCTACAATTTCCTGTTCCTGACATACAGGAGATGAAGAGAAAAATATATTATCTGGGTAGAAAGGGTTACTTTTCAATTGGAAATTAATGCACTAAATTCTGAATTAACATGTGGGATAATTAAAACCATCTTTCCAATGAATTTATTATAGGATATACAAAGCTAATTATAAATTCTCTGTTGCTTAATCCCTTGCAGTTTGCTAATGCAGCGTTGAAATCTCTTTGGCCACACTTGTTTAAATTATTCATTAGACACAGCAACAGTTGTGAACTGTAATTTAAATTGGCATCTCATGAATATTCAATTAATACAATAAACACCGGAATGTTTTACTGCACACTGCTCGATAGTTTGTGCTCGAGCTTGTGTTGACACATTTTTATTAACTCTTTATAAAGGTGTTACCTATTTATGTCACTGATTACAATGAGAATAAAAAGTCACACTCATAAATATTTGTGTCGTCGTCTTAAGAGAGACAATGCAATTAGGCAAAGCTTCAAAAGTCATAATTAATATCAGGCAGATACCCTTCCCCTCCTGTTTGCCTCCCAGCACGCGACTGGCACACTTTCAAAGCCTGGCACATGTATCCACACTGCAGCTTTGGCAGTTCCAAACTGCTCAACCAAATTCCAGGGTGCTCCTTGTGGGATGCTCCCAAGTGATGCTCCACCTGGCACCCTGCAGCCCCGGGGACCACCACCGAGCTGGCATCCCAGCCTGTCTGCTGCCACCACGTAGGAGGTAGAGATATAGAGATAAATAGAGTTAGATGTAATATTTACTCTCTGGTCTGAAGACTTCAGCCAGCCAAAGTTAGGAAATGAAAGGCAGCTGGAAATAAAATCTCGGTGTGTGGTAGCCTCACGGCACTCTGCAGTGACTTAGAGTCTTTTAATGGGGCATTTCTAGCAGCAGCACTAAAAAATAATCATAAAGTGGCTGTATAATTCAGTGTGGTTTTCTATTTTAAGGCTGAACTTTTTCATTTGAAAGAAAGATCCCACTCTGACAAGAGGCTTTAAAAACAGCATTGTGGGACTCGGCATCTGTGGCTTTTCAGCAGCACCACATAACATTGGTTTAGTTTAGAAATTAAAATATTTCCTCCCCAGTGGCCATCCTTGCAAACAGGGCTGGTGACGTGAGATCAAAGATATTAAGGACTCAGTAGCAGAGATTCAGCATCATGCAGGGCTGCAAAGCATTCCCAGCAATGCGGTAAGACCCAGGGAAATCCCTCGTACTCAAACGCATCCTCATGCGCTGGCTTTCACTGGCGCAGATTGGAGTTGCTGGGTGAGAAATAACAGCTTTTGAAGCCATTGCTTTATTTCCAGAAAAATAAAGGGGTTTTCTTTTGAGCAAACACCTAGCTAGGACCTTCTCACATACACAACAAAGCCTGCCTTCTTATTTGGGGGATATTATCACTGTCCCTCTGTTCTATGGGGTAATCTTATTAGCAAATGGATGAACGAAATGACCAAAGGCCAAGCAGTTTATCTCATTGGGTGATTTTGCTGATTGCTGATGTGGCCACATCGGCTCTCATGTCCCAAGGAGGCTGTAATACCACAGGAGAGGTGGGCAGAGGGTCCCACATCAGCTCGCAGCTCACCGCTGAGATGCTCCCAGCAAGCAGCTTGACCCTGCAGCCCCCTCCTGGGTACCAAGAGCCATTTTCCTCAGTGAGGTGGGGTAGCAAAGCTAATGAATATTCACAAAGTGTTTAAACGCTAATTACAAAGGGATCAACTGAGTGAACAACTTCAAAAATGCAGAAGTTTAATGAAAGAACCTTATTATAAAGTTATTACTGTGTTGACATGTTCTAGTTGCCTTGGGGTCATTTGAAGGTTTTTAGACCCAGTTTCAAGGAAAGTGCTTCCCCCATAGCAATCCATTCGGATTTTTCATGACCCTGAAAGGCATTCCCAGGACCTCCAGCAGACACCTACAAGTACTTTATACACATTTTTACTGTCTCCTCTATGAACTTTGTGTTTCTCGTTTTTTTCCCTCTCTAGGACAAAAAGCTGGTTTGACATCTTTTAATTATGGCTTTGACATTGGCAGCTCCTCTGTTCACCTCAACCTTTATTCCCGGCAACATAAAGCATACGACTGTTAGGCTCTTGTGTTGTGATGCCTCTTGTTGCAGATCAACTGTCTGTGAGTCAGCAGAGGGTTGTGCACCCGTTGTACTTCCCCATAAATTAGTAAGTGATACCTCGGCTTGCATCACAAGGGTCTTTCAAGAATAATCAGCGCATTTTTTTCTTGGTGTTTCTTCAAGCTATTCCTCATGTACCGCAGCTGGCATCTCGTTTCAACCTTGCGGTAGAACAGAGACAATCATGACACGTTGTACTGCTAATGCCTTTTTTTTTGATCCATGAATAATTCTCTCTGCCACTGTAGCAGCTCTCCCAGAATACTAAAAGCCATGCAGTCCTGTAACCATGTCAATGAAGCTCTGACGTGAGCCGGAGAGCTGCAGTGCTCCCGGTGATGTCAATGCATGATTCAGACACACTTTCCTTTATGCTCCCAGATCCAGGGCCCGTTCTGCTTCTCTGAGAAGGAGGGAGCCAGCTGAGCTCCTACAAACTCTGCCATAATCCACCCAGCCCTGGAATTTCAATTAAAGTGAACAGGATTTGTTCAGCTTGAAAAGTCTTCTCCCCGAGGCCCTGAGCAACTACAGTGGGTAGAACCTGGTATCCAGCATCCTAAATGGGATGTATCATCGTGGGTGTTCCCTTTTTTCTCCTGCAGGACCTCCCCACCTGGTGGACCCTGTCAGACTGATGGCTCCCAGGGTTGCCTCCGTCCCAGGAGCAGAATCTGCAGAGGCAGGATGGATGGTCAATTTAAAGAGTGGAATTTGGCAGACTGTAGATGTAGGAGAAAGTGGGAAGGAAAGTCTTGACCTATGGAAGAATTTGGTTCTTGCCATTTTAGCAAAGACCAGGTTTTGTGAGCAAGTGCCAATGTTTCCTTTTAAAGTTCTCCCTCACCTGCATGGAAATGATGTTAAGTTCAAGACACACCTTCTTGCCTCCATGGCTGCACATGAACGGACCTACTCACATCGGTGACACCGTCTGCTAGGATGTTCTGCCACACTCCAAGTTCCTTGATCACACTGACTGTCCCAGAGGGCAGGATATACGCTGTGTAAATTCACAGCTCCTGCTTGTATGTCACCAGAGGTTACCCTCATCCTGTGGACGTACAGTTCTGTGTGGCTAACCCATTCCGGGCTGAGCTGCAGCACTGTGGTACAGCCTAAGCACCTGGCTGCCTCAACCCTTCAGAAACACAATCTGAAGATAAGGAATATGCACAACCTTGATGCACAACTGCAGGGTCTGGTCCTGCTGCTTTGCCTTTGCAGTCAACGTTGGCAGGGGGCTGAAGAACCAAGGAATATTCTTTCCTGAGATACCATGCTGCCATGTCCCTTTCTCATGTATCGGGTGATGGGGTTGCAACCCAAAGCTGTTCCCTAACCCTCCAGCCCCTTCCCTTCTGCATCTTTGCAGTTGCTCAACAGGCACATCTGAGGACCAAGACTGTTTGCTCACAGCAGGATCTCACTCCTTACTTTAGCTTCTCCTTGTCATGTTCATTCTACTCAAGTCTCTTCAGCATATTACAAAGACAGAGTGTGAATTTTTAAAATTTACCTTCATTTTCTATATGCAACTGTTCCCTTCCACTGAATAGCCGGAAAAATTAACATCTCTGCAAAAACAGGCACCTAAAATGTGGACTAATGCATCTGAGCTGGGTGTCTACTCCTCCTCAAATGCCTACAGAGACATTCGCTTCATGCCAGGGTAAGCGTTTCAGACACGTCCAATGAATTGCAGTCCAGAAGAACCTCTTCACTGTCAAAGAAACCTGGATGACTAAATCAGGCTTGATGAGTAACTTCCACCCTGGGTGTCACTCCACAAAGGCGGCTTATGAATGTAGGCATTCTCCGCCTTTGCAATGTTTTCACAAAATGGACAGGCTCAATGTTTAGTATTTTTAATACTCCTGACTCAACACTGACACTGCCCTGCACTTGACAATCTTATTCTTAGCTTTGGCTGGAAAACTTGTTTTTTCCTAAACAGATTTTTTTTTTCCTAAGGACTCTGTAAGCTACTATCTCTTAAAGACTTTTCAGAACTCCCTTGTCAGACCCTGCAGCAAGAAGGGCACAGTCTGTACTCAGTGCTTCTGGCCCATTCTCTGTCAGGGCAGAGGATTTCTCCTTATTTCCTCTATTGCTATGTTCTTAGTCTTTTTTGCTTTGGAGAAGTCACCCAAGTGTCTGTTTGTACTATGACCTGGTGCCTTCAGTTTTCCCCATGGTGGGCTATGGAGATGTTGCAGTACGCAGGATCAGAGCAGTCAGCTCAAAGGCAACGTCCTTCCTAAATAAAACCAGTTCTGCCAACCTCAGAAATACTTGCAGCTCCATGGTGCCCAGCACTGTTGGCTACACTAATTTCATGCTGAATTCAAAGTTGCTGAGAAGTCTACTCTGCTCATGTTAAATACTTGCATCCTATTCAGTGATAAAGACAGGGAAGAAGAGAATTAGGAAAAGGTTTATTTGAGGAAACAGAAAGCCCAGCCCTCCTTGAGCTGTTTTCCGTAACTTTAACTCTCAGCTCTGGACAAGACTGACACATCTTTGTGTAAGGGAGAATCAAGCTCATAAGGTTGCAATATGTATTGATTTTAATGATCCATGACTTTTAAATTACTGTAGATAATGTACTACCACGGAGCCATCTTGCCACTGCCATGATTGTACTCACTTGTCTAATTCTTCCCCAGTGAACCTTCAATGTAAGCTATAACTAAAGTCCAGTTATTGTTATTCATGGTGTACATGGCGTCAGAGTGTGACAAATGATTGATTGGGTGTTAAAAATGTTACTGGCCGCTTCCCCACACCTATTTATTGTGGTCATATGGCCAACTTCCCCCAGAACACAAACACTGCAAAAATCTAAATACAATGGAATATAATTTAAAATGATTGCAAGAACCCCACTCCCATCTCCTCACAGCAATCTCCAGCTGGAGACCCAGCTCTGCTTCCATGGACAGCTGAGAAACAGAGCTCAGCATCACCCTGAGGAGACAAGAGCAATAAACCTGGTTGTAATAACTAAAACCTTTGACCATTCATGGGCAACAGTAAAAATCAACATGAAATTCATGGGCAGTGGCACTTCCAGAGAAGTGCAGTACTTCTCGGTGAATGGCTCAAATAAATCAGCATGGCTGAATTGTTGCTGACTGCACTAAATTCATTGTACTGGAGATGACTTTTCTACTTCAGTGAGAAAGCAAAGCAAAAGGGAATGAAGCAAACTGTCACTCAGGAGAATTCCAGCTCTAATCAACCATGATGGAGCAGGAAACCCAAATTTTCAAAGGGGTCACAATTTAGCCCTGGATTTTTGAGGCATAAGACCCAAAGCATAAAATCAAAAGGCAAGATTGCCACAGGCAGAAGTTTTCCCATTCAGACCTGAAGTTATTGCACAGCAGCAGTGTGTACAGATGCGCACACACAAATAATTCCTGGCTCATGCGAGGAGCTTGGACATGCAGCTCTGTGTGGTCCTAGCAGATCTAGGCTTTTCCCCCTCAAATTCTTTGGAAATTTACATCAGGGAAGCTCTGTCAGGTCACAATTCCTCGATGCTTTGTGACTGGGAGAAGCCAGAAAAAAATTACTTTTAAAAGTCCCACTGGCTGGACCTTGTACTATTCCACATACGAGTTCCACCCACAACCAGCTCAGATCTTTACTGAAAAATGAAGATCCACTGGGTTAGCAGAGGAAATGTTTACAGACCCATGCTGCTTAGCCACACATGCCCACATCCCATAAACTAGCAGTGGTATTGCTCTTCCACTTGGCATTAATACAAGACTTTCATCAGGGCATAATATTCAGTGCTGAACTTTGGCTTCCATCCCTTCAGGAATTGGATTTCTGCCTCATAAAACAGCATGGCAGAGCCACAGGTGCTGAATTATAAAAGAAGGATGTTGAAAATCAGCTGTACCCTGTGGGACAGGGGTCTCTAATCCACCTTACAAATTCCCTGACACAGTTTGTATAGGTCCCTAGAACAACCAGGACTCCACCAGTTCAGTCTTTGCTTTTGGGGAAGGATTAAGAAACCTTTTCCTTTCTGTCTTGGCCTCTACTGTTTGGATTTAATTCTTAGGGCAAATCTTGCTTAGATGTTCTGTAGATGCTGTAGAGCAACTACATGCCCACCACGGTGGGGCTGAAGGTCTGCTGACAACAGGCAGTCACTGAGGAATCAATGTTCCCCCCTAGGAGGAAAAAGCAGAGCAAGAAGTGCTTGGTCCTCTCAGTGAGCTGATGGGACGGAGGCAATAGGAGGACCCATAAGTACAGATATTTCTGTCCTTCAGTCTGCAGTGTGGATGCATTAAAATTAAACTGCTTCTTCAGTTATAGCAGCCTGGCATCTAAGACAACCCAGTGAGAGACCTGTGGTCACTTCTAGGGCCATTAAGACAATTCTGTCTCCAGCAAACATCCCCTTAATGCCCAGACCATCTCTGAGCTCTACACTGAGCTCCTTCCTGGATATTCCTCATGGACCTCCAGACATCCTACGTCCCTCAGAGAGGCCTGATTGTACCCTCAGCACTGTTAAGGAAAAATGAACCCAAATGTACGTTATGGGACAGTTGCATGGGTAGCTAGGCTGTGGTACCCACAAATCCTATTATGAAATGCAAGCACAGAAAGGAATGGATTTCCCAAAGGAGAGAACTTACCCAATACTACCAACCAAATCAAAACCTGTAGAGGCTGAGCGGTGGCCTGCCTTGCCATGCTGGGTGAGAAGGCAGGTACCTTCCACTTCAGCATGACTATCAAGACATAGAAATTAAAGCAAAAACTCATGTTCAGTTGCTGATAGCAGCTTTGGGTTTTGCAGAGGAAAGCTGGGAAGGGAATGTGTCCTAGCTATGCCATTTTCACCTCTTTTCTCCTTGTGCCAGAACTGGATGTTCTCAGTTTCGCTCAACATGAACATGAAAGTTAACAGGACTCATCTTGAAAGGAACATGATTTCAGTGCAGGTAAGCACAGGTAAGTCCTCCAGACTAATGCTAACCAGATGGCCAAAGGTTTGTAGACTATTGCTAAAAAACACAGGTTGAAATAATCAGAGAGTCTCTAGGACAGACATAGAACACTGATATAGAACTGGAAACATGCCACAAAAAAGCCCCACTAGCGAGAAGCTTGGAGCTGCGTGAAGGATTGTCTCCAGCCCTGGGCAGAAACCTTGTGCTAAAGCAGGTGGATTGGCAATAGCAGATGGATGCGTTGCATTAAGACCATCAAGACTGTGTTGTGTTAACAACTGGAGCTTGGCTCTTTCAGACACTGTTTCTGGGCATGCAAACCAGGCACACGTGAAAAATGCACCTTCAAGGAGGTGGGTCTATCCCAACAGGTTGGCATCCTTAGGAATTGGAATAGAGCCATGGAATAGACCTTCTCTTTGCGTAGGAGAAAATGATGTTGATGAGATACCTTAACAATGTTTAAAGTAGCACAAAGTTATTAATGCTACAATGTTTAATTTGGGAATGTGCCCAAATCTCCATTCCTACGCTGTCAAAGTAAAGCAAAGTAAAACAACACCCTGGGTAGGGCAACAACCAAACTTTGAGAGTTCCCCACAGATCATGATGTGCGTGGGTCTTTCATCACTGCTTTTTCTAATGTTAGCCAGACAACATAATAAAGAATGAGAGAGACTGGCAAAAAGTCCCTCTCCTCTACAGAAAATGTCCTGGCTCAGGACAGGCACTCCCTGGTTGACCTTGCTCTTTGCTATTCTCTCTTCTTGCTGCAGCACCTCAAATTACCCCAGATTCATCCACGTCTTCCTCTGTCACTGCAAGGAGAAGGCACATTCTTGCCAACTTGCCAGTCACACCATGATGCTGAGGGGACTGGAGCATCTCTGTGATGAAAGGCTGAGAGTCCTGAGGCTGTTTAGCTGAAGAAGACTGAAACGGGATCTTATCAATGCTTATCAATGTCTAATAGTGGGGGTCAAGAGGATGGGGCCAGACTCTTCTCAGTGGTGCCCAGTGACAGGAGAAGGGGCAACGGACACAGACTGGAACCCAGGAAATTCTACTTAAACACGAGGAGAAACTTCTTTGCTGTGAGGGTGCCAGAGCCTGGCCCAGCTGCCCAGAGAGGTTGTGGAGTCTCCTTCTCTGAAGAGATTCCAAATCTGCTTGGCCGTGATCCTGGGCACCCTGCCCTGGGTGACCCTGCTTTAGCAGGGGGGTTGGAATAGATGATCTCCAGAGGACCCTTCTAACCCCTACCATTCTGTGATTCTGTGATGATCTCCACTTGCTCTGCTACCAATTTCTGCAGAAACCAGATGAGAGGGGTATTGGTCAGTAGGGGGAACCATGTCCAATGCAGCCCTGAGCAGCATGGGAGCAATGCCCATTATGGGGGTGCCCATGTTGGCCACTATGTACCTGCCTTTGGAGTCCAAGTCCAAAACAATAACCAATAGAAACGCAGCAGGCTTCAGGCAAAATAACATCAGCGCCTCTCTGCTGGTAGCCTGCATTGCTGGTGGTTGGAGGGGAAGGGAGCAGATCCTGCTCCTTCTAACAGCACCATGGTGTCTAACAGCTGCCTACTACAGGTTACAGAACATCTCGATCCATAATGAGAAATGCCCACCGCAAGAGAGATAAGTGAGAAGTATAATGTTGGCAATTTCTACAGATGTTGAAGAATTGCAGCAATACACTTCTCCCTCCCTTGTGCGGCCGTTTGGAGAGACCAAACAATTTCCATGGTGTAAGCGGAAGGTTCCTAATGGGATTCTGCAGAGCTGGGAGACAAATATAACAGCCACGCAGAGCATTAAGGAATGCTTTCCAGGCAGCAGAGCCGGAGTGAAACACTCGGACATATAACATTACCAACTGGCTCACTGCCATGCATCAGATGCAGAAACATTTTTCTCTTTCTGTGACAAGCCGCATCTGTAGCAATCATTATAATTTCTCTTGACATTGCATCCTACACCTCTTCACAGAGGCAGGACTCAAGTCGCATTCTTCATTTAAATGGTAACTTTGATTTTTCTGGGCTACAGGGATGTAAAGTGTTCCGGCCTATACCACTAAGGCAGAAGGGAGGACTGCCAGGAGCTGGGTTTTTCAGGTGATGCTTCGCAGGTCCAACACTTCTGGTCTTCTGGGGGTGTCTGAATTTGGCAGCTGGCCCTACCCAGATTCACACCCACCCCACGGGTAAAAAGCAGGTAGAGATTTGGGGTGTTTTCTGAAGAAAGGGAAATCTGACTTGAGATTCTTGTTTGTATTCTCCCTTGCTCTCACCATCATTCACACTAACAGCAAACCCCACCGAGTCCACAGGCAGGAGAAAACTCCTCTGACACGGCGAGGATTGCCATTTATATTTACCAGCTGAGGAGCCCTTACCTACCAATTAGAAATCATTTCTGCCTTCACTCCAAGTGATCAGCCAAGTGGCTGATGTAGCTCTTTGATCTCCTCATTGCATAACAAAGCCGGTCACAGCCTATTATTTTTATTGTAAGCACTTTCTGTTATTTGCCTCTAAAAATGGCTCCCATTTAAATAATAAAAAAGACTCACTCAATGTGCACACACCTACAGCAGTGAATAGTCATCATAACTTCTACCACTGAAACAAAAGCCGTGGAAATTTCCACCCTTTTGTGCTCTCCTGCCCCAGGCGCATGCTGGCAGCAGCTGAGCTGCGGGGTCGGCACCAGCTTTGCCTCCAAAACCAGCCACCATGGGGCCATTTGGGTGTGAAACTTCTGGAAAGGCAACCAAAAGCAAGCCATGTAGTATGTGTGTTGACTGGAAACGAGCCTCAAAGTTGCACGGATCCTCCTTGTCAGCAAGGAAAATCCTGGGCAATGAGTAATTGCTGGAGCAGGTTAATGCAACCTGGTAACATGCAAAGAGGAGGAAAATGACAGCTAAGAGATAAATATGATTGATCTACAGGATAAGGGCAATTAAAGATGGGCTGCAACATTGATCAAAACATACAAGATGGATGGTAAAGAGTTGCCAGACATGCTACTTTGGTGGGATAATTGAGAGCACCCAGTTTTTCTTGCATCAGAGGTGTTGCTGGTTAAAACTGGCAAAAAAAAATTGTATTTACAGGTGCATGATGCACTTTAATGAGGACTTTTTGCTGTAGGTGGGGTGTAAACAACCATGACAGCATGAAGGCTTGATGGTGTGGCAGAGGTTATGACACAAATTAAACATCTTCACTTGTCTTTTGGAGGCTCTTTCCTGTGGCACAGACCCCCAGCCACCACATCTCATAGAATCATAGAATCACAGAATCACAGAATGGTTTGGGTTGGAAGGGACATGAAAGATCATCTAGTTCCAACCCCCCTGCCATGGCAGGGACACCTCCCACTAGACCAGGTTGTTCAAAGCCCCATCCAACCTGGCCTTGAACACCTCCAGGGATGGAGCATCCACAGCCCCCCTGGGTAACTTCTCTGGTGTGTCATGACCCTCAGAGTAAAGAATTTCCCTCTACTTTCCAATCTAAATCTACCCTCTTCCTCAGTACTCCCGTGGGAATGAGCACGCATTGCTAAGAGGGGAGCATAGCATGGGACAGAGAGGACAGTGAAGAAAGTGAATATACAGTGCAAGCACCCGGTGGGATAGAGGAAGCTCTGTCTCTTTGGCAAAACCACCTTCCCTGCATAAGGTGTTCCTGTCAGTCCAGAGAGGTGGCAATGAAAGCTCAGCCTTGTTTTGCACCCCCCCATCAACAGCAGTGACAGGCAGTGAGCAGGAATGGGACGCAGGAGAAGGCGCAGGGACATGTGCCTTGGGGATTAGTGCTGCCTGGAAATTACTCTGTTTTCTCGTGTGTGACCCAAACAAACTTAAGTCCTCAGATAACCTGCACCATCAAGTCATGAGCACAAAATAAGGCACAAAGACAGCATTTTGGGGAGAGTGGAAGCAGATTCTGGTTGATCAACTGCAAGAGGGTTGAGACTATTCAGTAAGAGGTGAAGGAAGAAGTAAGAACTTTCTGCAGTGTTAGTAAACACACACAGCCCAGGCTGACGAAGAAGCACAGGGCTTGGATAGCAGAGAATCCCTGGAAACACTTTAGTATTAACAGTACTTAAAGTTCCCAAAGGGATTGGGGTATCCGATGTCCAAAGAGGACCTAAAACCATTGCACAAAAGACAACCAACCTTTAAGCAAAGATGGTTTGACACGATTTATCTCATGCTGCAATTAAAGGCAAGATGTTTTGCAATACCCCAAATAAGTTTGCATGGACAAGGGTAATTTCAACACTTTCTGACCATTATCTGCCTGTCTACTCAATCTTTTCTGTCTTTTCTAATGCTAACTTTTGATATAATTTCCTACATTTTCACAAACTGTGATAGGAGGGAAGAAGGTGGCAAAGATGGTCTTACAAATACACCAGAGGCCAAGCAGCTGGGGAGAGACCATACAGGCACCATCCCCTGTTCCCAAGGTCAAGATAACAAATCATAGAATCACAGAATGGTTTGGGTTGGAAGGAACTATAAAGATCATCTGGTTCCAACCCCCTGCCGTGGTAGGGACACCTCCCACTAGACCAGGTTGCTCAAGGCCCCATCCAATCTGGCCTTGAACACCTTCAGGGATGGAGCATCCACAGCCCCCCTGGGCAATCTCTGATAGTGTCTCACTACCCTCAGAGTGAAGGATTTCCTCCTAATTTCCAATCTAAATCTACTCTCTTCCAGTCTTCCCCAAGGAGAGATGGAATTAGCCACGCTTGAGCACTCCTTCCCCAAAACTACATCTGAGACTCCAAGAAACTCTCTCCCAAATCTCTAGTTAATTTTTCAAAGCATATTCTTATTCTTATATCTTATTCTTATATTTATTTATTCTTATTCTTATGTATTTTCAAAACATATCTTATGTTTTTCAGATGTGGGCAAAATGCATTTTAACCTCAACCAGACAAATTGTTGAAGTGAGATTGCTTGTTAAGAAGGGGAGAAAATGTCATTCTGCAGAAGTACACAACCTAACTATAAAGGGTTAAAACGAGGCTAAGCAACAGACATCCACCTGCATGTCTATACACTACAGACACATTTTAAATATCAGAATCAGTTCTTAAAAAAGATCCATCCCATATCCTGAACATATTTACTCCAGTTACTTGATACTGCTCTGAAAACCTCCTTCATGCTATATTCATCTTATCTGCTACTGTAATTCACAGATTTTCTTTTCCACTATATTTTTAATTTATATCATGTTTTATTTATATTACTGTCTTTTATGAAACCCCAAATTTCAAAACTGACATAAGCATTACACACAAAGTAGACTTCTTATTATCAACATGGCATAGGAGACAAAAAATGACAGGAATAAATCTTGGGTTTTATGCTGGCGAGACGTTCTGCAAAGTAAGTGACATTTCTCAGCAATACAAATTGTACATTAAAAGATAATTTTCAGAACATGATACCAGCTATAGAGTGCAGCACCATTACGCAAAGTAATATCGAAGCCGTGCTTTAGCGAACGCTGTTTTTATGTTGTACTAGTTTGGCATCAAGATTGCATCAGGTCTTGTGAGCAGACTTGGGAGTGATTAAGTTTACTGTGCACAAAAGCCAGTTACTTGGCAAACTGTCAACACAGTGTAATTGATATTTTAATTACACTACTAATACATACATGCTGTTCACAACGAGCCTCCTCGTTGGTGTTACATAAACTGCGCATTTAGAGTGCCGATTATTGTTCCAAAGAAGTTTGCTTAAATGCAAACTTAAATGCGATTGGTAATATTTGGAATTGCTATAAAAGCAAAGCAAAGTGTTTTGCAAGTGCTTACTGGCAGGCAACGCGCAGCACAGCACAAACAAGAGGGACCGTCTCACTTGACATCTGTTCTGGGGACAACACGTGCACCCTCCCCGTGGTTACCACACGGTTATTTTACAGCTGATAAGGTGACTCCTTAACTGGTGGGGCTGCCTGGATGCACCAGCTTGTCAGAAAGATAGTGACCAACTCCAAGGGAAGATTAGAATGGATTTCTACGGAATAGTTAAAAGGTGCAACACAACCAGATCGCCACATGGCACAGAGATGCTGCTGAACTGAGAGCAACAGTGACACCACCTTGGGCTGGGACCTGCCGTCTTTCTGGCCAAGCAATGAGTAGGGGATACAAGGACCTAGTTTGCAGCACAAAACCAAAAGAGACACAGACGAGAGAGACACTTCTACAGTCACACTTACACACCTGCAAGACCCTTCCAGTGCGGTACGATGTGGTGCTGTAGGTAATAGCACATTTTAATTCTTTCCTACCTCCCCTTGCTATGGGACAGATAGAAAAGGGTGGACACAAGCGCGTAGCAGTGGCTGCAGCACAAAGGAGGATGGACAGGGAATAAGAAATCTAGATCAGGGGTGCGATGAACAGGGTGTTTTACAGGCAGCAGATCTCACCTCTGGCTGTTATTCAGCACCTCTACAGCAGCCTTGCTGCTGTAGGTAGGAAGTTCTCTAAGGTAAAGGTATCTCCTCCCTGTAGGTTTTGCACCATGTGAAGCATCTGTAGCTCTGGCCCAGGTATGCATAATATACATGACATTACAATGATAACAGCATGTAACTGTAATAATAATAGCAATAATAATAGTGATGCAATAATACAGAGCAAAAGTAATTTTTAGATGGGTATCACAGAAAATCTCTTAAGGGTGAGCCCTCCCAGAGGATGCAGTAAACCCACAAGACTCACCCTTTGAGAGCTGCCAGGTGGAATTTGTCACATGGAGGCAGGATCCCCCCAGGCAAGAACCCGGTGCAGGCTGGTGGAAGCCTGCAATGCTCAGGAAGACCTTTGCTACATCCCAGGAAACACCAAGCACTTTGAGTGTATCCAGGTCTCAGAGGCCACCTCCATAGACATATGCCTCTTTGAACTCACTCCTTGAAGACCCATTGGCCATTTCCCTATGAGTTCAAGATGCTCTCACAGTGGCAGTGCCAGCTCCCCATATCTCCCCATTTCCCAATCTCCTCATCTCCTCCAGTGTTCCTCCCTGGCCCTCCTCCGTGCATGGTGCCAGGCAGAAGACATGTTGAACTAAGGGAACTTCATAGCACAAGACAAATATACAATTTTCAACTACTGAAAAAAGCAATTTGGCTTGCTGCAAAAGTAAATGAATGTGTTAAGTGCTGTTGCTCTACTGGGGGCTGACCAAAGCCATAGGGGATGGACCAGTGTGAAAGGGGAGCTGGAACTACATCTGCCTCTGGAGAAGCTGCTCTGGGTGAAGGTTGGGATGTCACCTTGCTGGGGGTCACCAGAGGCCCAGCAGCCTCCCCTTGTGCCCAGCTGAGCTGCTGAGGAGCAGTTCTCCTGCGGCGAGGTGGCTCTGAGAGGTTTTCAGGAAAAACAACTGGTTCCCATGGAAGATCTACACCCTGGCAGGTGAAGGTCACCCTCTCCCAGGCCCGGCAGGCCAAGGTGACACCTTGCCTTCTTCCTTTCTCTTGTTCGGGGAGTAAACCTTGCATTACCAAGCAAAACCCACATCTGCTTGGTTTCTCAGCTATCGCAACAGTTCATTTGTGCAAAGAATGCCTCATGACACCCTATTATCTCAGAAATGCGATGCCCGTGGGTGAACCCAAGGATCAACCACACAAGCATAGTGGTAGGAGCTTGGTCCTCAGGTTCCCTCTTCTCAAGCACAGTCCCTTCTCTGCCCCAACACAGAGAGCTCAGCCACGATGGCGAAAACTTCGGAAAGGAACTATCCACATATGCCCCTTCCTTTGAGAAAGATCGTTTTAAATAAGTACAAGAACAATTTACTCTTTGATTTGGAATCTTGTCTCCCAGGTTCCAACCTGGAGTGAAATTTTATGACCGAGTGATAAAGCCTGGGGGAAGGTGTGATGGGAAGGGGGCTTTCAAATGAAAATGCCAACAGATACTTAAAGCCAGAGCATATGTGGGTGTTGCTAAATTAAGCTTGCAAGTAGGTGGGGCAAATGCCTTAAACGAGTTTGTGAAGGTAAAATAACGTTCATTAAAAATAGAAAAACAACTGAAAAAATATCCTTTGTATTCAACTTCACACTCGTACATCATAATGTTCCAGTAAAAGCCCATTTTCCCTTGAGATAATAAAAGAATTGAATTTTTCCTTATCGGTCATCTATTTTTCTAGCTAAAGCTATTACTCCCTCTCTGTGGTTGCTAGGCAACAAGAAATATTAATAGCAGCTTTTATTAGCTTAGCTTTAGCAGTGGAGTACCAGAATGAGAAAATGGAAAACATAAATGTGTTACATAAATCTTTCAACCTTTCAGGGTTTGTGTTAGTCTCTGTTTTCATAATGATTTATTGAAGTGATGGTTCATTTATGAGAAAAAGGAGTGTGAAATAAGAAAACGGAACATTACCCTGAAGGACTGTTTGAAAATAAATAATTATAGGAGGTGAAGAAAAGCTGTTTAAAACCATTTTTCAGAGTTTTATAAAATTTAAAAAGACATATTTCTTTCATTTATTGCCTCTGAGAAAAACACTAGCAGGGAATTGCAAACAGGGCTCTGTTTAACACAAAGAACCCTTCATGTACACTTGTATTATTACTATTTTCCACCAAGGCTCATGTTTGGGACGTCAGTGTTTAAATACTGAGCCATTAATAAGCAGAAAGCCAAATTAGTCAAAAGCTAAAGCACACGACATAAAATTGCCAGTGCAAACTCAGCTAGGACTGAAATGTGGGGGACTCGGCAAAGTTTTTGCTGTCAGTGACCCTCTGCCAGGCTGTGGTTTCATGGAGCTGCCCAAGAACTGCCCAGCCGCCGATCCTGCACATTGGTTTATTTATTAAAGGCTCTTCTGATGGACATGAATTTGCTCTAAAGGGCACTGCTGCACGTGCATTGCACAGGGATATAGGTTATCTTAAAGAACTTCTTAGGTTATTTTAAAGAAGCTATTTTAAGAGGCAGTGATTCAAAATTATTGAACTCTTTGGAAGTATTTACCAACAACACAGAAGTTGCATTGCCTGCTGGGATCATGTATTTCCAATGACTTCGATAAAAACCTGGCACATCTTGGCTTTTGTGTCAACATATAACTGGTTTCTTTCTTATATCCTCCATCGGAAAACTTTCACTGCTCACCAGCTCTGTACAGCCATGTCCAACCATGTTGCCTACCACCAAGCACCTTGACCATTTGCTGTACCCAGGGCTACCAGAGAACACTGCTGTGATTCCCACCACCTCTGGCTCAGGCTGTAAATAAGAGCTGAGTTTGACGGAGAGCAGCGGTCTTGGGAAGGATAGGAGCTGGAGAACCATGTGAAACCGGCCAAGGGCCTGGTCTTGCAACCTGCCTAGAGGATGACCTTGCTTGAGGTCTTCTGGTGGATGCCAGAGAAGATGCTTCTCCTTGGAGCTCTATACCATCCCCACAGACTGGGCATGCATTCAACGGGTCTTGGTTTCAGTATTGCTGGTGGTGTAGGAAATCATGTGGTCAGTTCACCACATCTCCCCAGCTCTGGGAAGGGACTACTTTTCCTTTCTTATACAGGAGACATGCAGCTGGGTTTCTGCTGAGTTGTTTTACTGTTTTTCTCTTTGCTCCACAGCAAAGCCCCGTAGTGTTGGGAACAGCTATTCAGGTTGCAAAGTCAACTGACTAACTCGTCAGGAATTCCACGGTTGCACTTGTCCTTGCTACTACATTTCACCCCCATTTACCCGTTACCCTCTCCTCTTTACATCAACAGGCTCCACAGGTAACTGGAAATTTGATATTTCTACACCACAAATGTGCTTTTTGCCACTGAAGATTTTTCATATTTTTCAAATAATCTGTTTCCACTCAACAAACTGAATCAAAGAACTTCCAGGCTGTGGTTGCAGCATTTCTTTGCTTGCTGTGAGTAGAAAAAAGTTATCCCACTGGGCTCAAGGAAATGTTAGTGCCTGAACAACAGCCACAAAGATCCCTCATTGTGACAAGCACCAGGAAGGTGCAGACACAGGGATAGTTGCCAGTCTCTCTATACACTGTACCTCTACACAGCATCCAAAACAATGCTTCTCCCATGCAAAAGTGAGGGGCTTTGCCCTAATTTCACCTGGCCACGGCAGAGCAGGAAAGAAGCAGCAGCCCCACTGAATGCACCATGGAAAAAGAGGCTCATTTTTCAGCATGCCCCAGCATGGCAATGTCCTTTGACCAGGCTTGGAGAAGCACAAAGTTTTGGGGTTCCTGCACGGTGGTGGTGGGCTCCAGGCAGTGCTATCTCCCCAGCCAGGGGCTCCTAGCTTTCCCTACCCTGGCACAGCACCTGGGTACCAGGACTGTCCCACCAGCTAAGCAGAGATACCCCCAGCCCTCTCAGCCGCTAGCTAATATTTATGGAAATATGTTTGCACTGCGTTGGAGATTCTTGGGCTCTGACCTTGATCACCCTTTGTTTCTGTCAAATATGCTCTGCCAAATCCCTTCTGAAATCTCATTTATTCACAGCAGCTCCTTAACCCAGTGGGCACCGCACCTCGCTGGCAATCGCCACCAACTCCCAGAGTTTCTCTGCCTCCTCCTCTGCTTTCCCCCACAGCCCCCAGGTCCCAGCACTAGTGTGGGCCCAGCCCAGCAGGTCTCCTGGGGATTCCTGAAGGGTTCAGCAGCTGCTTGTCCACACTGTAACACTGCTGAGATGTCCACAGTAGTTAAAGTCATTGTCTTCCCAAGGAAAACAGTTTTTTTCCTCTTTGATTATTTTTTCCTAAGCACTTCCATTTCTCAATTACAATCACATCTCTCCTATTTTCTTTCCCTCCTGCCATTCCTCCTCTTTCCTTCCTCTTTCCCTAAGCAAAAGAGAGGACAGCAGAAAAAAAAAATCTGCTATATTAAGAATTTTCTCTTTCTTGTCACCAACACAAAAACCAACATGCCTTCCTCAAACGAGCCAGCCCTGCCTCCTCCTCAGCCTCCCTGCACTCCCTCCAGTGGTCCTCCTAATGCCACGTCTTCTGCCATCTCTTTGCCTGCTCTTGTCCACTCATCCTGCTTATCTCCTGTCCAGATCCCTGCACCCCTTTCAAACACCTTCAGTGTTTGAAAACTCCCTTAACTTCTAAAAAAAAAAATCAAAATAAGGAAATTAAGTGACAGAAACAGCAGTGAAGAACCATGTCACGTAAATGACCTGGTCCATGGGGCAGAGCAAAATGCGAAGAAGCTGGTGGTGTGGAGGGTTCTCTGGATAATGATGCTGAAGGGATAAGGAGGTGACAGTGGCTTTGTGTTTTCCCTATCAGGGCACAGCTGCTTTGCTTAAATGAGGGGCTCCAGCTCCTGACACCCCATGGGTGCACTGGATCTAGGAGCAGGGTCTGGTACGCAGCAAATCCACCTTCTCCAGCTCTCATCCTGCCATGGGAATTTCTGCGCTGATTTAAACTTGCTCTGACTTGGTATTCATCTGCATAATGGGGGCAGCAGCCTCCTCCCTTGCAGAGGCACTGGGAGGTTTAATTTAATCTAAGGATAATGGTGGGACATCCCAGGACAAAAAGGGACCAAAGGGGACAGTAACCTCCACCTGTATTTTCCTCATTCACTTCTAAACAGTAGAGGAAAATACCAAGCCCCAGTGCTCTCAATGAGTCCTAGTTCACATTTTTTCAGCAGCTCGAGATTTTTTCATGAGGATTCCTTAAAAAAACCCCAAGGCTCAAGCTACTATTTCAGACGAACATTCTGACCAACCACTGAACATTTTACCTTGAATTTCTTGTCATATGTCACTGTATTCAAACCAAAAGACATGGCAGCCAAGGCAGGAAATAGCTGCGTATGCAAAAAAATGGTAGGAACTACAGCAAAGAGTAGCAGCAAGAAGAGTGGCTCCAGCTCCAGCATTTGCATGAACAATGGTGGTCCTAGAACAAAGACAAAACCTCCGCATGCCTCCTCCACAGCAAGGCTCGCTTCCTATCACTGCCCTGCGGCAGAAAATTCTCACTTTTTGGAAGTGTTAGCAAACAAGCCCCTTTCTCGATCTGAAGGCTTGCTGCTGCGAACACTTCCTGAAGGTGGTTGACTCTCAGGCAGGGTTGTAGCGCGCTGTGTGCCCTGCACCATCACGGATAGCTTCGTGGGGCTGCCACTGTGTAGGCTGCGGCTTGACGGGCAAGTGGGCAGGAGGTGGCAACCATATGAGTTCAAGGACCTGCTCTGTCTCTGCGGTTGTGTTGTGCTCTCATGTACATGAGTCGCTCCTGTTACCATTAACAGGAGTTATATGTGTGCTATGGGATGGATGTTGCTGTTGTGGTTTGGTGCTGGTGTTAGGGAAGACTCAATTTGGGCATCCAAAAAAACCAAGGGGCTATAAGGTGCTCCTTTAGTGGGAGAAAAAGCATGGAAAAGGCTATGAGAAGAGGAAATGGGAGATTTAATTCTGACCTAAAATTGCAACACAGTTTACTCCCTGATCTACATCCATTGCTGCTGGGACTTCCAAGGATGTATGACAGCTCCAAGGGTTTCCACTCAAAACTAAACAGTTTCAATTCACTATCAGCTCAAAAATTCAGGGTTCACAGGATTTTTTATTTTCATGGTAAGGGGCAAACAAATCTTAATCTCTCTACTCTATGTTTACAGCCCACTAAGCCCCCTTCTTATCTTCCCAGGCTCAGTCCTGATTTATTGTCACAATGCTGCATTTGTAAAACAGTACCATAAAGTAAGAAAGAGAACACTTCCCAAGGACTACTCCAAAATAAATTATTTCAGACATACAGAAGCTGCTTAATAAATCCCACTATTGTGGTTTCTTCAGGTATTTTAGAAAGTGATTTATAAGTGCAATATCACCTCTCAAAAATGAGACAATCAACACACGATAAAATTATCATGTTATGAAAATAGGGGTCAGGCAAAGGGGCTGTGCTTTAAATTAAACCAGGGAAAAATATTTCATCTGAAATTGACTCTTTTTGTCTCAGAAATGAATGTTTTAATCACCTAAGAACCTAAAAGCTAACACAGAAGCCTAAGTAATATTTAATTCCATAGAAATATGCCTGTGCTGCAATACTGATGGACAGAACATGATATTTTTCTTAAACACATTACATGAAACTTCGAGACGCATCAAGACTTTAGAAAGCCTTGGGATATTCCTAGACTAAGAGAACATCCCACTTAAATATTTAAATATCACTACCTTTCAGACCATTATCTATTCAATCAACACCAACGGTTCTCCAGCTACCTCAGTGGCAGACTTGCAGGCATGCTATTTAAGCAAAATTAACTCTGTTTGATATTGATGCTGTCCAACAGCACCCATGAAAATCAATGATCTTAGAGAGAAACAATGTAGAAAACCAACCATAGGGCTAAATCAGCTAAAGAGGAAAATATTATTAAACAGCAACAGTATTAATTCAATACCACTGTCAAAATCAAGTCACAACCTTTCCTCCGTGCTGCTGCTACAGAAGCATCGTAAGGTCTAATTAGCCCTGAAGTTTCTTCCCAGAGCTGCACTTTACTTCATTATCCCTCCCTTATTTATTCCTACAGAAGAGTCATTTGAAACTTCAGAAGGTATCTCCTTGCCACAGTGTGAGCTGAGAGGCAATTTGAGTGTGCAAGTGCAAAGAGGGGTCTTGCTCCCCTTGAAATCAACAGGACAGCTTTCCCTTCATGGAGTATCCATGCTCCTCCTGCTTGATGCTTCTGGGACCACCCAGGCAGCAGGACAGAGGGGTGATGGGCAAGGGGCTATTCCAGCAGGAGAAAGGACGTAGGGTGTAAGGGCTATGAACTAGGGGCTTTGGGTCATAACCTTCACATGGGGGATGGAGCACACACAATTTGCTCAGTTCATTGAGGATGTTATGCACACGGAGGAAAACAACCTTCCTCCCTGCTCTTGAGTGGTTAGTAAGGTTCAGGAAGACACACAACTGGAGACAAAAAGTTGCCACACTGAGCATGGCCATGCAGGTGACTGCAGCGTCTGCCACTGCACCCTGACCTTGATGGGCAGCATCGCAGCTCTTCCCAACCCCTAGTGCAAACATCTCATCATTAACAACCTTTTGTGCTCAACTGGCTCATAACTCAAAATACAGAGAGGCTTTAGATAGTAAAAGTCACTGACCGTGGGTAGCTGGCTGGAAAGAAGATGCCCATCCTGACTCAACATGTTGGAGACCATGATGGCTGGCAGGTCCATGTTCTGGTAGGGGTACGCTGGTATCAGGCTGTTTGGAGGGAGACTGTGGCACAGGGAGTGATATCCAGTTTCGTGGTCCACCAAGTGCAGAAGGGAAGGGTCGGGGAGATTAGGAGGTGTTATGGGAGGGATCTCATAGTCTTCATTACTCTCGTTCTGACCATTATACGTCTAAAACATGAAAAAGACATTTTGTAATGCGTCACTGCCTTGTTGCTTCAGCAAAGAAAAGCAGTTATTCATGTAAGAAATACAAAAGCACATTCCAGTAAAAATGGTTTTGTTTTAATAAAGACACCTCTGGTCCTGGACAACAGCAGGTTGTAACTAGGTAGGAGCAAGGCAGCGAGTGTGGCAATGCTGCACCACCCATCAGGGACACCATGGGTCCTTGCACATCTCAGATCTGCCCAGGGCATCCCCACTGCTCCCCTCTCCCACACTGCATCCTTTCAGCACATCTTTATCTGGCCAAAACCTCAGCAGAAACCTCTCTGCCTGGACCACAGACAGGCCAGCTATGCTTGCAGGGCACAGAGCCATGAAGGGGCACGGCCATTTCCCAACCAGCTGCTGCATTTGGAATTCGAAGTCCCTCTCCGAGCACCCAGCTCAGCTCCTACAGTATCTACAGTCTGTATTTTCAAGAGTTTTTATGAGAATTAGCTCCATAGAAATAACTAGTACTTGGGAACAAAATTCCCATTGATTCCTCAAACTCCAGCACAGAAATGACAACCAGGGAGGGAGATCTGGCAACACAGCCATGTGTTAAAGAAAGCCTGCATGACTCCACCACACAGAGAGATTTGTCTTTCCTTATATTCTCATCCAGATTTCCCCTGAAGAAGCGTTCCCTCACCTCCCTACCCATGCTCCCTCGAAGTGACCATGAACACTGAGATGCTGGCATTCCTTGTGCTTCCCGTGTTTTCTGGTGCTTGTTTGCTTCTAAGCGTTCCAATTTATATGGAGAAAGAATATGTTACTGCACCTGTGCAATCATTTTCACTTCAGACAAAACCATATTTGCTTCACAACCTAAGTGTGAATCTATCCAAAATTATTAATTATCAATATGGAATATAATGAGTCTCTGGCAGAGGAGGCTTATTCTAAACATCTACTGTTTCACATATTATTATAGCATATGAAATTCTGATTAGCCATAGTATTATACACACGGATTTTAAGCTAAATTTCCCAGATCACCTAGCTTCATGGTTGGATTTTGACTTAATACTTGATTTAAGAGCAAAACCTCAGATGTGTGCAAAACCAGTTAAGCACTGTAGGCTTTATTAATCCATTGCCCCAGAACTCACATTCGGATTCAGGCTCTCCATCACCCCAGGATGCAGGGAGGAAACCCTTAATAAACCAAAATAAAGCCCATATTTAAATGGAATATGCAAGTCAGTGGGAGAGGAGTGGGAAGCAAGGAGGTATGTGTTGAGAAGTGGAAGGGGTCCCAGCGGGAGTGCTCCAGGGACATGTTCTTGCAGGATGTCAGAGGAGGGGGTCACTCGTGCCTCATCCCAAAACCAGGACTGGAAGCAGCTCATCCCCTGTTGAGCTTAACCCCCACCTCTTGCCTCTCCTTATCACATTGCAAAACAGAAAAAAGCAGGTACTGCACATCCCACCTGACCCTTCAAATGCCCCAAGATTCCCACTGGCAGTGGGGAAATCACAGAATCACTTATGTTGGAAAAGATCTCTAGGATCATCAAGTCCAGCATCTTCCTGACCATTAGACCATGTCCTGAAGCGCCACATCTGCTTGTTTTTTGAACACCTCCAGGGATGGTGACTCCACCCCTTCCCTGGGCAGCCTGTTCCAATGCCTAAGCACTCGTTTGGTAAACAACTTCTTCCTAATATCCAGTCTAAATCTCCCCTGGCACAACCTGAGGCCGCCACCTCTTGTCCTGAGCCACCATTTACAAGGGCGCAAGAAATACAAGACAGAGCCCAGGCAGAGATCACTCGGTACCAACAGTTACTGTACCAGGGAAATTCAAGCCCAGCTATTTTTCCAGCCAGCTTCTGTCTAGCAGTGGTATTATACAGGAAGGCAGGGGGCTGAGAGGATGTACACAACGGCAGACAGATAGATCCCCTTTAATACGTCTAGTATTTTGGTTTCTGTTTGGGCTATGCTCTTTGAGGTACATCAATTCTTCCCTGGTTATTTAAGAGGATTTCACTCCTTGCTTTATGGAAAGGGATTTAAATAAATCATTGCATAGCAAACTTGTTCCTCCAACTGGTTTATTTTGGTATCAGGTATATAAGCAAGTGGCTTTGCTGTACTTAACGAAATTATGTAAAACCCACTCAAAGTTTCCTAAAGCTCTCTTCAAAACGCTGAGCTCCTTGTGCTGCTGCAGAGCAGCTCACCGAACGGCTTTGAGGAGGTTTGGAGAGGAGTGCGAAAGCCCCGTTGCCCTGCTCACCCCCCTGCACACTTCTGCCTCTGTTCTGTTCCACCCAGGGTTAAAAAAAAACCCAAACCAAAAGACCTGCTTAAATCACAAAGCTTTCCGAATAGCTACAGTATTGTGCAGACATATCAAAATTACAATCAAAGCTGTACACAAGCAAAATCAGATTAGACAATATCCAATCACCATAATCAGACCTGGTGCCTGCCAGCTTTCACACCCTATCACTACAAACAATTTTCCAAAGCAAGCCACGTTTATTCTATATATGTTTTAAATAGATTGCTACAAAGATAGGGAAGGGAGATGAGACAGATAGACACTCAGAAGGGTGGGAAAGGGGGGTGATTTCTTGCCACACATGGTACCTATGGACACGTCCCAGGTGACATCTCCGTCCCCATGAAGGATGGTCTCATACCGCGTGCACAAAAGCTGTTGTCTCAAACCCTTTGCCAGTAACACCCAACGCTCCCTTCTAGCACCGTGTGGGCTACACTGCAGATTATATTTTCTATTCTTATGTTAATTTGAATTAAATTAAACAGCCAATTATATGTTATAAGGATACATTACAAATTAGATTAGTGAGCTGGTCTGAACCCATTCATCCCACCAAGGCTCCAAACGCGAGCGCAGAGAAACTCGCTCTGCTGAAAAGCTGCCCATTAGGGTACACAAAAAAAGATCCAGGATTTTCCACGGTCAAGCAGATGACAGTTTTTGTGGTTACACATTATTCCTCTTCAAATGACACCACTGAAATCAGCTGATACAACAAGCCTCTTCTTGCAAGCCTGCTCTCGCCTCGCACTGCGTGGCAGATGGGTGCTGCTTGGAGTGGCAATCCCCTGCTTCTGCCTGCAGCAGGATGGAGCAATGGGATTAAGCAAAGCGCTCTCAGAGAGGGGACAGTGCCTCTTCTCTAACCCCCTCCTTGCCCTCTGACCCCCCTACATCTCTGTGTCCCAGCTATAGGAGCTGTGCTGCAGGGCCACGTGTTAGGCATGGATCAAGCTGCCCTGAGCCCAGCACCAGGACTATACCCCATGCTTACACAGAGATGACACAGGATGGCACTGCAGCAGGTACAACCAACCTCCAATAGCAGCAAAATTATGTTTAAAAACAATTTTTCCTTCCTGAAACCCAAGTTTCAACAGAGGTCCCTGGCCCGTCTCCATTCACCTGCAGATTCAGGGTTAGAAGACAGACGGGTGAAAGAGAGGTGATGTGGGGACATGAAGAGATACATCCATCTTGCTATGCTCATGTCACACAGCTTCCTCACCATGCTTTCATCATGCCTTGCAGGCCCACCATTCCCTAGATCTGCACCTCCAGCATGTGGAAATGTGGAGGGGTCTGTAATGGAGAGAAAGGCTCTGATTGCCAGCAAAGTGATGTCCAGGACCAAGAGGAGTCAGAACAGGCAACCGCGTTACCAGCTGCTCCCTCCTAGCTCACAAGCACAGGGCTGGGGACACGCTCATTGCATTCATCTCAGAGGAAAGCCAGAATTGCTGAACCCTTTGCAAGAGCATGGGGTGACTTGCACAGCAAGGTCCCACAGCCAGAGCTGCAGTGGCACCAGCAGCACAGCCTGTGCTCCCAAAGCACCAGCAGGTCTTGGAGACATCCCAGCGTGGCCCCTGGCCAATGCTGCTCCCTGCCACAGGGATGATGTGCCAAGATCTCCCAGGCTTTCCATACTCCCTGATACTTTTCAGGAGAGGTAGACAGAGATGGATTGGAGGCACCCAAAACCCCCAGGAACTGCAGGTGACCCACATGAGGCTAGTGGGGGAGGGCACAAAGCCTTGTGCAGCAGGAGAAGGCTAAGAGTGGGAACAGGGAAGCAGTGGGCCTGGAAAAGGATTAAGGAGCTGGTGGAATAGAATAATAGAATCATAGAATGTTTCAGGCTGGAAGGGACCTCTAGAGATCACCTAGTCCAACCTCCCTTCACAAGTAGGGACATCTACCTAGGTCAGGTTGCTCAGAGCCCCATCAAGCCTGACCTTGAATGAGTCCAGGGATGGTGCCTCCACCACCTCTCTGGGCAGCCCGTTCCAGTGCTCTATGACCCTCATGTTAAAGAACTTTTTTCTAATATCCAACCTAAATCTATCTTTTCCTAGCTTAAAACAGTTGCTCCTTGTCCTATCACTACAAACCCTTGTCAATAAACCTTCCCCTGCCTCCAGTACCTGCCAGGTACTGGAAGGTCAGTATAAGGTCCCCCCAGAGCCTTCTCTTCTCCAGGCTGAACAGCCCCAACTCCCTCAGCCTGTCTTCATATGAGAGATGCTCCATTCCCCTGATCATTTTGGTGGCTCTCCTCTGCACATGCTCCAAAATGTCCACATCTTTCTTGTGCTGGTGGCTCCAGAACTGGATGCAATACTCCAGGTGAGGTCTCACCAGGGCAGAGTAGAGGGGCAGAATCACCTCTCTTGATCTGCTGGCCACAGTTCTCTTGATGCAGCCCAGGATGTGAATCACAGAATCACAGAATCACAGAATCACAGAATC
>VZZY01008084.1:281029-313008 GCA_013400335.1 Eurystomus gularis
CCAGGCAGCTCTCCAGCCACTCTTCCCCAAGCCTGTAGCGTTGCTGGGGGTTGTTGTGACCAAAGTGCATGACCTGGCACTTGGCTTTGTTAAAGCTCATACAATTGACCTCAGCCCATCACTCCAGCCTGTCCAGATAGACAACATCCACCGCTTTTCCCTTATCCACTAGGCGGGTCACCTGATCATAGAAGGAGATCAGGTTGGTTAAACAGGACTTGCCCTTCATGAACCCATGTTGGCTGGGCCTGATCCCCACATTGTCCTGCACTTGCCATGTGATCACCCCCAAGATGAGCTGTTCCATAACCTTTCTCGGGACCAAGGTCAGGCTGACTGGCCTGCTTTCTCTTCATCAGTTGTTACTAATTCACCGTTGTTAATCACCAAGGGGGGGGTACACCTTCTTTGACCTTTCTTTTTGGATTTAGATACTTATAGAATCCCTTCTTGTTTTTCTTTGTATTCTTCACCAGCAAGTACTTGGGTGCAGGATCATCAAGAACAGAGGGTGACACTGCAGAGCCCTGCAGGGTGGCCTTGGCCAATGAGGGAGAGCAGAGCTATTTGAGGATGAAGAGGGAGGACGCGAGTCCCTCCCTCTTGCACGTATGCTCAAGCAGCAGTGCTGTGCACACCCTGAGCAAAGCTGTGCCGACAAGGGCCCGGGTGGTTCTGCAATGCATGTTTGTGCAATCAGAAGAAGCAGGAGTTGCAGTTAAAGGGTGCCCCATATAGACATGGAACTGAATCAAGAGAGTGGGTGGAGAACAAGAGCTTTACAGGATAAGAGCTGGCCCCTCTGTCTGTCTCCAGTGTCCTAGGCATAGGAAAACCCTAAGTTTTAACAGTAAAACTGGATCTTATTTTATATGGCTGGATATGTGCCTGAATTATAAAGTCATCAAGGTGAGGACATCTACTTGACACGCCCTTAAGCCACATCTGAAAGTTACTGTGGGTCAAGGAGAGATGCAAGGAGCTCTCACTGCAGACTGTTAGCATCCAGTGACGAGCAAGCTGGAAATAGCGTTCCCATTGCTGTAACAGCGCAAATGCCCACAACAAAGGAATAAGGGAGAGGAACAATTGCACTTTTTTTCTGTCCTTATCAGCAGGCTGCACCAGGCAGTACTGGGGAAGGTCAGGCAAGTGGTGCTGAAGCCAGAGCTGCCTTGCAGTCATGCAAGCTGGACAGGTGGTGGCTCAGGGGGCAGCCCTGGGAGCCAGCAGCAGGGAAGGTACTGAGAGCTTCAGCCATGAAGCCTCCTTGTCTGCTTTGAGAAAGCCATCCCACATCATTCAGCTTTTTCACAACACCCCGGGGTGTGTTTGCACCCCATCACCAGCACACCTGAGACTGGCAGGGCATGCAGGGATGGGAATGGAGATATCCATTCCCAGCTCTCACTTTGATCTATTCAAAGCATGGGGCCAGATTTCCACTTCTTCTAGCTCACATGTATGAGCCCAGATGCTTCTCTGCCTTGCAGCACACAGAGCCCAGCACAGAAGGTTTTGGGGCAGGAGGTGGCTTTGGGTCACAATGAATGAGCAAGTAGCTCATCTCTGCTGCATGCAGTATGGAGCACAACTACGGGTTATCAACATGCCCTGGGTGTCCCTCACCTCTGCACCATGAGATGGCCTGATGGGCATGGTGACTCTGCACGTCCTCTGCCATAGGACTCAAACTCACACTCAGTGTTGCTGCTGCTTTATCTTCTGCTCCTATGCTGTACTTCCTCTTGAACTGCAAACAAAGTCAAGCCCTGACCAGCCACACAGTAACAAAACCAGCCTGCCTAACCATGGGCCTGAGCCCAGGGGAGTGTTCCCAGCACTCACAGCAAAGAGGAGGCTGTTTTGGATCCATCTACCCCCGTGCACTATGGCCAGGTGGCTCCACATGTCCAGCTGATCTGAGACTAATGGAATTCCAGACATCAAAGTAGCTCCTGAGGGACCAGCTGTGACGCAGCCAAAGCCATAACCACCGACAGGTTTAAAAGACACTACAGATTCATCGTGCAGGTGAGTCAGGAGGGAGCTACAAATGTCAAGCACGTCTAGAAATGAAGCCTTCAGCTTTCTCCTGCCTTTCCCCTCCTGGAGGGGAGAAAAGCGCTGTCCCTTACAAAACACTCCACAGCCGGCCAGCGCCATATCTCCACTGCGAGTATTCTCTCTCATAGAGAACCCAAAGACCTGGGAAACAGCTCTCCCTCGCAGCATGGCAAATGGCCAGTGACCCCAATTCTCCCCTGAGTCATGTTCTGTGTGATTATCCTTGAGGATCCAGGAGTTGCAGCCAAGCATTGATTCAGAGAAATACTATTCACAGTCAGAAGGATAAAGATTTGCAGTGTTATTGCAGGTAAATATTTGCCCTGTCAAATAACATTCAACAGTAAATATGAACCTAAGAGAGAACATTTATTCTTGGTACAAGGAAATACATAGGCTGGTGTGATCCATCCCACCCTAATCATCCAGATGACACAAAACAACATGGACTCTGTACCATCTCTCATCTACTGACTAGGTTTTCCTTGCAAGAGCCTACTACTGTAGGAACGCGACCCTCTAGACACTTGAGAGATTAGATGGGTCTAAGCAGACCAAAACCAACCTGGCAAATCTGCAAAGTGAAGAAAACATCGCTATTTGTGAGGCTGGAAGGTATGAACAAGGGCTACAACTTGAGCTCCCAGTGCATATGAAGAGCAGGGAGGACACAAAGGTTATGGGGTGCCCACACTGTCCCATGAGCAGCAATGGCCATCTCCCCTCCCATCTGAGCCCAGCTGGACACGGGGATAACAGCAGGACCTGGGCCATAGGGCTGTGTCCCCAGGGGAGAGCTCCTCTCCCACCAGAACTGCCAGCTCTACCAGTGCAACTTAAGGAAGTGGCTGCAGAAAAACAACTCGTGGTTTATGGGATATCTCAATGGTACCAAAGCTGGATGATGGATCAGATCAGTTCAGAAGCCAGATAAGCACATTGCTTTGTCATACAGAGACCTCCCCTATAGCTTCTACTCACATATAAAAGGATTCATCGTGTGCCAGTGTTGACACAAGCTGCAGGGCACACCAGGATGAGAGAAGATCTTGGGCCATATAAAAAGGAAAAGAGTCCAAACACAATGAAAAGGTGAAAATCAAAGCTTAAGGAAGGCAAGCCACTCTACATTTCCTTAAAAGCCTCCGAACTGCTCTCCTGCCACACGCATTACTCAGCACAGGCACGATCATATTTGCAAGAAGGGGATTTTGATACATTTCTCCCATACATGAACCACTGAGGTTTCTGCTTGGCACAAAGCACTGAAGCCACAGGGACAGAAACATTAGTTCAGGTGACAGGAGAAGGTGGAAGTCACTTGGATGCTACAAACTCCAGAGAAACGCTGTGGGGTCAGCAAGAGAACTGGCCCCGTGAGCGTTGCAGGTGACAGGGGGGCTGAGGGCAGGGGTGTGGTCCCCTTCGGCACCACTTCTTCAGGGGGATGCCAGAGGGCTGCTCACACCTGTGATTCCCAAAGCACTGTGCCAAGAAATGAAGTAGCACTGATTTTCCACATCAGCAGCTCTGGGGCTTAGGAATGGAAATTGATTTGCCTCATCTTCGCATATGGAGATCCAGCATGTGAATAGCAAGGCCAATGAATTACTTGGGTAGAGTCAGATAAATACTGTAAAGAAGTATTTATTAACAGTCACATACAATCTACAAATTGTTTTTGAAGTGTTCCCATCCCCTTCTACATTAATTTTCACATGCTCAGGTTTTTGACTATGGAAATGGGGTCGAAAAGGGAAAAATGAGTTCTTGCATGAACATCAATGTGCATTGGAAGCATCTGCACAGTATTCGGTACCAGGCAGCCACACTGGGAAGGTGGGAGCACAGCAGAGCAGTAGGCAACCGGCAGGATTTAAAAACCCAACCTGTAGCAGTGGGGTTTTAAATCATAGAATCACTCAGGTTGGAAAAGACCTTTAAGATCATTGTGCTCAACCGTTAACCTAACACTACCAAGTCCACTGCTAAGACATGTCCCTCAGCACCACATCTATATGACTTTTAATCACATCCAGGGATGGAGACTCCACCACTGCCCTGGGCAACCTGGGCCAGTGCTTGACAGCCCTTTCAGGGAAGAAATTTTTCCTAATGTCCAACCCAAACCTCCCCTGGCACAACTTGAGGCCACTTCCTCTTGTCCTATCATTTGTTAGTTGGGAGAAGAAACCATCACCACCTCTCTACAACCTCCTTTCAGGTAGTTGTAGAGAGCAATAAGGCCTCCCTTATCCTGAACAAAATCCCAGACAAATGTTGGTTCACCCAAAGAACAAGCACACATGTCCACGGTCCCCGCTTCTCACCATTTCTTCCTGTCACGTAGGCATCGCTCCTATGCAGGCTCCCTGTGCTACCACAACCTGCAGCAGAAAGCCAGCTTCCAGCTGGATGACTTTGCTGGATGGTCACCTTTCAACTTTACACTGGTAGACTTTGTTGTCCCATCTCCTACAGACACAAATTCCATGCACTCACAGAGCCATGGGTCTTCCAAAAGCTGAGCCTGCTGGATGGTTTCAACCAAATTTGATACTGCAAAAAAAAGTCGCTTTTCTACAAGTTCCATAAAACCACATGTACACAGAAGAGAGATACCGAGATCTGAAATATTCTGGTTTGCCCTTATAATCTTTAATCTCCTTGGCCAGAAGATCCAGGATGGCTGCGATGTGGTGCTTGGCAGGATGGAGGCTGTGAAGGGAACCAGCCAGCAATAGTCAGAGGGAACAGAAAATCTCAATTCCCTCAGAAAGACAAAGGTTTGGAAGCATGCACCCAATTCTGCTACTCACTGGAGAAGGGTTTTTGTTGTTGTTGTTGTTTTGTATGCTACCAAAGCTAGAAACAACATTTTGGGGACTCTCTGGCCTCAACCTGTCGTTTATGTGGGTGGGAAATGAAGAACAGGCTACCAGTTCACATCCGTCACAGAATCACAGAATGGTAGGGGTTGGAAGGGACCTCTGGAGATCCATCTAGTCCAATCCCCTGGCCAAAGCAGGTTCACCCAGGGCAGGTTACACAGGAATATGTCCAGACAGGTCTTGAAATTCTCCAGAGATGTGTGATGGACAGTCCTTGAGATTCAACCTGGGTGAGGACTTGCTTGTGGCTGTGGCTGAACAGAGGCAACAGTGGCGATGGTCCCTGCCCCGTGCCCCCAGGTACAGCCCAACAGGGCTCCTTGAGATTCACGATGAGAAACACGTGTGTGCGATTCTGCTCAATCTCCTTCAATGTAAATAAAAGCTTACAGCCAGTTTTTATATTGTCCAAGCTGCGGCTGACCTGCATCGCCACTTTGCCAAAAAAAGTCAAAAAATAATGGAGTTCTATGAACAATTTATAGCAAAAGAAATCAGCCCTATTGTAGGCTTCTAAACAGGCTCCCAACTCCCTCTCTCCCTCCACTTCTTTTTTTTTTTTTAATCAGTATCTTATCCAGAACTGGAATACTGTCAAGAATAGTGGATAGCAGAGAACTATAACTTCTTATTATGTGTATAGTGATTTTATGAATTCAGTGGGGAATGAAATGCAATTTTGTCAGACTTGTCTGTGTTCATAATGACCAAGTCAAATTAATCATCGTGGATAATACTCCTGTGTCAGCCATTCAAGAGATTTTTTAATAGAATTTTTCTGATTCATGTCTTGCAGTACATCAGATCTGTAGTAATGCAGGCACTTCTAAAAATCAGTGCAATTATGGCTTCTTGTTGGCCTGTCATTTTCCTGGAATAAAAATGTCTCTGCAAAAGTCATATACTGTACACAAACCAAAATGGAAAACAAAAATATAGTTACAATTAGGCTTGATTTTTCCTAAAGATTTAATGTCTTTTTGAGGTCATTATTTACAGGCAATACATAAAGCTACAGCACATGATGCTGAAGATGGACTGGTTTATCACAACACATACCAATTCTGTCCTGGATGTCATTCTCCCTCTGATTGCCTGATGAGTTCGTGTTTTTTGCTAGCATGGAAATGACTATCCCATAGAACAAATGGGGATAGGTAATGGGCTTGCAGTCAAATTATTGTGTTTATTAAAAATGTATCCAGGAAAGCCCACATAGATCCCAAAGGCCTCTTGTCCAGGAAAATCTCTGGTTCAAGCAAAGGTTACAGTTACCATAAAGGCAGATACACACACATGGAAGCAGCGTACAGCATGCAATGGTATAGAAAGGATTAGTAATGTGGTGTTTAACCTTCTGAGGGAAGAGAGAGAGACAGACCTCTAATTCTCTAGGGACAAAGACTAAAATGAGTTTTGAAAGTAGTTACCCCCAGGAATAAAGAGTAAGAAAAATGTAATCCACCTCAGATATCTCAGCCTTTCCAGATATCTCAGCCTTTCCTCCCTTCATTGCCAGGCAGCAACAGTCTTGTTCGAGAGTGCAGGGAAGAACCCTGTCAGAGCCACAGCATGTCCCAAAAAGAGATCTCCACTTGAACCTGCTGGCACAACTGTCCCTCCAGATCCACCTCCTCATGCCACGAAGTAGGTCCTGGAGAGAAAAGCTCTCAAAACCACTTGAAACCTGCAACCACATACTGTCCTCCCAAGACCTCAAGACCCACTTAAACAATCAGACCAGAAGTTTGTCAATGTGCTGACCTAAAAATTGGCCAATACTAGCCAGCATTTTGGGGTGGATAGAAAAACGAACAATTATGGAAGCTCCTTAGAGACCAGAACAATTCATCCCTCCCTTTCACCTGCCTCATCTGGTTTTATCATCCTTCCTCCATCTTGCATCTCAATTACGCTGTTGACATAACATCTAGCTCCGGGGAGTCCCCAGGGTCCTTACAAGGCATGTCCCGAACTGCTGCTTTGCAGATTTGCTGTTGTCACTTCTTTGAAAAGAAGTCATGAGACAGAACATGTCCAGGCATCACCTTCCTCTGCCCATGCTGGGGTCTTCACATTACAGTGAAGGTGTAAAACATGGACGTGCTACATCTGGACCGCGCCCATTTCCAGCTCGGATGGCTAAACTGTGTATGGCAACACCATGTCCCTATAACCTTCAACTTCCAAATAAGCAGATGGGATGTTAAGGCTCAACGTCTGCTGACAGTGTTTTCAGAGGCATTCAATATTGGCTTATGCAAACATTGGCAATAATCAGAGCTCCTGAAAACCCTTTGTTGTATCTTCATAAGCAGGGCCAAGACTGTCAGGCAGGTTTGGTGTGAAGTTGCTCCTGGATCACCCATAGCAATATCGAGCTTCCCCGCTGTTTTAGTCACCTACCCACACTGACAAGAGAAGTGTTTCTTTTCACTGTGTGCTTTTGTGGCTATTCTTCCCTAGTCTATCTAAGTAAACGTGGCAGTGCTCCAAGGAAAGCTAAGAGACGAGCAAGCTCTGCTCCATGACGGCAAAGTGAAGCCTCTGCCATCTCTCTCACAATCATCCTTCTTAAAATTGTTTATAATGATTTTTTCCTGTTTTTAAAATGTATTGAAGGGCCTGTACATCCATCGAGATAGGAGCCAATGGGGATCTAAAATTAGTCCTACGGGGACAGACAAATATAAAACTGTTTCTTTTCTTTCCTAGTGTCTTGCCTGGAAGCGAATACAAGGAATATGATAATATTCTGCTCAAGAATATAATGCATTTCTGGGAATTACTTGAGGAGTACAGATCTTACATAATTGCCTTTTTTGTCTCATGGCATACTGAACCTGCATAATAAGATCAGGGCACTTCACAGAAATTCATTGTTGGACTGTGCGGATTTGGTATTTTGTGTTGAGCCAAGGGTATGTTATATAATGATGTATAATGTACTGTAAGCAGGTCAAGAGATAAGGCTGCCTGAAAACAGTAATGGAGTGCATGCAAGGAAGAATTAGTAAAAAGCACTCTAAGAAATTAATTCAATCTGGTTTCTGTCGAGCCAGAGGGACCCAGAGCAGGAAGGAAACTATTCTGTACAATACTTGTCCCCTTTTGGTTTTCGTCTTAGAGAGTATTTCCCTTATGTCCAAAACTGAAGGTGTGGGGTTAAGGGATTAAAAAATGCTTTTTGTGTCCTCTTTGCATGGATGCTTCATAGCAAGTATTTCAGAGTTTTATCTGAAAGAACATGTCCCAACCTACTGCACATGGCCAGCAGAGCCACATAATGCCTCTGTGCCACAAACGCAGCTTTACCTAGAGGTCTGCAGCAAGATCCTCCAGCAAAGCCATAACGGCAACATAACCCATATCAAATCAAGTCTTTTTTCTCCTAGATGTGCCCCAATTTTTTTTTTTTTCTCTCATCAGCAAAGACAAATTTTCAAATGAAGCTCTGCGTGGTTGGCACACCCCAAGACACACCTGCAGCCACCAGCACTGGTGTTTGCAAGGCACAAAAGACACACATGTACAACTGAGAGTCCACCACCAGCATGCCTACAGAAGCAAACACTGCAAATCCTGGAGCTAAGGGGGGAATCTGAATTTTTTTTTTTTTAAGTGACCCCACACTACACCTGGTTTGTTCTCCTTACTATACATATAAGGTGCTGCAGCATGTCCAAAGAAGGGCAATGAAGCTGGTGAAGGGTCTAGAGCACAAGTCTTGTGAGGAGCAGCTGAGGGGCCTGGGGTTGTTCAACCTGGAGAAAAGGAAGCTCAGGGGAGACCTCACTCTCAACAGTTCCCTGAAACAAGGTTGGAGCCAGGGGGGGTGGGTCTCTTCTCCCAAGGAAGAAGTGATAGGACAAGAGGAAATGGCCTCAAGTTGCACCAGGGTGGGGTTTAGGTTGGATATTAGGAAAGATTTCTTCCCTGACAGGATTGTCACGCCCTGGCCCAGGCTGCCCAGGGCAGCGGTGGAGTCCCCATCCCTGGAGGTCTTCAAAAGATGTGTAGATGTGGTGCTGAGGGACATGGCTTAGTGGTAGACTTGTTAGCGCTAGGTTATACGTTAGAATCAGTCTTAAAGGTGTTTTCTAAATTAGATGATATGATTCTGCTACTCTACATGCACCGCCTTTCCACATGCAACCACACTTCTCAACCCCAGGCTGCCCTTTTAGCAGAGAAACAAAACTTCACAGCACTTGGAGCGTTGTCTTGCTCATGCTCTCAGGCCAAAGCTATGAAGGCAGAGTAAAGCTGCTGTTCAAGGGTAACAGCTCTTGGTACTTTTGCCACTCTTGCCTACAAAGTGAGGGGATCAGCCTGATGAAATCACTAACTGGGTCAGTTCCAGTACATTTAGTAAACTTCTAGTTATTTGATGTTGTGACCCAGGCTAGCACTGCTGGTGGTGGCAGGGACCAGGCCAGGACCTTTGAAGCCCAAAGCATTGATCACCACAAAAGCACCAATTTGAGCCCATACACTTCCAAAGTCAGACTTGGGACCCCAAAGCAAACTGACAAGCAAACTACATATATTTTTTTTAAAAGGTAATAAAATCCAAGAGAAGCTGTGGCAGCCCCCTCCCCATCGCCCAGACTTGACATGTCTGATTAGCACAAGCAAGGCTGAGATGTGGGGAGAGTTTGCATAATGTGGTGCAATCTAGCACCTCCCCCAGGGTGCCCAGCTGCTGCAGAAGCAATTTCACAGCTCATCATCCATTATGAGATTAAAATATTTTTTTTTTTCCTCCTGTGAAGTATTAATAAATTGTGCAGGCAGACCGGAGTTAGTGCCATTTACACAAATGGTAGTGAATCACCCACCTAGTTATTTCTTAATGGATTTAGTATCTCTGCTCTTCCTTATCCTGTAATTTAAAAAAAATAAATACACAAACCTGTTTATTTGTCTCACCCAGCCCTGAGCCAGCTTTTATTAAGCCTGGGGATACCAGGACAATGGCAGAGCTGCCATCTTCTGTGGACCTGCCCCAGCACTTTACAAGGGAACAATACCAAAACATCCAGTTGATCAATACGACAGGGGAAATGCACTACAAAAAAGCCTAAGCCCACGTTGAAATCCCTCCCAGAATTCATTTATTTTCCCTTCTGGGGGCAAAACTCACTGAGGCATTGCTGATATAATGCGGCTTCCCTGGTACATATAGTGAAGATGTAAAGCCATAGTCAGAACACCTCTAATGGCTCTTTGAACATCCCTGCTTTATTACGGTATCAGACGAAGCAGGCATGTTTAATGTTTAAACTTCCAACGACAAATGCCTTCAGCAAATATGTTTTATGTATTTATTTAGCGCTTCTTAAGCGCCTGTCGCCTTAGTGGCTAAGGTGCTGCTTACCAATTTTTTTTTTTATTTTATTAAAATTGAGAACATATCAATGCTTTGTAAAGTACCACCTTGTTCCCTCCCCTCTCTCCTCTTTATCCCCAAGAGGAGCTTGAAATCCTTTACCTGTCCATCCACTGCAAAACATTTCAGGCTGCCAGGAAGTTCCCGAAATGGGAAAAGGAAATTAACTGACATCGCCAGTGCAATAAATCAGCCTCTCGCATTATCCCGAAGACCCCTTAGCCCCAGAACCTGGCTCTGGCATGTGGGAGACATGCCAAAGCCAGATACCTCTGAGGCAGCTTTGCCAAAGTAAACTCTGAGATGAGACGACAAGAACATCTATCCATTTTCAACCTCAATTACGGGGTTTGGGCAGGCGCTGCCTGAAAATCCAGGGCAGGCAACATCTGTCTGCAGCTAAGCATGACCTGTGTTTGGTTGGGCAAAGGAGATATTAGATATCACCTACGGGACTGGGATGTCTCACTCCTTGCAGACCCTAAATATGCAAAACTCACCAACATGCCACCCCTCCCAGTCCATAAGATGTCGAGATAATCACCCGGGATCTCTTTCTACCTCCTTTGCATTTACCAAGCTTCTGAGAGTCACCATTACAAGCCTTCCTCTACAACCACAAGTGTGTGAATTTTATTCATTTACTCACTTATCCAAAGCAGAAGCTGTCATGTCACAAGAGCACAAAGGTGCTGGGCTGTTAGGGAAAGCACAAAGCACCAAGAGATTCATGACAAAACTGTGAGAACTGTAACATGGTGCATGGCCAAGTATCCAAATCCTCAGCATAAGTGTGAAATTCTCAGCCTTAAGCCTCCAATATTTTGGGAAACAAACAGATTTTTATCATTAACAATTTTAACAATTTTTTTTCTTTAATAAAAACTGGCTTATGTATGGTATCTAAAAAAGGCAGGAACACACACACTGCTGTGAGAGGCTCATCTATGTCCTCAATTACAGATACTCATCAAATACCTTTTAAAGCATCAAGCAACATGGACAAAATGAATAGCTAGAATAGGTACCACCCTTTCAGGAGAAAGGCAGAAAGGAAAACCATCAAATTAACAATCCAAATAGCAACGTTTCCACAAAGTAATGACAACTGTCCATCTAGAAGGACACCAATCTGCTGGTCACAGCCAGGAGCCTGTAGCACCCCCAATGCTAACAATGAGAAAGGACCATTGTAGGCACTGGCAGCTCTAGAGGCAATGGACAGCATTTGTTGACACAGGGAAGAGCTTTGCAGAGGAGATGAAGGTGTAAGAGGGCTCACATCAATACCAGCAAGACCTTCATCACATGACCATCAGGGACCCAACACCCAAGGCAGGAGGTGGGAGGCACTCTATTAGCAGCTGCATCCAAAGAAAACCAGCCCCAGCTATCCAGAAGCCAGACCAACTGAAACACTTCAACCATTAAGCAGCAGGGGATGTTTCTCTATTATTTTTACTAGTTTGCAACATGGCAGGTAGAACCTGAATTGTTCCAAGAAAAACAGGCAGAAGTGGAAGAGCCAAAATGAGAGAGATGCTAGTGGAGAGGTGGGGGAGGCTCTGGGCACAAGGTAATGAAACCGAAACATGGACCTCATGGTAAAAATTCACATCTGCTCAGTGCACTCAATGGCTTCAGTTGCCATCTTTCAAATCCAAGCCCACACAAAGCTGAGATATTTCCACAAGCCTGTGAAGACTCAGAGATGAGTACTTTTGTTAAACCCGGTACCCAACTGGATACCTCAAGAGTCCTACTTGGTGCTACCAAAAAGCATCATCCCAGTCTAGCCCCATATATGATCAGAATGGGATAGATCCTTTTGAGGAAGACTCCTAGAGAAGCTTGCCTGCAACCTAAGCTGCATCTGCTTTCACTAGTTCTCCTCCCATCCCTATTTTTGGTGTCAAGTAACAGGAATCCCTTTCCCGACTGGAACAGAGTGAGGCAGAAGTTGGCAATCAAGGATTGCATGGACACAGAAAAAACGCACAACAGAAGAGTGTGGGTGTCTCTAACATGGACACTGTAGCAATCTGCGATGCAGAAGTCTGGAAACCAGGGCAAGTATAAGAACTACACTGCATGTTCAAATCACAGTGTTTCAAAAATTAAATACCATAGCACGAGCTGCTTGAAGAGCTTCAGAGTTTTCTGCAGTTTACAGAGCGGCTTTCCTTTTTTGATCCCCAGCATCTCTGTGCGAGCACAATAAATTAATTCCTGAAGTTGCATTCAAGTGCCCACTAATTTCCAGCCTTTTCTGCAGCTCTTCTCCTGTCATTCCATGACCAATTTTCTCAGGAACAACTTAAAGGCCTGAGCTCACAGCGTTTTGCTAACTAGCCCTTTGTGCATGCAAACCCATGGCTAGATGCAGGGCTCTGTGCTTGTGGAGGGGGTGGAGGCAACATTGCATTTGCCTGAGCATCAATGTTAGCTGAACCTTCAAGAAGACATGTCAATCTGGTCTAGTGGGAGGTGTTCCTGTCCAAGGCAGGGGGGTTGGAACTAGATGATCTGTAAGGTCCCTTCCAACCCAAACCATTCTATGATTCTATGAACTATTCCTGCAAAAATACAGACCTTCCAATTTGCAGCACCCTGACCTACTCACAGAAGGGACCAGCGTCCTCCTCCAGCCAGGTCTGAGGTGGAAACAAGCACCTTTGGGGTACTTCCTTCCAAAATGCACTAGGAATTGCTGAAGCCTTGGAAAAAAAGCTCCACTAGAGAAAAGCAGCCCCAGGCTTTGAGCCCAGCATGGGGAGCATGAGTTCCCAGCACCACATAGGTGTCTGGTTTTGTTTAGAAGTCATCTGGAATTCTTAAAATAAATTTGCTAAATTGTCTTCCAGAGACTGATAGCTTTTTTTTCTTCCCTCCTTAATAAACTTTCAGAGGTATCTTTATTGTTATGTCTAATTTTAGAGAAAATGAACATTTCCTGAGATTCAATTTCTCTCATAATTGTTGGAAGGAAACTAAATTGTCTGCTGTAAACATTCACTGTATTGTGTGAAAAGTATCTTTATTACAGTCCACTGGGAATACTAATAAAATTCCCAATCCTAGCCCTTCCTTACTGTTTTTTTTTTTAAGCTCGCTCTTTTCTCTTATATACCCATTAATGTCAGTTCAAACATTCTGCAGCTGAGATATGAGAACTTAAAATATATTATTTAACAATCAAGGGTAGAATAAAGACCTGTGAGCAGTGAGATCCTTTCTGCCTTCTCTTTTGGTGTTTTCTGTCACAGAAAATGAGAAGGGCTATTCTATTTGCCTGTGCGCGTGCTTAGAGTTGATGAAAAAAATCTCATTAGTTTAGTCTGACATATACTCAATACAGCCTATGTACATATTTTTTTTCATTTTATTCTACAGCTGCAAAATGATACTAAATTTCATCAGATTGGAACGAAAACTGTGGTCTTGGAACATTTCCCTTTAAGGGTCTTATATTTATTCAGAATTCATGAATCATTTTCCAGTAATACAACTATAATTATTCTTAAAGTGTTATGTTTGAAGGTTTAATATGAAATACTCACAAAAAGCTCTTTTTCACTTTGATAGTTTGTAATCTTCGTGGTAATCAGATCAGTTAGCTCCTTCACACAGCAGCCAGGAAAATACAATTTAATATGAATCTCATATTCTTCACTCATGTTTTAATTAAAGTAATAAAAGGCAAGTCATATTTTGCCCTTTACAGGGTACACAGATGTATAGACCTGAGCTATACAGCATCAGCTCAGACACTTTTGATGGCTGCTGATGGATTTCCTAGTTTGAGATAGATTTAATTCAAGCTTGCCCAGAGGTTGCTGATCATGAAAGTGGTGTCATCAACAAGCGAGACCCTGCATGGTCCTTGGGCAAACTGTGATACAGGTGATGGGTACAGGGGCCAAATGCATAGCTCTGCGTCAGCTTTGCTACCTTTCACCCTGCCAAGCAGGAGCTAAGACTGCTGTGATGTGTCCTTCAGTCAGGTCCAGTGCCAGCACATACCTCCTGTGAAAGCCTAGAGCATCCCGGTCTCTGATTTTTGGTTCTCAGCATAGCTCTGACCAGCCTGGCCTGGTGCATCATCTCATAGGGAAAGCTCTAAGCCTTCCCCAAAGGAGGACCACATAGGACTGATGGCACGCATGTTCCCCTTCCTGAGTAACTGAAATGCTTGCTCCCCACCCGTGGTACCCACAACACACGCTCACCTTCTCCTTGCTTCCCTGCAGCAGCAACTTCATTCTCCTGGCCACCCATGGTGTATGTTCCCTCCTGGGTACCAACAACACATGATACTCTGCCCAGGTACCTGCCAGCTGCACCTACTCTGAGCCGCTCAGGCTTCAAGAAGGGGGATGCCCAAGGGTCTACTGAACAAATCACAAAATCACAGAATAGTGGGGGTTGGAGGGACCTCTGGAGATCATCTCATCCAAGCCCCCCTGATAAAGCAGGGTCACCCAGAGCAGGTTGCCCAGGATCACATCCAAGTGGGTTTGGAATCTCTCCAAAGGAGATTCCTCTCTGCATAGGTCTTCATCCAAACTCTGAAGTGGAAAATAATGCTTTCCTGCTGGAAGCAAGTGGCTCCCCAGTTAATCACTCTGTGGTGACGGCAGACCCAAACACCAGCTTGGGCTGGGGCTCCGCTGAGAAGAGAAGTAGTAATCAATCAGTTGGGAAAGGAAATCCCAAGAGCAACAGGCTGGTTTCTGTGGTTTTTTTCATATTCCTGCAGCGCTACATTTCCACAAATAAACACAATTTTCCAAAGACACTCCCCAGAGGTCCATTACAGAAGCAAACCAACCTCTGTAGAAGCCAGAACCAAGCCCCTCAACAGGACACAGTAGAAAATCTTGCTCGCCTCAGCTGATAGGGATGTTATTGCATTATCAGAGCTCAGCATCAATCGTTAGCGTGTAAAGACCTGGCTCCTGATCACACTGTGTCACAGTGGGCTATTCGGCAGACACGCGGTGAGGAATTAGCACAGTGTGAGGAGCTGGAGGATCTAAGGCAGAAACAGCTTGTGCATAAAAGCTCTGGGATTGCCTTTGCCTGGAGTGACAGGACCACTCAAGGACAACCCAGCAGCCTCCCAGGAGCAGCGGGAGCTGACTAGAGGGGCACTGTCAGAGGTTTTAAGCACATATAAGCACCATATTAATGTGATACCTATGCTTTGAAGGTGACCTGCTCCCTCTGGAGCTGCCTCAGGTTCCCCTTTGTGTAGGTCTTCACCTTGCCCTGGGCCATGCTGACCATTGAAGGCAGCAGCTCTGCGTACCCCACATGCAGTCCTTTTACAGCAGCGTTCAGCACAGTGGGAAATCTTTGATAAAGTGACACTTTCTTGGCTAAAGGATACTGCACACCACCTTCATCTATATTTTGTTGCTATTTTATAAGCTGTTGGCTTTACAAGCTCATCAGCATTGCTGGACAGCGAGCCCATGCATCCTCATGCCACAGGAGTCACCATGCACATCAGCAGTGTTCTTTAGTCTGACTGGACCTCAGCTGTACCCCAGAGTGCTCTGAAGTAGTTCCAGTTATTCCATCTCCTTCCCCCTCCAGCACACAGGGAGCATTTCTGGAATTTTGGGTCCACATTTCCTTCAGCCCCATTGGCGGCACATTATGGCATTCTGGCGTCAAGAAACGCCCATGTCCAACCCTCTATCAGAACTTGTCTTGATATCAGTATTTTCTGTATGTAAAACTGTGGATCAAGATGCAGCAGCTGGAAATGCTGTTTCTCAGTGGGATACACGTCATCCTGCTGCTGCCCTCTCCCTGCCAGCTCCTGGGTACCCACCACCTCCCCAGCTCCTGGGCAGCTGGATCATGGGCTGGAGCAGTGCTGCCTCCAGTCCTAGACCACTCTCCTACATTGATTAAGGGTTTATTATTATTATTAAAATGCTTTGCTTTTTACAGACTTCTTCACTGCAAAAGAAACCAGAGCTCTGTTTGAAGGTCCCTATGCACATTTTGATCGCACACCTTGCTGACCGAGGGCTACAGTCGGATGTGCTGTTTAACACAGATGTTCTCTACCATTGAGTCAAAAACAATCTCCAAGCTCATTCAGCACCCAGAAAACCTGGGAAAGACTTGGGATAGACAAGGAAGGATTACTTCTTGGACTGACTCAAGGACGTAGCTAGCTGTTGTCACCTGGAAGACCTTGAAGGAGTGGTGGATGCTGTACCTGGCCCTCAGGCTGCCAGCCACAGTACATGTCACTCCTCTGCTTTCTGACCACTGCTCTGACACACCCAAGGATCTCATTTTTCCTCCTGCCTTTGCCCCTAAACCCAAATCTATTCAGGAACCTCAGCTCCTTGATGAATTGTCTACGTGTGAAATTCAACCACCAAGACAGTTTCAGAGTTTTCTGTCCCTACAAGATGCTCTGTGTCACCTGACAGAGATCTCAAACTGTGTAAGATGCTACTCCTTCTTTTTCCCCCAGAATAAATGCAATAGCAACAGAGACTACTCATTTTGGTCTAGGAACTGCTCAGTTACATTAGCTTTTTACTCTGTGATGCTTGGTGGATGTTTTTCAAACACCCTATTGTTAACAAGTTAGGAGTCCTTTGAGAGCAAGGGTTGAAGATGATGTTCATTCTGCTTGTAATACCACAGGATTTTCTTTATTATTATTTTATTTACACACTACAGCCAACTCTCCACCAGCAACAGAAGCTTCTCTTGCTACGACTAAGTTACAGGAATCGCCTCCTGACTGCATCTCTGAAAAATTTCACTGTCACATAGGAGTTCATGCAAAATTCACGAGCCTGGATCATCAACTGTAGTTGTGCCCCCCTCCAAAACCCCCCCGGAAGGGTTTCTATTAGCTGCTGATTATAATAAATGACATGTAACACTCCATTGTTCACTTCAAAATAGTACATGAGATCCTTCCTGAATCGTCTGCTGAGAAAGGCTTTTAATATCTATCAGTATCTTCTCTCTATTTTTTATTCTCTAGCACAACATCTGAAATTATACAGTATTACTCAAAGAACAGCAGAGAAAGAACAAAATCGGTATGTTAGCCTGGGTGCCTGCCACAGTGTGCACTCCCAGCTTCCACTGCGCTGCCAAGCTCCGTTTAGTCCTCTCTTTTGACTTGAGAGTCCGTATAAAGCTCTCACTTCACTGGAGGCCATCTCTCTATATATGTTCAAGTAATATTTGCAATATACGATTGTAAAAGGATTGGGAAGTCATTAGATTTTTACCTTAAGGTGTACCCTGCTCCTGTGCTGGTTGACTTAAAAAATACAGACTATTTGCAGACTGGAAGAGACTAGGATGCTGTAGAAAGGCAAGAGAGTGAAGCCCAAGGAGCACAAGACTGCTGGAAATTCAGCAGTGTCAGAGCTCTCCATACCTGAGGGACAAGTTTCCTCTTTTTAAAATCCTTCTACTTACATCAGCAGTTTAACACTGACCATCCATGATCAATAAATCAAGCCAGTCAATAGCCAAAATTAATAGATTATGAAGACCCCGAGACAGGTCTCCTCAAAGTTAAAACAAGCAGAAATTTTTTCATATGCAGAGAATGATCAGACTACTTATAAATACAGAAGTTCATCAGGGGACTTGAGAGGAAAGAATTACCTCATGATGGGCTCTAATTTTCCTCCACCACTCTGCTGTCTTTACAGTGACAAGGCTCAAGAGAAGGATCACCCTAGGGTGTTGCTCATCCACGTGCATGATCTCCTGCTTTCTTCCAGCCTTTCTTCTGGAGCAAACCCAGGTCTGAGACAGTGGCTGTGGTGTCAATGAGCAACCTGCTGCAAACTCCTACAGGGACAACCTGCTGGAAACCTCTCTGAATACACATGTTCTGGTAGGTCAGGGACCAACCAGCATGTTGTGCCTGAACATGGGAAGAATGAGGGTAGGATGCCCCGCATCTTCATTACCAGCACTGAATTGTCCTCACGCTGCCTGGGGCTCCACCCAAGAACTCCAGTTGTGTTCTGGTTCTGTGGTCCTTGGTGGGGTAGGGGACCCTCTGCACTTGCACGGCACAGATCTGCCCCAGACCCAAGTTTATTTTATCATCTATTGATGTTTTGATGCAATTCAGTCAAGACTAGTGGGAGGCCCAGGAGGTGGGAGGACAACACGTCTGCTAGTGTTATGACAAGGTTTGATGGCATATTTTACAGCAGAGGCTGCCAAGATGAGCTCTGTCTCGTCTGGAGCATTAGCAGAATGTGAGGAAGGTATCCATAGCTTCCCACACCATCATTAATTTCTAATTATGCTATCGCTTGCTTTCCACATTATTTCTTATTTACCAAACACAGCTTTATTGTACAGTCCAGTTCCTTATAACTAGCAAACCCATTGTTATGCTAAAATGAATGTTCTAAATGTTATTTATTATTTGATAAACCTCGCGTAACCCTGAATGAGGACATTAAATGGCAAGAACACTACTTCAAAATCCCATTTTAAATAAGTCACCAAGACAGCTGTGCCTTTATAAAACACATTAGAGTGGCACTCAGAGCACATATGGCTCAGGGATATATACAAATTATACAATTTCTGTCATTCGATCAAATAAGAGGGACGTTTTGACCCCAGAAATGAGTCAAATGTAAGTTGTAATTCAAGCCCCACCGGAGGCCCTGGTGGTAATGGATCCTGACGGCTGATCAAAGAGCCCTGACCATTTGACCCACCAGATCAGCGACTTACTGTATCTATTATGGCTAATACAGACCCGGGCTTGAAGATGTATGGAGATAAACAGATAAAGGGCAATAGATACAGGAGATAAATGTTGATTTATACACATCCAAAACACTAGGATAGATACGCAGATTGACTTCATGCATGTGGAAAGGGGCAGGCAGGTATAACCCCACACTAACTTTTATGTAGGGACACATTTCAAGACAGATGCTGTATACATGTGTGTGCAAAGAACAAACATAATCTCACTTCACTCTGTTTCTCTGTAGAACTGCACTCATTTGAGCTCCTGCTGATCTGCACACAACCAGAAAAATACTCACTTTCTACCATCTATGCCCTCAGACCCGCTTTAGCAGCAGAATAAATGTGAGCAGCTCCCTCCCTGAGTTACCCTGTCTTGCACACAGCCCAAACTAATACCCTCTTTGCTGCTCTGCAGGGCCATCCACACAGTGTCTCACCAGGGTTGGGTGAAATCCTGCTGCTTCTGCTGCTGTGCAAACCTGCAGCCCCACCACCACATCCACAGGACAGATGTTTTTGATACACAGATGGGCAGCATGACTATGCCAGCAAGAGCATCCTATAGGAATAGCATTAGGAGGAGGAAATGGTGTGCAAATAACTTTCTGTCCATTTTCAAGGGTCCTGTCTGTGCTCTCAGATACAGAAGCAGAGTTGCTTATGCTGCTGCATCTCCCTGGACTGAATAAATTATACTGATATGTAACAGCATTTGCACAAGGAGTTACACAAATTAACTTGTTAGTAGTGAAGCAGGTCCTTTGCTCAGCTGGAGTAAGCCATGCACTGAAAGCTCCTGGGAGCTAGGATCAAAAATGCCCCGTGGTAAGGACTCAGCTCTTTCCTCCTCTGAAGCTGCCCCGTGCCTTGTCAGCAGCCAGAGACATGCTGTGGGGAGAGGAGAAATGTAGGAAATGCTCCCCTAAGGTTTTCCATAATGTCCCTTCACGGACCAGGCATAGTTACCTCCCTGCTCCCAACAAGCCGAGGGATTGTTCCCAAAGCCATGCCAGGGCCCAGCTGTTCCCACACCATGCATGACATCACCCCCAGCTCCCCGCAAGGTATTTCCTGCATTTATTCACCTGGATTGTGGGATAATGACACCTTCTGGCAGGGGACTCCCTGGCATAGTCAATTCAATAGTCTCAATGCCAAACAAAACCAACCTGTCCAGCTACACGAGAAATTCCCCAACCCCTGCCTTTCCTGGGGTTACTCTCTCTATCCCAAAGATCTTCATAAATGCCTCCCCTAACTAATTTTATGGGTGTTTTTATTTCTTTTTATTGCATTTTCACTCATCTTTCAGAGTACATCATATGGTTGGTAAACCATCCATTCCTTGGGATTTTTGCCTTTCCCTCGTCTTTGTTTGGGGAGGGGAGAAAAAAAGAATGAAAGAAAGAAAACTGACAGGGGTGAGGAATGATGCTCTGCCAACTTCATAAGAGACAACAGATACCTCACTCATCTCGGGGGTCAAATGTCTACGATGGTTTGATCAGATGTCAAGTTGCATTTACGCTCCGGCCTCTGTTTGGGGTTGAATTACATTTCACATTTGACTCACTTCTGGGGTCAAATGTCCCTCCTATTTGATGGAACAAGAGGAATTATTTTCCCCAAGCAGGCTGTGCTGGTGTGAGTCAGGATCTGTCAGCGCTCTCATTATGTTCTCGGCTTCTTTAGTTCTGCATTTTGTTCTCAACTGAAACCAACCCCTTTTGGGAAGACAACAAGAAATGCAGCTGATGGCACATAAGCAATCTCAGTGAGTAAGATGTGGGGAAGGAGCAGATCAACTGGCTTTTGGATGTTTTGGGTGGTGTTTTGTTTAGGGTTTTTGAGGGGGCTTGGGGTGTTTTTTTTTCTTTCCTTCCCCCAAGTTAGCTGCTCTGCAGGGTAGAGAATGATAAAGGAGAAGCAAGCAGACCCTGGTCCTGGCTGCACCACACTCTTGTCATGAGATAGACTCATAGAATGGTTTGGGTTGGAAGACCGTCTAATTCCAACCCCCTTGTCTTGGGCAGGGACATCTCCCACTAGACCAGGTTGCTCAAAGCCTCATCCAACCTGGCCTTGAACACCTCCAGGGATGGAGGATCCACAGCCTCCCTGTGCAACCCGTGCCAGTGTCTCACCACCCTAATACTGCAAAGGCTCTTTAGGATCCCAAACTGTACAAGGGGCTGAGCCGGGTTGATGTCAGGGTGCTGCAGGATCACGGTGCTGCCCAAGGACTGCTCAGCACATGAGCTACCCAAACCACATCATCTCTGTAGCTCCAGTTGTAAAATGAGAATAATCTTATCTGTGTGATGGGAAAGAATGACTCAAGAGCTTAAGCCGTTGCTGGATCTCTAGGCAGAAACTGTAAAGCATTGTACTGACAGGCAGGAGACATTTAAACTGCCCTAGGTTTAAACTAGGGCACAGGGAGAGGTAATAAACTGAATTCTGCTTTCTGCCTGACTCCTAGATATTTTGAAAGAAAAATCACAAGGCAATACAGAATTTCCTACAACAAAGACTATTGAAAAATTTTCCAGATGAAATGATGCCACACCCAGAGATTAATTTCTTGCTCTCCCAGCCCTTTCCACTCACCTCAAAGCACAGAGGGGCTGGAAGCCCTTGCACAGGTCCAGGGGACTTAATCCTGCCAGTCTCACCCCACCATCACAAGAGTGTTGGGATCAGGGGAGCTGACTGAGTAGCTCAAAACTGGGGTAAATAAGCAAGTGTGCCCTAAAGCACTAAGCTTTATCTGAAGCTTATCTGCTTCCTTATCTGAAGGTAAGATTTTTCACTGTTAATGCTGGACATCCCAGCCCCTGCACCAGAGCTGGGCTCAACGTGACACTGTGTCTGCTGCCAAGAGTTAATGGTGCCCAGTGCCAAAAGTTTAAAATAAAAATGGGGAAAACCCTCCCAACCTACCAGGCCCATCTATTACAGAGTTATGGATTCAGCAATTAACGTGTATCAATTGTCTTGTCCCCAAGGATGCCACAGGCTGAGCAATACCCTGAGTGTGCTGCACAGGCATCTCGAGGCTGGTGATTCAGCAGCCTCTGAAGCGGGATTGTGAAACCACGCTCCTGCTGTTTAATGTACTTGTTCAGGTTACAACAGGTTTAGCAAACAATAAAAAAAATCTGGAACCCCCATTTAAATAGAAGAGTTGTGTTACTAGTAATGAAGTCATGACTGGTGCTATAAAGCCCCCTCTAGTAAACAACTGCTGATGTGCAGGCAAATAAAGGGAGACAACGAACAAATGAGGGTGAGGGAGGAAGGATGCTCCTTGTCCTCACATCATGCTGGGTGTGAACCACCACTAACATCCTTGTAGGGTATGAACTGGGATCCTCGCCCTCCCTCCCTGCCTATCCCGAGAGATTATGGGGGGTCGCTGCACCATTCCATAAGGGCAGCCACCCCAGCAGAGTCCTGGGTGCCACCTTGAGCCCTTCCACCCCTTGGTCCCACTCCCAGTACCTCTCTGACTGTCCCAAGCATAGCAGCATATGGAGAGGAACTGGAGATGTAAGACGAGACAAACTTCCTCTTCTATTTTACTTGTCAGTCCTCACTCCCCATAGAGCTTTTGCTCCAGGAGATAAAGCAGCAGCATAGCCCCTGTGCACAAACCCATCCATGTAACGGGGGTACCTGCACCCTTCCTATACTCTGCCAGGAGGAAGAGACTTCCTCCCGTTTCATTCTTAACTGCTATTTCAAAATAGGAAATAGAGATCACCAAATAAAGAGAAAAAATGAGGAAGAGTAAACTTTTATTTCCCAGGCTGCAGGGATCTAAGCTGGTTTGCTTTATCCTTCTCCTGGGTTCAAGCAGCACATGAATCCTCCACCACATGATAGCCTCTACTTTTATTCTGAAGTCAGCCTTCCTTCCTCTCGATCGTGGTGCAACAGACCATTCCCCACCCCGTATCATCACTTCTGATGTCCCTCCAGCTGCCCACCCGTGGGGGAAGCAGGATGTGGCAGGGGCCACGAAGGGATTTCTCTTGATGTAGAGGAGGAAACAAATACTTCATGTTGGCCATGGTTCAGCCCTGGGCCAGTCTGATCCCACAGGCACATCATGGCCAGGGAATGCAGCCGGCCACTGAGCCAGCACTACCAGCCCTTCCCAATGAGGTTGTGAAATAGGTGTCCCTTGGGAGTATTTAAAGGCAGAGTATCTAAGACAACTGCCCTCATTAGCATCTACCACTTGCTTGTAGGCTCTACACAGCCCTGTGGAGCATGGCGGGGGGGGCGCATCTCATGGCCGAGGCAGGTTGGGGTCACCACGTTCTTTTCCGTGTTTACTCAACTTCTGGCAATTCCTGGCTCTAATGATCAACCATGTGCCGCTCTTGACTGACTACATATTTGTTTCTGCTGAATCACTTGATAGCACAAAGTCTGCAGCTCCTTCCCCTCCCTCTGGAAACCCTTCTCACAGGAGAAGGGCCCTCTCCCCATGCCTCGGTGGTGGGTTTTGCCTGCCGTGCCATCCTTGAAAGCCAGAGCAAGAAGAACTCTCCTGAGCAACAAGCCAATACACTGCCGTGCTCTAAGGTGGTAAACAACAGGTTTTCATCCCGTTTTCAGTTTAATATGCATATATTTTAACCACTGCTGGTATCTGAGTTAGATATACCATGGATGGCTCCCTAGCCTTGTAACTCATAGCGATGCTGAGGTAAGTACCAAACCCCAGCAGCCGGAGCACGCTGTAACCTTGCCCCATGCCACACACACCATGTTCAGGGAAATAGGAAGCCAGCAGCATCTTAACCTGGATGGAAATCATCCCGTGCCTGCCTTTCAAATTTTTGCAATGCATCACCCTCACATGGCACAACCCTGTAGAGCCCACTATGCATGGGTCTGTGGTCAGCAGGTCCCCACAACAGAATGACCCAACACAACCCAAAAAGGGATGCTGAAAAATATAACAACTAACTTGCACTTCCCCTCACAAGGCAGTTGGATGTGATGAAATGTTTTGCCCCAAAGGTGCGGCATCAGGCAGCTCAAAGGTGCACTGTGTCCCCAGCATGCTCTAGTCATACTGGGCCACCACAGAGGGATGCAGATGGGACCATCTCATCTCCTGGTTAGGAGGACAGGTAAGCACATGCCGAAGTCCTCACCTCCCAGCAGGCCCTAAGCATGGGCTTAACGTTATATATGTTTAGGGTTCCACTGAATGGACATGTTCTATTTCATGAGTATCCAATCCCAGAGAAAGCCCTGAAGGCTCAGTCACCTGCAAGATGTGAGCACTCCTATTTTGGTCCTCGCTGTGTGGGTTTATAGCTCCAAAACAGGAAACCTTTGATTCCTTTTCCTCCTCGAGCCAGCTAACTGCTAATCTATTTAGCAACAGGAAATACTCTATGTGAGGGAAGGAGACACCTGAACTTTATACAATACTTGGAAACCTCACTGGGTCCAGAAACACCAATTGCATCTTCATTTTGAGTGAAGGATGCTTCAGCAAAGCTTCTGAGCCTTGTTGGAGTGCTGTGGCTAAGCCAGGCTCTGGTGAGACATAGCAGCAACAACATCCCTCTCCCTGTACCAAACACCTCTGCCACTGCTCCTTGGCAGCAGCTGTGTTGAGAGCTCTGATGTCCTCCTGATATCCCAGGAGTACAGATTCACAGACTTCTCCCAGAATTTGTGCTTGGGCATAGCCTAAGCACCTTAGAAAACCTCACCAAGCTGCCCACCCAAGCACGTTGATGCTTACCTGACTTGCCGATAGGAACTCCTGGGCATTGTCATTCATTCCCATGTACATGTTCTCCCCATCAAACTAGAAAGACAAAAGAAAGTTGGAGTTAGTAAAATTCCATCTGCACACCAGGGTCATGTACATCCCAAATACTGCCCTAGCTCTTCACGTAAAGAGCCAAAATTCCCAGTAAAAAATTGTGAGCTGCTCTTTTAGAATTTTTAAGCCTGTGTGAGCACACGTAGATGACAGTTATTGCAACAGGACATGGTAACATAGCCACATTTATGTTATTTTTTCAGTGAAATAATGAATGAATCATTACAATTAAAACAAGCCAAACGTGCACAAAACCACAGATGTGCCCAGCAGCAAAGATTGTCCAAATGAAGTTCTTGCTAAAATTCCTACTAGGCCATCAACCAGCTTTAAAAAGCCAACTTCCATCCACTTAAATTTCCAAGATGGGCAGGTCCCATTCAGCCCTCTTCCAGACACCTACGTGCTCCTTAACAGCCAAAGCAAACTACAGCAGCACTGCAGAAAGCCACTCTGGACCACACACAGGAGGTCTCTGAGCAAAGCCCAATTCCACACACCTGACAGTTTGCTGTTGTTTGCAAACTCTGGCTGCAGAAGGCACATTTCCCCCCATCTCCTCTTCCTCACTTCCTTGGCCAGAACTTGGCTTCCCTCACTGGGCGAGGGGCAGAGAAGCCTGAGCAGAACACATTTGCCTGTGTCCCCGTGGCTCCTGCAAACACGCCTGCCCCCTTCACCCCGTTCCGAGCTGCTAATCCACTTATTAGACTACAAAACCTCCCTGGAGAACTGCAAAACTCTTCTCATTAACTAGAGCTTTTCACTTGCTCCTATTCCAAACGAAGGAAAAAAGCCCTCCAGGATTGTCTCCGGCTCAAAGTATGGCTGGGGCAGTTCTCAAGGCTAAGTTCACAAATTAATTATGGCAATAAAATGGGCTATGCCGTAAAACACTCCCGAGACAAGGATGAAGGTACCAGCTGTGAATGACATCACATACTTAACAAGGGGAAGAGCCAACCCTCTTGCCCTTACAAGCCAGATGATGAATTGAAGATTGCTCACCCCTTGCATGTCCTTTTGCTCTCTGATACAAAGCCAATACCAGTTACGCTTTAACAGAAATGGGCTGTATTAAGAGCAATGAAAGAGAAATCTAAATAAAGCCAGGTGAAGATTTTCAATGTAGACGATTAATTACACTTCCATTTCTCCAAGTGCTACAGGATTAGCTATTAAAGTCAGCAGGGTTAGCAAAGCCAAGTGGGGGTAACACAACTCTGCTCAGCATCAGACACCCTCTAATTGCCCAACTATCCTCTGGGATGGCAGAGCAAACCAATTAAAAGCAGCAAAATTAGAGCAGGCATTGTGACACTCATTAACTAATAGTGACAGCAGCTGCAGCAGGGCAGAGGAGAATCCCTGCACAAACGCAAGGTTTCATTAAACCCATCAGTGAGGCAGGAGCCGCAGGATGCAGGAGCTGTGGGATGCAGGAGCACTGGCAGCCCTGCGGGCTTGCTGGGACAAGCAGCTCTTCCAGAAGCCAGTCAGGTGCTATCCACTTTAAACTGAATTTCCTTCCACCTTTAAAATGATCACTGGCATAACTAGCTCCTGCTAACACAGCTCCAGCTGGAGCTGCCATACTTCCAGGCATGAAACTCAATCAGCTCTACAGCCTAAATACCCTGTGCCAACCCAACCAACCCTGGTGGTGAAGGCTGCATTTGGAGAAGAGGCAGCATAGTCTGGTGGAGATGCTCAGCCCTGTGGCAGTGGGGCCCAGGATCAGAGGGAGGAGCCAGTCTCTGCCTTGGCATGGGCAGCAACATGGTTTTGGGGAGTCAATCTTTTTGGAACAGGCAAAATTATAGCCCTGAGGTCCCACTCACAAGCTCTTTTCACGATCACCCCACCAAAACACCATCAGGAGGATCCTGCACCTTGAACAGACTGCCCAAGTTCTGGTGGTCCAGTCTGCAGTGCCAGAGCTTGGCTTCAGGTCAGCTGCACTAACACACTGCGGGATGCTTAAAAGCTATTGCATCTTGACACTGCACATGGAGACGCTTCAGGTGAGCTGCACAAGCGCTTTCTAGCAAGCAGCCCTGGAGAGAAAGAAAGTATTCCAGTGTGGAGATAGTTCTGTCCATCCCTGGAACCAGTCATAGAATCACAGAACTGTTTTGGTTGGAAAAGACCTTAAAGATCATCGAATCCAACCATTAACCCAGCACTGCCAGGGCACCACTAAACCATGTCCCTCAGGACCACATCTCCATGGTTTTGAAACCCCTACAGGGATGGGGACTCCACCACCGCCCTGGGCAGCCTGGGCCAGCCCTTGACAAACTTTTCAGGGAATAAATTGTTCCTCATGTCCAGTCAGGAATTTGCACTGCAGAAATATTTACTTCCATGTCAGGAAAAGAGCAGCTCTCTCCTAAGTAAAACCTTTGCGCCACTGAAAGATTTAAATACACAGATGATGCCCATCCATCCATTGCCCTTCCTTGCAAAGACATACCTCACTTTTGTCCTCCTCCAGCACAGCATTTTGCATATACAGACTGAGATCTATTTGAAACAGCTCCTCTCCAGAAAACCAAAAAGTCACCAGGAAGTCTACATTCAGAAAACAAAAAGGGGCTTTCACAGAGGAGGTCCAGGGCAAGACAAGTGCTCTGATTTCTCTGTACCATTCTGTTTGTGAGAATATGTTTTTTTAATGTCTTTCTACTATTTCCCTAGCTCCGCTCCACACTTCCTCTGCCCTTAATACTTTCATAATAACTGTAATGAATCCTGCCTTCGGAATTACTGTGCCTCTGATTGCCAGCCTGAGCAGCGAGCCTGAAAATCAAGACTCGAAATGCAATGGAAACTTTGGAACTTCTCCACTGCTGATTGGATTTCCCCCCCCCCCTCCAGGCTATGAGGGTGCAAACAAATTTATTAGAAATTCTCCCATCAGGATATTTTTTCAATTAGATGTTTGCCACTTATACACCAGCCAGGTAGAACAGATAAGTGATGTGCTCTCCCTCTTCTCATTATTGTTTCACTACAGAATGCACTTCGAAACAATCAGCCCCATCATTCCAGGTAGATTTACAGCAGAAAGAGACATTCTAATATTTCTCTTTGGTTAGAATGCTTCCTCCCTCTTCGCTTCAGTCTAACTCCCAGTGTACGTCAAGCCTCCCAGGCAGTTCCAGGGCTGGGTGACCCCCAAGACTGATCAAACCTCCACTGAATGATGTGCGCACGGAGCGGCGGGTATCGGATCCAAGGCCTAATTTGAAAGGAACATACTCTCGTGCATTTGTCTTAATCATCCTTTTGCTCTTTTGTAATTATTTAATTTTTGTTATTCTTTGGCTAATAGAAGCAGCCTATTAAACAAATCAGTGGCTAATTCTCAGCCTCTCCTGCATGAAATGAGGATGAAGCCGAGGTGAGCAGAGATCACTCTCAGCTTGCAGTGCTCTGCATCCCCGACATGGTGCTTACTTGAAAACCTGGAAATCCAAACCCTGTGTAGCCAAGTTTGGACATAGGGAGCGGCAGGAAGATGTGGTTAATGCTTTTCCTTCATCTGAGATATGGACCAATTTTCATCTAAATTGCACTGATTTACATTAGCAATGATTTCCTACAAGCACAACTAGAATCAAGGACCTCTACTTCAAAAAGGACCTATAAAGCCCTGCTTGCCAAATCCATCTCACACTTGTCTCATGTAACATGCTCAGGACAGAGACTATTAGACACACCAGATCTAAAAAAAAAAAAAACAAACAAAAAATCCTCAGAGGAAACTGCCCAAATTCTGGCAACAAAAGCATGCTGTCGAATGAAAGCCAGCAAGCTGCCTTCATCTGTAGGTGTTATGAACTCCAACCCAAAGGATGGGGAGCATGGGCATGACCTGATCTCATGCCATAGGAGGTGACTTTGCCTGGTGCTGATGGATAAGCCCATGGATGCCATCAAGCTCAGTCAGACTGGGAGCACCAAGGAAATCAGGGTGATGGGCACAGAACCATGCCTCCAGGACAGCACCTCTCCATGGGACATGCTATCATTTATTTTAGGTCCAAGCAAGAGATACAAGGACTTCCATTCTGTCAGAAAACCCTCTGAAATTTAGTTTTTAATAGAGAATTTACTTAAAAATACAATTACTTTACTACACCTCTTCCAGAGGAGCTGTAGCTGGCACGGCAGCTCCAAAGGCAGAGCACTACTGGGCACCCACCAGCCCATACAGGGAGCTGAGTGAAGGCTAGACTCGAATGATGTTCTACAAAGCACATCTTTATTTTTATTGCTTTTCTAAACTCACTTTGGTTTGTTATTTTTGCGATATGATGTTGTTTTCAAACCTGTAAATGTGCCCAGAGGTCATACAGGTCCCATGTTACTACGATGACAATGAGTAAGAAAAGTAAATGTGTGCTGCAAGCTGGGACAGACCCCAGAGCATAGCAGCTGTGTGATCTCCGGCTCTGTGCAAACATGGAGAATAAATGTTTGTTAACTGGGAAGGACCCAGTGGAAAGAAACACATCCTCCTGCCAAGATTCAGAGGTGTTACTTTCTCATGGATGGCACTGCCATCTTGAACAATTTTATTATGAATCTTATCACATCCTTTTATTTCCTGAAAGTCATGAACTGAGGTTGAAAACCTTAACTCTGTACAAAGTATGTTGGCAGCACTCATACCAAGAATGGCTTCAATGACACCTGCAAGATCTCAAAATTCTTCCAAACTTATTTAAATTTTATTTTATTTTAACTATGGTGGGTTTTGGGTTTGGGCCTGGTTTGTTGGGGTTTTTTGAGGGGGCTTACCTAAATTTTAACACTTGTTGGCAATACTAGACCAGAACACCTTAACTCAAGTCCACTGAGGATCTGGAGCTTTTAGAAAGTGGCCTGTTAATGCAAATCCAGCGGTAGCTAAAAGCCATCATCATCAAGAAGCTATTAAATGCCCAGTGAAGAACGAATTGGATGCTTCCAGTGATTTCTACTGCTCAGAGCTACAAGCACTCGCCTCTCAGTTTTGCCTCCTTCTGCCAGGATACAGGAGACAAGCAGCAGGTCCCCTCTGATGACAACCTCATTTCCAAACTGGGTCCACTGGGGATACCACCTTTCACTGGAGATGTTTGGGATGTAGCTGGTTTTGGTGTCCAGCAAGCCAAATCTCAGCCACCACTAGCATCAAGACAGAGTGACACATAAGAGCACCATGCAACAAATACCTCTAAGTTTTTAGGGAATAAAAGTTAGGATACAAGAAAACTTGCACAACACGGTCAACGTCATATTCAATACTCCCCACTAAAAAAAAAAGAAAAATTATTGCAGCACGTGTTGCTGGGGTTTCTTTAGCTGCCTTCGATGGCACCCGACACACTCTGTGGAAATAAAACTCCTCTTCAGAAAGCTTTACAGAAGTAGTGTTTTGCATAACTGATTTTTCTCAGGCAAGCATTATTTGCATGGCATAACCACACACTCTAACTGCATTTTGGCCACTGTACTTCAAGCCCTGCATCCCCACAATGCTGCTCCTGCTTGATGCTACACCAGGCTCAGCCCTACCAGTGCTCTGGGTGGGCAAGCACCAAACCCAGTGACCCTGATGCTGGCTTGTCTTTCCCAGCATACCTCACCACATCCCTGGGATGTAAGATATTCCCTCAGCCCTGCCCTTGCCAGTGCTACTGCCTGCAGAGCTGCTGCTGTGATTTCCTACAGGAGTCATTTAGCATCACACTTCTTCAGGGAATTCATCGCCGAGGTTCGCTTAATCTCTTTAACTGCAGTTTCCCCATTAAGGTCTTTACACAACCTCTGGCCCAAAGTGATCTACTTAACATTATTTATTTGTCCACTGAAATGCTTGGATAGCCCCTCAGCTGGCGCTGTCAAAGAGGGTCAAAAGTTCAGCAATATATTTACAATCCCTGCCAAGGAACCCCTGCAAGGGAAGCTCTGCATCTCCATCCTGGCCAATCCTGGCCACCACACAGCCACCTGGGCTGGCCATATGCTGCAATTCTCTTCAGGCCAAATGTCATTAAAAGAAGAGCACGAACTCACAACAGGTGTCAGTGGCAGTCCATCCCGGGACAGGCTGCAGACAGCCTTATGGAGCTGGGGTTCCTGCACAGTCAATATTCTCATAGATTATCCTGAGGTACAATCAGATTGAGACAGATCAGAGAATCACAGACTGGCTTGTCTTAGAAGAGACCTTTAAATCTCATCTAGTTCATCCCCTCTGCACTGAGCAAGGACATCTGCAACTAGAGCAGGTTGCTCAGAGCCCCAGCCAACCTCACCTGGAACGGTTCCAGGGATGGGGCATTGACCACCTCTCTGAGAAACCTGCGCCAGGGTCTCATCACCCTCACTGTAAAAACTGCCATCTTTCTGTCCACTCTAAGTCTTCCTTCTTTTAGTTTAAAACCATCACCCCTTGTCCTGTCACAACAGGCCCTGCTCCAAAGTCTGTCTCCATCTTTCTTACAAGCCCCCTTTAAGTACTGAAAGTCTGCAAGAAGGTCTTCCTGGAGCCTTCTCTTCTGCAGGCTGAACAAGCCCATGTCTCCCAGCCTAGCTTCACAGCAGAGGAGTTCCAGCCCTCACATCATTACTGGGGCCCCCTCTGGCCCTGCTCCAACAGGTCCATGTCTCTCCTGCTCTGAGGACTCCAGAGCTGCCTCAGCACTGCAGGGGGGTCTCCCCAGAGCGGAGCAGAAGGGCAGGATCCCCTCCCTCGCCCTGCTGCCCACGCTGCTGGGGATGCGGCCCAGGATGCATTGGCTTCTGGGCTGCGAGCACATGCAAATGAGATAAAGTCTTAAGACTTAAAACTTTATAATAAGAAGTGGTATGGTTGGTTGGTTTGTTTTAAGAACATTTTACAACTAGGTGTAGTGGGTTTGGCTGAGCTGGTTTTCCACATAGCAGCAGTGTTTTGTGCTGGGAGCTAGAAGGGTGCTGATAACAC
>VZZY01008084.1:313209-332926 GCA_013400335.1 Eurystomus gularis
GGGCACCTGGTGCTCAGCCAAGGTTAACCCACCGCACTAGGATTAAAGCCTAATAACATTACTTCCCAAACATAACAGAAGCAGGAAACCTACTGCAGAGCTGGTGGTGCCAATGGCTGACCAAGGTACCATAGAGACTGTAAAGAAACTAAAACCAGGTGGGAAAAACAGGAATGATCTGCACTGCCTTGGACAACAATGGATTACTCAGTGGTTCCCGGACTGGGGCATCTCCTTTGGAAAGACTCATCTGAGCAGCTCTCACACTAGGATGGCTAGTAGAAAAATAAATATTAGATAAACCAACAAAATCCTAAAGAACGTCCTCAGCCAAGTGGCATTCATCCATTGACTCTACAGCAATGCTAGGTAACAAACATAGCCTACTACCTCCACTCCAAACTAAGCAGGAGTAGCAAGGGGAAGGTGCCAGACAAGCAGGTCTGACTCCCTCAGTGTGAAACCATCTGGAGCTGTAACACACCACCAAGGCAGCAGAGAGAGACCCAAGAAGATGAATGTTATGCCTTGCAGCTCACTTCAGTGTATGCTGAAGGCTCAACAAGTACCTAGAAAAGGTGAAATGATCTCTCTGGCTGGACTTCTCACAAGGTTCCTCCAAAAAAAGCTCTAAAAGCCCAACCCAACTTGTCATGGGACAAAATGGAAGGTCCTCTTTCTCATAGTGAGTGAAGAGATACTCATTAGGTTTTAGAGGAGGATCATAGTCCACGATCTATCTGCATTAAAATCTATCAAGTTTATAATGTAAGTGATCTAGAAGGATTTGAGTTTATTATTGAGACAAAAATTATTCAGGCTAGCCCAAACTAAAAGTGACTTTGAATGGCTTTGCATTAAGACTCTCGCAGTACTAAGTGGCAGTGAGGAAATGGAAGATTAAATTTAATGTGAATAAATGCAAAGTAATGCACTGGAGAAAAGCAATCCTAACGATATAGACATGACAATGGGCCTTAAAATAGCTGTTACTGTCCAAAACCATGCATTTGTTCTGGAGAGTTCACTTCCAACCTTTGCTCAATTCTCAGCAGCTGCCAAAAATGCTATTCAAGTTTTAGAAGCACTTAGGAGAAGAACAAAGAATAAAATATCAAACATTATTTTACCATCTGTACAGTTAGGAAAAGGAGAGAGGGCAATCACAGGGAGGATCCCGGGTGTGGAATGGCATACATGGACAAGGAAAAGAGGTGATAGATATAGAGGGACTCAACAGAAATGTACACGAAAAAATGAGATGAGAACAGGGAACAGCTCTTCTCCGGTTCCCCTAGTCAAGGAGGCAGACATTGAAATCTGTGGAATTAAACACCTTACAGAGAAGTTCTTCATACAGGGCCCAACAGCAAAAGCTCTTGATGCAGGATGCTGTGGTCTAGAATAATTGAGAATAGCAACTGGACAAATTAGAGGAGAATAATAAATCCGAAGCACTGACCTCAAGACGACCCTGACCTGTGGGCTGCTCTGTGGGTAGATGTAATCTCATTAGGTATTAGGAAAAACATTTTCCAGCATGCCGGAGGTCAATATTAGACCACAAGGTTGTGGGATCTCCATCCCTGGAGATACTCAGAGCTCAGCTGGACCAGGTGCTGCACAATCTCATCTGGTTGGCCCAGCTTTGCTGGAGGGCTTGGGACACACAGGTGTCACTCCCAGCCAGCAGTATTTGGCATTTGGGGGCTCCTGTGATATGTGATCATGCGATCCTTACCCAGGGAGCTGCACGGACATCCACCCCAGGAGCATCTCCAGCATCCCCTTTTATTCTCCTGTACTTGAGCCTGGAGACATCTTGAATGCCACCACTATTCAAGTGATGACATTCATTTATCTAAGAGACTGGCTGGCTTTCTGTGAATGTTGCACACAAAATTATTGTTATTACATTATTTTGGGGGAATGAGGACTTAGACTCATTTACCTGGACCCTTCAGCACCTGCAAAGGAGTTCAAGTTCTTCACATACACACACAAAAAAATCCATCCACTGAAAGCTACAGAGTGCAGCAGAATTTAGTCTTAAGACTGACATGGAAATAGATTAACTTTTTTTCCCCATTTCATATTCTAATTACAATTCTTTTCCCCCTACTATTTTCTGTTCTCATTACAATCTTAAAATTGCTCTGCAAATTCTGTACCTTATTCTGCTCTTCCTACCATCTTTGTCATGGAAATGAGAAACAGAATGTATAAGCATGAAAATATTGCCGAGATCAAAATTCTCCTTAACCCTTTCACATGCAACTCTGAACAGAAGCAAAAGCAGCACAGAGCAGCTAATCCTGCATCCAGCCTTGTCTCCTCCTCCCAGCCAAAGCAAGGGAGAAGAACAATGCTCTGAGAAAGGCACTATTAATTTAAAGGCCAAAGTTGCTCACACCTTCACCTCCACTGGGCATGCAGGAGGGGTTGGGCTTTTTCAGCCTAGCAGGTTTTGCCCCTGAGGGCAAATCTTGATTTAATACACTTTGATCATATTCAGATGATTGTGTTTAGCTTTTAGCTTTCAGTCTGCTGAGCACTCCGATGTAAGCTGGCTGGAAGGGGTGTTGTGTGGTTCTTCAAGTAGATCAGAGCACAGGAGATCGCCTGCTCCTCCTCTCCTGCCATGCAGAGCTCACCAGCGCTGCAGCTTTGGCCAGACCAAATCCTTCCCAATTTCTCTTAAAGTCTGGATAAGGACGACAAGCTGCCTTGGAAGTGAGCAGCACCTCCTGACACCCACAGCACACCCCAGCTTTCACCCTGTGCCTCTTCAGCTCATCACTGACCACGCTTTGACATGGTTTATTTTGCAAGATACGATCACAATGATGTAGCTCTGAGGCTCAGGCATGTACATCACTTCCCTTTCAAAACCAAACAACAAGCACATCCTGAGTTGTTTATCATGCTTACGCAGGTGCTTGAGGAGTTTATCTGCAAAAACAATAAATATGGGGCCCTTGCTAAGCTGGTCCTTTTCTCGTTAGCAGCTGAAGAACTAGGAGAGCTGCAAGCACTAGCTCGCACTGGAAACGCCCAGTGCCCCGCACGTTGTTAGAGAGGGAGGAAGGTAAATGAAGGCAGCATGTTTCCTGGCACAGGGCTGGTGTGTAGACAGCCTGAAACAAATACAGTAAGTGATAATGAGACTTAACTGCACTGCCTGCTTCACTGGTAACACTTGTAATTCACAGGAAACTAAGAGAGGCAGAAAACATGCAAAGATCTAAAAGAAGCTGCGGAGGCTCTGTGCAAGAACTGTGCCAGCGTCAAAGGCACCTCAAAACATTGTTTTTTGCAAGATAAAACCTCAGGGTTGAGATAAAAATAGAGCTTCTACCTGCCTGCCTTGGAAGCAGCTACCAGCATGGCTCTGCTCTGGAAGGCTTTTATGGAGATGCTGTTATTGACACCAGAACAGCCCTCACTGCAGCCAGAGCTGTCACTGGGGAGGGGCTACCAAGAGAGCTGAGGCATCAGTGGAGCAGTTGGGAAAGAAAAGACCTGAAACCAGAAAGTCTTCCCATCCTATAATTTTGCTCCCCTGGCCCAGGGAGCGAGCAGGGACCTTGCATGGGCAGCAACGTTGGGTTGCAGACCCAAGCTCGGGGCTCAACGTGACCACTTGGATTGAAGAGAAGAAATTCAGGGGTGAGGAGAAGAGCAGGGCGAGCGTGCCAAGGAGGCAGCTGTTGCCGCAGCAGCCCCACGCCAGTCACTGTGGTTACGCTGGGTTTGACGTACGCGCAGCACAGGAGTAATTTTGGAAATCTCTATTTAACTTTTCTCAACGGCAGACTAAATAAATAAATAAGTACATGACTGCACAGCGCAAAGAGAAAGAGAGCTGTTAGAGAACATGCAAAGATTGCTTGATGCTGTTCACTTTTTAAGACCATATATTATGCTTTTAATTCAAACGCCTTGTTGACAGCTGTACAGGTTAACAACCTGGCTCCCAAATATCTCCTAACTCACACCCAAAATTCACAAAAATCACAGGTGCTACTCAATTACCATTCAAGAAGAAAAACAGTAACTTTAATTCTCTAAGTGGTCTACAAGAAAGCTGAGGAGGGACTTTTTACAAGGGCTTGTATTAGTAGGATGAGTGGTGATGGCTTCAAACTGGAAGATGGGAGATTTAGATTAGATGTAAGGAAGAAGTTTTTCAGTGTGAGGGTGGTGAGACACTGGAACAGGTTGCCCAGAGAAGTTGTGGATGCCTCAACACTGGATGTGTTCAAGGCCAGGTTGGATGGGGGTTTGAGCAACCTGGTCTAGTGGGAGGTGTCCCTGCCCATGGCAGGAGGCTTGGAACAAGATGATCTTTAAGGTCCCTTCCAACCCAAACCATTCTATGATTCTATGTTCCTTCAGCAAAGCCAGTCTGAAGCACAGCCCAGAGCACACACTATTCACCTGCAAGCACGGTCAGGTACTTCACTAAACACTTCTATCTTTTGAAGCTTCTCCCCACTAGCAAGAGCAAAAGCACATCTCTGCCCCCCAGAGTTCAAGACCATAGTATTTTTCTTCTGTTGCGAAACATAAGGGAAAAGAATAATCCATTTTCAAGACAACTTTGGTGAGAATGAGGAGCATTGTGCAAAAACAGGTTGTAGGAGGGAACAAAAACAACAACAAAAAAGGAGTGCTTCCATGCTACTCATTTAGAGAATAGTTTCCAACACACAAATATTTGGCACTGGTGAAAACCTGCTTTCTGTGGTTCTGCACTCAACTGTGTATGCAAATAACTCTTGCAGCGGTACACAGTATGACTTGCAAAAAAAATGGGCTGACAAAGTACAATCCATTTCACAATTTTACCTTAGACTACTGGACATGTTCATGATTTAACAAAAAAAAAAAAAGAAAAGTGAGATCTCCTTTAAAGACCAAAATAACCCAACCCCAACATCCAAGGCTGATAGGAAGGTAATTTCTGACACAACATCCTGGAAGTCTGGGAGCAGCTTCACTGCCCACTTTTCATACAGCTGTACAGCACTTGGCATTATTCCCTCTCTTATTTAGGCCTGTCTTATTTAAATCATCATGTTCTTGAAGTGTTTTCACATCACCGAACTAGATCCCAACCCTAGCAAGAGCTGGGAAGGTCCAATGTAAACAAGTAATACAGAAAAACGCAGCACACAAATTCCTAGTATCAGAGAACTGGCTTTGATCCCATCAGCATCACAACCCTGTTCTAGACCAGACAATGAAACCGACGGGGACCACTCACAACCTCAATGTGTGTTTTGACATACACAGGACAACAGTGAGCTCAACCTGGCATGTTTGGTCACTGTGCTGAAGGAACGATGTGCAGGGCATCCCAAACCTCCATGCTGAGACTGTTGGGGAGCCACAGGACGTTACTCAAGCCTCCTCCCTCTTTAGATTAAAGTCTTGCATAGGCTTGATGGTGGCCAGATTTCAGATCCCTGCTCTGCCAGAAAAAAATGTAATCTCCAGCACATAGGCCTCCTTTTGACTATGCTGATGATGCTGCCTTAACAAAAATTGTAATTATCCTCTTAAACAAAGAGCAATGAACCCTCCAGGCCATTCCAGTAGCCTGCAGTGCACCCAGGGGACCCCACTGCCACCCAGAATCCCCACCTATCACCCCATCTATCACCACATCCCCTCCAGAGGTGGAAGAAAAGGAGCAACACCAGAAGATTTCCTGCTGAGGCACCATTGTGGAGTCAAGCAGATGGGAACAACAGAGCCAGGCCCTGCCTTGAGGGCTGCAAGCCGAACAATCCATTTGAGGAAAATACCTCAAAAACCTCACAATCCTGGCCTGTGCAAAAAACCCCAATATTACTGGAAGCCTGGTGCAAGCAGCAGTTGAAATACACCTCCAAGAAGTGACGGGCAGCTGTGTCCTTGGAGTTGACCTGAGCAGCGTGGTAGGGAGGCTGCTCTGACTATGCTGTCCCACATCCTGAGAACAGCAAAACCCCACGAGGCAGCAGTTTCAGCAGGCTGGGAGTGGGGTTGTGAATGTGCAGGCAAGCTCAGGACACGGGCGCTCACTGCTGCTGCAATGGCAGAGGCTACAGCTCAAAGCCCCCAGCTGAAAGGTCACAGGGAGACAACCAGAGCTTTGCAGATGTTGCACGTATGAAGCTGCAAACGCAGCACCGCTGTTGGGACTTCACACACTGGGGACTCAAGACATGCAAACCCACAGTTTTAAAGAAGCTGAAGCTCAGCAACGTTTCACATGAGCAATGCAATCACATTGGAAAGGTACCTCCAGAGGCAACATTACCACAGCCTTGTATGTCCTATTTTATGAAATGCTGAGTTAGGTTTGTCAAAGCCATTGGGCTGCATTTCTAGCGGGTTGTGCAATAACTCCCTGCCACCACATTGACCTGACCTCCATTCCCTACCAGATCCACATGTTGTACCCAAAGCTGGCACTGCTTCATGCATAGAATCATAGAATCATTAAGGCTGGAAAAGACCTGTAGGATCACCAAGTCCAACCTTCATCCCAAAATCTCCCTGACCATGTCCTGAACTGTTACATCTACTCGCTGTTTGAGCAACAAACCATCCCTCCCAAGCACCTCTACTTTCTGTTCTTCTCTGAGACCTCTCTCTGTTCCCTTTAGTAATCTTTCCAGCAAATTTTACTGCCATGTACCTTTTTTTTCATTAGGGCAAGAAGTTAGTTCATGCTTACTGCAGCCAAGCCAGCCGCAAGTTTACTTCTTAAAAGATACACCTTAGCATTGAAAATTCTCAACGTCTTAAAAAAGCAGCTGAAAACTCATTAAAATTAATGAAACTAATCAGAAAGAGGCACTTCTGATTATTATTATGCCCCTGCCTCACTGTAAATAATTGAATAGAGATATTATTATTATTACTATTATTATTATTAACCCTAACAAGATGTTTAAAGCATGTTGATGAGAGAGAGAAAATGCAGTGTTGCCTAATTAATGACTTAAATAAAAATAAACAGAGGGAGTCTTCCTGATTTTAGCAAAGCCCTGCCTTTTTCCAAGCAGTTAAAAGCAAGACTGACAGCTTTATAGATAGGGAAATGGGCAGATAAGATAAACATGCACAATACAAACTTGTCCAAAGCTTTTACAGTCTTTCTCTGCACCACTTCCAGCTCATTAAGTTACAGTATTACTATAGATTTGCAGCAAAATTATCTTTTATCTCAGCTTCTTTTAAAGCTCTTTGGCATTTGCTAGTATTTTCTATTATAAATCTAATTGCAGATTCCAAACAGACAAGGGCTCATTAAGCCTTAATTATGCACATGTTGTTTTCAACAAACATTTTCATTTGGACTGCTGTGAGCTGTAATTGTTCAGAAGGCACCGCAGCCTCCGATTACCCACTTTCCTGGGATGGCAAAAGCTACTTTCAAGGAGGCCATGGCTTGGCTGAACAAACCATTTGCAACCTGTGGAGTCTGGGCTGTGCTGCTCCAGTGGGAATTCTGGCAGAGCAGCTCACCGGACACTGGGAGCCGGCAGCAGCAGCCAGGATGCCCCCCATGCTGAGTCCTGCTTGTGGGGTGAACCATGCCTGGCTTGGGCAGGTGGAGGGAAGCAGGGACCCTGGGCACATGGTGGATGTGGGATGCAAAGGGATGCACAAACAGCACGTGGAGGTGCAGCTCGCCTCGGGATATGGTTGGCAATCAATCATAGAATGGTTTGGGTTGGAAGAGACCCTTTAAGGTCATCTACTTCAACCTCCCTGCACTGCACAGGGACATCTGCAACTAGAGCAGGTTGCTCAGAGCCCTGGCCAACCTCACCTGGAATGGTTCCAGGGATGGGACATTGACCACCTCTCTGGGAAACCTGGGCCAGGGTCTCACCACAGTCAGCATTAANAAAATATCTCTTCCTTCTCTAAGTCTCCCTCTTTCATCTTAAACCCACCCCTTATCTTCATGCAACAGGCCCTGCTAAAAAGTCTGTCTCCATCTTTCTTACAAGCCCCCTTTAAGTACTGAAAGTCTGCAAGAAGGTGTCCCTGGAGCCTTCTCTTCTGCTGGCTGAACAAGCCCAACTCTCTCAGCCTGGCCTCACAGCAGAGGAGTTCCAGACCTCGCATCATTGTTGTGGCCTGAAGGGAGGTAGGACTTATGCTCAGGTGCCTCTGAGGATGCTGATGTCTCAGCTCAGCATCTGTGCATATTCTGCCTAACAGCTGTTCTCCAGCCCAACCCCCACCTAGGTCCTCATCCAGCATTGCCACAAGCACCATGGCACAAAAACATTTCCGTTCATCCAAAACTAGATGAGGCTGGGGGGGAGCCCCTTTCACTTCTTGTTGGAGCCATGGTTCTGTTTCCACTCTGAAATAAGAAGTAACCCACAGGAACAGTTGAGCTTTTATTAGAAGTTCAGGCTTCCTTCTAACAGCACAAAAGCTGCATCTGCTCAGAATGCAGCAATGTTAAGGGAGCAGGCATAAGCTGCAGGACGACAACATCAAGGTCCTGGGCCTTTCCAGCCTTAGTCCTTCCAACCTTACCCACTCCCATGACTCCCAGGCCGTGGTGCCCATGTTAGCAAAGCATGGCTCTGCTCCATCCCATCTTTCTGGTGAAGAGAGTCATTGCATGCAAACCTCACCAGCCTCCCCTGAGCCTCTTTTAGGGGAGAAAAAGCTCCTTCTAATAAATAATTTCCCACCTAATGAAGGGTTAGGGTTCCACAGGTAGGCTGGAGGTACTGGCTGCTGCTGGACCCAGTTTTCCAGCAGTGCTAAAACCTGCTAACAGCAAGGTGCTAATACAATCGGTGTTGAATACTACCTCAGGACTAGATTGGTGGCCAGAAAAGGCCTTGTCACATTAAAAAATTAGTAACTCCCTTCTTCGTGTTTCTTTCTCTCTTCTCAGTGTAGGAGATGAGAAATTCTCTGCCATGTCCTGAAGACTCATGTTGCACTGTTAGAAGGAAGATGTGTCAGAGTAAGCATGAAATCTTACGGCCTTGCCTTTGAAAAAGACAACATTTCAAGCAGTAGTTTGACCTAGAAAGGTTTTCTAGGTCATTTTGACTTGGCATGTATACGTTTGACCTACTAAATCTAACACAATAAAATTACAGTGTTCGTTTCCACCTGTCGGTGTCAGATCATTCATAAATTCAGATGCACTGTTTACAAAACTGCTATTCAGATATTCACAAATAAGGTCTCACCAGGCTCCTTCTGGCAGGGAAGTCTCTATCCTGTTCAACATTAACTCATGCTGACAAAGGGAAAATGTAAAAGCTCTCTTGACAAGCTGAGCTCCCATCTTTCTCACACAGACCTCATCCTCAAATCACGATGGATTTGTGGCTGCGCTACCCCTTCCAGAGCTGCTGAAATACCCCAGACTGGCCTGCTGTCACCTTTGCCATGGGGTGGGAACTCCAAAGGCCTGGCCGTTCTCGTTTCAATGGGGGCAGCCCACTAATCAGCACAGCTACACTAACGAAGCAGAAGGAAATGTTAGCCACTGCCAAGATCCTCACGCTCCAGCACCCTGCATCCCTTCTGTGAAGGCATGGGCATGGCAGCAACACCGGAGTTGCCACCAGAATGGCCCTAAAGAATCCAACATGGACTTTGGAAGAGGAGGAAGAGCTTGTGCTCAGCCTGCTGGGATGCACAGAGGAGATGTACCTTGGTGGTGGTATCTGCTACTATCTGCCTGCTCTGGCTGGCAGACACGATTCTTGACTCCAAAGGGATTTCTTAATCCACTTTAATATCTATTCATTCTTGTACATAATCCAGGCAATGCCTGTTAAAGGAATGACTGTTATGGAGTACTGCTCCCCGTGTTCGTGTGGGCTGGTTGTCAGAGCAGCTGCCTGCATGGGCTTTATCCTCAGCCCCTTGCATCATCTGAAGAAACAAAAGGACTCCAGGGCTGGGTCCTTGCAAGCAGCCCTCCTTGTCACCATGCACTTCCCACCGGCACACTTGAGGGGTGCTGTGGGATGCCACAGGTGGCTTCCCTCCAGACAAGCAAGTTCTGAGCCCTAGATTGGATCCTTGCCCCAAGCATACTTGCAGCCAACACCTTCAAACAGAGGCAGTGAGGCCAGGAAAAGCCTGAGGAGCTGGGTATGTTGTGCCACTGCACACCTCCCAGGTTGTCCACCCCATTTGCACCTGCTGGGTTGGGCAGCAGTTGCTGTTCTAGAACTGGTGTGTTCATGGCACTGCCCCACCCCAGCCAGGCACCAGAAAGCCTTTATCAGGCACTACAAAAAGGGATGAACCATTCTACAAAAAGCTCATGCTTTCATTTTTGAGACTCATTCTTAATTTCTGGCCAAAACGAGGACAGTCAAAGTGACCAGGTATGCCAGCACAGGACACAAACAGCAGCATTTCCCTCTTCTTTGGTTGCAATTTAATCCTAAGCGACAGGATCAGGAGCATATCTTCGAAGGTACATCCAGCTCAGGAAGGCTGGATCCACCAACCAAAGAGCTCACAATGCAGCATTTACCTGCAGTGTTGCCATGAAGCATGGCCTTGGGCAAGAACTTGTCCACAAGGTCAAGGCATGGGTAGGAGAAGCCATTTTTCCTTCCTCGTCATAGCAGTGTGGAAGGAGAGGAACTTCGTTACACATGACACCCCACAAGCATGTGAATGGAGAGATAGGACCATGCTGCTGGGGACAACTAGTAGAGCTGCACCTACTCCTGCTGCTTCCCAAACTGTTGCGATGCCCATCAAGGGCACATGAGGGGAACGTGATTTCCACCAAATGCTCTGCATCGCAATTCTGGAAGTCACACTAAGATTCCAGGCCCTCCACTGGATATGTTTCATTTATATTTCAGCTGCACCTCTATCAAAGATATGAATTTTTTGCCACTTTCAAATTTTTTGTAACTGTTAAGAGAAAGAAACCTCCTTGTTCTGAACCCACGGGGCGCAGCAGGACTTATCCCAATGCTAAGTGGTACAACAGCCCCAGACTCTGCTTCGGTTAAGCTCCCCCACAATAATGAAGGTTTTCTTTATTTGAGTTTGTATTATAAAGATTTAAGCATCCTGGAGAGATGAAAACACTTAATTTTTTACTGCTTGGCCATAATCTCTTGTTTCCCTTGGTTGCCCTGCAACCTGTCCCTCTGCAATCCTCTAACACTACACATGCAGCATCTTCTCCACCTGCTAATTATAGGCTCCGTTGTGCCAGATAATTCAGCCCCAGAGAGGCTGCAGGATGGTTATGTATCGCCAGAATGCGTTTCACCGCTAACTACAGAAAGAGAAGAATTAATCACCTCTAGTCAGTGAGGGGGGCTGGACACTTGTGTGCTCATTGGAAAGGAAAACAAGTTTGCTTCCTTCAAACAAAACGTAATGAGTCTCCCAAAGAGCAGAAAGCTCATAGTTTGGATTTCTTGAAAAATAGTGTATTAATACATTAAGTCTAAAAATACATATGCTTTGCAAGTCATAGCAGAAACAACATGCAACATAGTTGGATCTGAAGGTATGCAGCAAATGCTGACGTGGACAACCCCCAAAGCAAACACTTTATGTGCAAATCATGTTTACCTTTGCTGCCTGCTGGGGCTGTAGCTTCAGTCTACATGGAGATATTTACTGCAGGCAGCACAGAGAACATCATTTTGCTACATCCCTCCCATCCATCCCTCTGCCCACTCATCCATGTGTCCATCTATTTCTTGGGTCTTAGAGCAGCCTAGAACATGCTGCCCACCAACCCCAACCTGCACCCAGTAGCCTCCAGACCCAGTGTCACAGCAGAGTGTATTTAATGATTTTTCTCTGAATTCAGAAATTAGTCTCACTGTCTCCCTCTTGGGGAGGTTCTGCTCTCCTGCCACCACTAAGTCATGGTCCAATCAGCCAGCAAAGAGAATGACATTAATTGCACCGCTCTGACCTTCTCCAAGGCTTCCCAGCTGGGGTCTCCAATGATGTTGGGGAAGAAGGATTGGGGTAGTCCCCACACACAACTGGGACACAAGATCTCTGAATTCAGAGCACCCACCCCAAACATCCCATCAGGACAAGATGCATAGAAGCATTTTATCAACAACTTAAACTTCATCTTATGCCGCAGCAAGATCATTTTTAGCCTTTCCTTTCTGAGCACAGCCTTTGAGCTATTGGGCCAAAGCAACAGAGACACACCAATGCCAGCCCAAAGAGTATACCAGAGCCAAGCCCTGCTGTGAAATACTGGAAACTTCAGCGTGGAGAAAAGAGCATGTGCTGTAGCACATCCACCACGAGCAGGAAAGTGGGAAGGCTGAAAGCTAAGCGATGGAGAGCACAACCTGGACATGCAGGAGGCATGCCAGGAGCAGGAAGCTTTTGCAGAAGACCGTGCTGGAACTGCAGGAGACATGGGGAATGCAAAAAGATTGAGTTTGCAGCAGACTTCTTCCCCATTACTTCCAAAAGCATGGAGGAGATACCTGTATTAACTTATTTTTAAGTACTAAAGAGATGGTCAGGGATGAGATAGCAGAAGAGGGTATGGATTGGGTAATTCCTAAGGATACATGTCCCCACTCACTGCTTGGAGAACATGATTTGTTCTTTGCCTTATACCCATCCCCAACATCCCAGGAGGGCTTGAGCCAATGAGAAACAATGAAAAAATTTCTAGTGGGTGTTATCTGTGTATCAGGCCCAGGAACAAGCACCGAGTGAGGTTCCTGTAAGCACAACTCAGTGATGACCTCAAACAACAGCTAAAGAACAGGGTAATACACAGGGGGCAACAGGGCTGTTGAGGAGGTTGGTCTTTCTTTCCCCAGAGAAGGTTGGTTCCAGTGAAGGTGAGCACTGATTTGTTCAGTTTGCAGATGCCTAAGGAGTAAGACATTGGCTCCTTCATTTCCCAGACAAAGGAAACTACAAAATGCCACAGGCGCAAAATCACCATCAAAATCAGCTGCTCTGCAGAAGAGCTCTGGGTTGGCAAACACTACACCTGACCCTAAGAGAGATGTAGAAAGAAAGCCTGCAAATCGGGACAACTTAAGACTTACTGTAGGGTGAGGAAGACTGGTGACAAAAACACAGATGCAGAGGATGTGTAAGAGATCACGACAGTCCCATACCACCACAAACAGCACAGTGCTTCTGAGAGGGGAAACAGCACTTCTGCAGCTCGCCCGCAGCGACCGAGGGTCACAGGAGAACCGGCTGCTCAGTTAATGCTTTCCAAGGTTTATTCTCAGAGCTCTCTACAAAGAAAGATCATAGAATCATAGAATGGCCTAGGTTGGAAGGGACCTTAGAGATCATTTAATCCAACCTCCCTGTCATGGGCAGGGACGTCTCTCAACTAGATCAGGCTACTCAAGGCTCTGTCCAACCTGGCCTTGAACACCTCCAGGGAGGGGGCAGCCACAAGATCTCTGGGCAATTTATTCCAAAGTCTTGCCACCCTCGTACTGAAGAATTTCTTCCTAAGATTTAATCTAAATCTATTCTCCTTCAACTTATACCCATTACCCCTTGTCCTATCAGTGGACATTCTGGAAGATGGAACGCTCTTTTCCATCTCAAAGATGGAAAGCTTTGAACCTACCTGGACTTCAGGTTCAACCCATTTCAATAAAGGTGCGTTTTCTTTGCACCAACTTCTACTGGCGTGGATGCTCTCAAGTGAAATTTCATTTAAATCCAGTTGTTCCGTGAGGAACTGAATTAAGCTTAGATTAATATAGGACTGATCTCAGCTGTGTGAAGGGTTCCAATAGTGAGCTGAGCTGTTTAAGCGGAACAGGGTTTAGACGTGGCTGATGCTGTATGCAGACCCAGTGCTGGTGAGGGCCGTGACAAGACTAAGCACGCTACTTGTTTTTCAAGATGGAAATAATTAACAATGCACCAACAGAAGTATTTAACCAGGTCTCCTGTTGCTTACTTTCTTTAATAATGACGTGAAATCTAGGTTGCACAGTGAAACAAAGTCTGCCAATGAGAAGAACATTATTTAGGTTAATTACCAACAAGGAAATCTCAGGAATTTCAGAGCCACCTAATCAAGCAGAAGGCAACATCAGAGCAGGAGAAAACCTACACTGACAAACACAGAACAGTCCATGAAGGAAGGAGCAGTTTGAAATCCTTCTAGACTTTAGCAGGGTTTACATTAACTGAGCATTAAGCGATAAGACCAGCTATCACATCAACCGCCCCATGCAAACCTCTACTAAAAGCACGGCAATATCAAAATGATAGAGTGCAAAAATAACAGGTCAGAAAATAATAGAGAAAATACTGTAATGTTGTTATCCACACTGACAGCACACACTGGCTTCAGGTGCTGAATTCAGCTCTACTCAGCCCCTCCTCAGAGGAGAGAGATGGAAAAATAAGGCGAGAAAGACGGGAAACAAAGGCCCTGGGGCAAAAGAGGACATTTCAAACATGGAGATATTTCACTGTAAAAAAAATGGAAAAGACCTTGTTTTGTCAACAGAGGAGGTGGAAGAGACTTGATGACAACATAGAAAATCATTAATTTTAGGAAATGGCTTGCTGCAAGGATGCGAGTCCCCAGCACAGGGCCTGTTCCCATGCTGCCCAGTCTAAGGCAGTGGTGGGCACTGGCTGGGACCCCCAGCACAGAGAAAAACTGCTCTAATCCNTTCCCACGTGTAAAACATGGATAATCACGCTCATCTCCGGCACAGCAAGGTGACGGTTGGCAATGCTCCTGCAAGGAATGAAGCATGTGCGCCCACTGGAAGGAGGAACCCTCTGCAAATAAAACCCTGTCCTGCCATGTCAGTTTCAGATCTCCAAATAACAAGTTCTGTAATGCAGATGCAGCTCCTGCTTGGGTCAGAGGCGTGATTAATAGTGAAACAAATCAAGGCTTTGATCACTGGAAAAAGAATTTCATAGCATGCCAGGCTGAAAAAAAAATTCTTCTATATCTCAAAGCAGAACATAATACTTACAGGAAAACAAAAGAGGACAAATTCACCGCTGGCTTTAGATTTATACCTATGAGAAGTTTCGCTCCCCTACCTAAACAACCAAAAAAACTCCACTGTGTTTTCAAGATGGTTCACTAAAATCACATTCTGAGCCAAGAAGCATGAGAAACTTGTAAGCACCACAAACCCAACCCTGCTTTGGGTTGTTCTGGGGGCTTTGTTTGCATAGCTGTTTCCTGAGCTTCAGGGAGACAAAGCTCTTCCTCTCCACCAAGCCATGGTGCACCTGAACTGCTTCAGCCAGGGGGGCAAAGCCTGGCTGGGAGGGAGGGCAGCAAATCCAGGTGCCCAGCAAATAGACATGAAATCCCACCATGAGGTCCAGCCACCTAGTTCTCAACACTGGCTGCTCCCTACATCTCAGGTGTGGTGATAGGCAATGGGACCAGCACAGGGTTCTTGGGGACCAGGGACCGGCTGTGCATCAGTATGGTCCTTGTAGTCCAGACAAGGCAATTGTGCTTGTACCAACAATGCACATAAGATGCGCAGAACAGAGCATCACTCTTTGTCTTGGCATCATCCATCACCAATGAAGCAACCAGCAGCAGAAACATGGTCCTTCAAAAGGGATGGCAGAGTTCACAACACTGCCAAAGCCACTTGCCAGAACACCAGTTCCACTGCTGCCCCAGCCTGTGGGACAGGCCAGATCCCTGCATGCCACCAACATCAAGGTCAAGGGAGCAACGTAGAGGGTTGTTAATGGCTGCTCTCTCCTTGGACATGTCCAGCATCAGCACTGATGGCCGCAGGGCTGGGCAAGACTTGGCCGGGCTCATGCAACCTGCTACAGTGAAGAACAAGGGCTGAGCCATAGCAAAGAGAGAGCGCAAGGCAAAACCCAGGCTTTGGCCGTTTTGGCCATATTTCCTTCCTCTTTCTTCCATTTCCCCAAATGCAAAAGCTCTTCGGCATCAGCTCAGCACCTTGGACCAAACTGAGCCACCAGAGCAGGGCTTCATGAACGTGACAGCAAAATGGCAGAAAAGGACCTAGGGGTGTTGGTCAACAGAGTATGAGCCAGAATGTGCCCAGGTGGCTGAGAAGGCCGCCAGCACCCTGGCTTGTATCAGCACTAGTGTGGCCAGCAGAACTAGGGCAGGGATCGTCCCTCTGTACCCAGCACTGATGAGGCTGCACCTCGAATCATGGGGTCAGATTTGGGCATCTCACTCCAAGAAGGACATTGAAGGGCTGGACCGTGTCCAGAGAAGGGCAATGAAGCTGGTGGAAGGTCTAGAGCACAAGTCTTACTGAGAAGAGGCTGAGGAACATGAGGTTGTTTAGCTTGGAGAAAAGGAGGAAAGACCTTCTTGCTCTCTACAACTATCTGAAAGGAGGTTAGAGCAAGGTGGGAGTCAGTCTCTGCTCCCAAGTAACAAGCAATAGGAAAAGAGGAAATAGCCTCAAGTTGCACCAGGTGAGGTTTAGGTTGTACATTAGGAAAACCACCCACCCCAAAAGGGTTGTTAAGGCCTGTCCCAGGCTGTCCAGGTCAGTGGTGGAGTCCCCATCCCTGGAGGGGTTTCAAAGCTGTGGAGATGTGGTGCTGAGGGACATGGGTTAGTGGTGCCCTGGCAGTGCTGGGGGAACGGTTGGGCCTGATGATCTTGAAGGTCTTTTCCCACAAAAACAATTCTATGATTCTCTGATTCTATGAAAAACAAGAGGCAGAAGGAAGCCAGCTGAACAACACAGCTCCACAGAGCCAAGGCTGCTCGCTGGCTGCTGGTTATTAATGGTTGTAGGCTCTGCAGGCAAACCCTCCCTTCACATACTCTGCTGCAGTCGTAGCAGACTCCTGCCTACTTTGGGTCCAACTTTCCATTAAGCAGAGACTTGAGGATTTTTAACAGACTCTTCTGTTGGAAGATGAAGTTTGCAGGAACAACAAAAACAACGGCAACCACAAAAAAAAACAACAAAGGAGCAACAGCCCAGTGAAGCAGCCCCAAGCTCAGAGGCTGCTCGGCTACACAGCAGGTGAAAGCAAAGCCCACGTTCCCCTAAAAAACCCAACAACCTCCTGTCATTCAAACAGTATTTGAAAGTGAATGAGAATGCCAACCAATCACCTCCCCGGCAGGATTCAAAGAACAATATATCCAAACCTCAGTGCTGCGGCCAAGAATATATTTGCAATGCAGGAACACTCTGGCAGCAGCAAGAGAAGCCGTTTGCAGGAGTAAATGAGGTTATTTTGGCAGCAGAGCGGATGTAGCAAACAAGCCACTTTAACTGAATATGGTAAACAGAGATGGAGTGATTATAGCAAGAATGAATGTAATAGGGCTCCGAGTTGCTTTGAATTGCCTCGACTGACCACAATATCTGATAAAACCAATGGAAAAAGTTCTGGTTTCCTCTTGCATATAATTGATTATCTTACCGAGATCTACTGTTTTATATACACATACACACACACACACTCACAGCCCTCTCAAATTCAGTTACTTGGTGGTGCTGCCAGAAATAACCCAGAGCAGGAACAGTTAGATGGTATTTATTTTTGTCTGGGGTCACAGACTCCAGAAGTGAGAGAGGATGCAAAGCCCTCTCCTGAAGTAAGCACCTGAGAGGTTTGCTCTGAGCAGCTGAGATGTAACTGCTCTGATCCACACACAACCAACACAGCTCCTCTCCTGCTTTTAAGACAGGGAGGGAATAATCCTGGGGTGAGAGGGAGAGGGGAGCATGCTGCATGCCATTAATCAGATGTACCTTGGAGCCTCTTTCTTGACAAAAAAATACTGACTTTGATTCATAAGAAAAATGTGGGTCTCTTCTCCCAAGTACCAAGAGATAGGACAAGAGGAAACAGCCTCCGGATGCACCAGGGGAGGTTTAGGTTGGACATTAGAAAAAGTTTATTTACCAAAACAGTTGTCAAGGCCTGGCCCAGGCTGCCCAGGGCAGTGGTGGAGTCCCAAACCCGGAGGGATTTAAAAGATATGTGGATGTGATGCTGAGGGACATGGTTTAGGGGTGACCTGTTAGTGATGGGTTAATGGTTGGACTTGACCTTAAAGGTCTCTTCAAACCAAAGTGATTCTATGAAAACATGTCATTGGGATTTCCCTAGTGCCAAGAGCTGGCAGATGAGGATGATGGTGCACAGAAGGAAACGGCCCTGGTGCAAGCCTGTGCCTGGGGATGGCCGTGAGATACAGCCGGGTGAGTGGCCTACAGTGGAGGCCACTGTGGAGAGGATGGAGAAAGGGAATAGAATCAGTGGGTCCATCCTCTTTCCTGCCTGCTGTTAGATTCCCCTCGCACAGCTGCAGCACCAGCCAGAAAAGTTTTACACAGGCCAGTCTGGAACTTTGCAGCATCCCATGGCTGCTACCACCTCCACCACCTCCTGCCCCAGCCACAAAAGGCATCTCTTTGACTTGGCTTTTGCCAGAAATTATTAAAGAGCAAAAAAACCCAAAACAAGCAAAACAACCTGCAAGCTCTGCTCGCTGTGGTGAAGGCAAATGCTGCAACAAAACATGCCAAGGAGCCTGGCGGGTGGGGGACGGGCCAGGGCTTGATGGGGTGCCGGGAAGCACGGCCAGCTTGCCTGCCGACACCGGGAAGGAGCCAAATATCCACACAAACAAGTTTCCTGTCTGAAATTAATTTACTTACTGAAACAGCACTCAGCAAAACCTGTGATTAATATTTTCCTCCCCAGGCTCCTAACATGACAAAACAATAATTAATGAAATACGAAACTGAATATGAGTTACAGTAAGTGTAAAAATATTATTGTTTCTTTCTTCTTCCCTTCTCTTTATCCCTCCCAGTGGTGGGAGACACTGAGCCAGGCGCAGGCAGCGTGGGGTGTGGGCAGCATGGGATGCTCTCCCTGCCTGTCCTACATCCCAGGGCAATGCTCTGTGCTGGTAGGAACATGGGGCTTGATTTTTTGGCACCTTGTTACCTGGCACCCTGCTCGACAAAGGAAAACCAGCCAGGAGTTCCAGAAGAGGGTGATGGTGCAGGGGAAGCAGCGTGGCAGGACTGGCAGGGAGTGAGCCCATGGTTTTTGGTACTGTGTCCATCTCCATGGCATAGTGATTAAATGTGATAAACTAACTGAATGACAGCTGGAAGATTCAATCCTAAATACCATGTTCAGTGTTATTTTGCCCAATGTTTTCAATACCCACCTTCCTTTCATCCATTCCGCTCTACGGTGCATTGCTCCCTGGCCATGCTCAGATCTCACACTGCCTGCATCCCAAAAGCACTCATGAGCAAATAGCAGGCTGGGCTGAGGGACCACTCACAGCTGGAATAAACCAGCAGCAGAGGGGTTTAAATAATGGCTCTAGCAGCATAAAAGCTCCTCTCTGGAAAGCTGAAAGCAGACATGCTGGGGAGAGGGTGCCAGCCCCAGGAGGGGTGGTGGCATGGTGCCCACAGCTACTCCTGTCACAATGGATGGCAAGGCTGGGACACTTTTTCCAAAGCCCATGTCCTTCTCAACCCATAGCTTATCATCCAGAATTACATCTCACTTCTCTGCACCTCGTGCTTTCTCTGTGTGATGGAGGGACCTGCACGATGAGAAGTGCAGAGGGCTCCAGGCACAGCCTGTGTGCACAGGGATGCCCATGGGGTATTTTGGTAGCACTGTTCCAGTGGTGTAGGCACCAGGGCAGTAGCCCCCAGGTGTGCTCAGAATG
>VZZY01008084.1:332995-368264 GCA_013400335.1 Eurystomus gularis
GGGGAAGTATTGCTTCTACCTAAAAATACAAGGTTGCCTTGAATTCTGTTTACAGCGTAAATGTTCATATAAAGCAATTGCTAAAGTTTTCCAGTGGACTTTCTCAAGCTTTCATTTTTCTCTGCATCTCTGCAGCATCTCTGATGGCTTCTACAATTATAAAACATAGTAAGTGAGGTCAAGCAGAGCCAAAATAGTGCGGAAGTTATATGTGCATATATATATATACACACACGCAAATTCACACACGCATACTTATTGTTATATACTTATATATGTCCACACATATATATAAAACATACCCACATATATAACCATATATGTGTATATACACAAACACTGAGCTCCCCATTTCTCTCTGCTCTCCTCCTGCTGTACAAGCCCAGTTCACGCAGGGTTGGGAATGGGGAGCAAAGGGGCCAGGAAGGTGCTGCTCTGCATGGGCACCCTCCTGCCCCCCACTACAGCCCGGCTCGCACCAGCTTTTCCCAGCCACGGGTACCCAACTGCCCAGAGCCACAAAACCCGGCTCACAAGCAGCAGAGTGGACCCCACTGCATGGGAGCCAGCTGCAAAAAAAACAAGGGGAAAAGTAACTATTAGGAAAAAGAAATGAAATCTGTAAGTCTTTCAGTTCTCTTTTTTTTTTTTCCTTATAGTTAACATGGTCTGAGGACAAGCACAACCTGTATTTGACTCATGAGAAAAAAAGCATCTGCTGATGCATGTTCTCCTCCATGAGGGTTGTGCGAGGCACAGGGACATGTCACCATGACAGCTTGTACTTTCAGTAATGACTCCAAGATCAATGGCAGAGAAGATGAAGAAGAAAGTGATTTAATTTTCAGATCAACAGATTACACAAGTACACAAAGTATTCTCTGTCAAATAAACGTGTTACCTCGCCTCCTTCCATCCTTCAGCTGAGGGAGTAGCAAAATGCTATCGCATTGCCCATTTTTCATTCCTTTGTCTCCTCTGAGACCCTGTATACATGAAAGACCCCATCAGAATTTTATTTTTATGTAGAAAACATACAAAGCTGATGGAATATTTTCCTTGCTAGTAGAGCACTTTGATTGCCCTGATAATTGCCCAGATTTGCAAAACAGTCGGGGACGAGTGCAAAGAAGAAGTGTAAAAAAAAAAAAAAAAAAAAAATCAACATAGTAACTAAACCCTGACATATGGGTCCTAGGGAGCATGAGGACCAAACCTAATTATCAGATGCACATACGAAAAAAGTGGAACTAGCAGAGCAAGACTGTACAGAAGAGCCCAGGAGAAGAGCAGGGCTATGAGCTGGATGCCGGGAGGCTGGCCTTCACGGGACCTTTTGGTGCTGCTCTAACTCACCCAAGGCCACAAGATGGGGAGCAGCAAGTTTCCCCACCACCCTGAACTTCTGCTCATCATCTGAGGGCTTTTTGGAGGCCTCAGCCAGGAACCAATTCAGCTGAAACATCAGCTTCAGCACCCCACTGTTCCAGTCAGCACTGATTTCTACTCAGCATTGGGTTAGGAGATTTTTTGAGCTTGATAATTAAAGCCCACTTAAAAGAGTTTCCTCCATCCTCAAGAGCCTCATGATTTACTGTATCTCTCACTTGTACTCATATATATCTTGTATTTCCAGACATTATGTAATGAGGTTTTTGTGGCCCACAGAGCTTTCTTACTGATCCTCTTGTTGATGCAGCAAACAGCAACAACTACATACACAAACTTTTCTATAAAAGTTTTCAATATTTTACATTAGATACTTCAAATTCCATAATATCACACACAAAACCCACCCCAAACTATCTTAGCATTTAATGGCAAACCAAGGTTAAAATGATTGGGACACAGCAGGTTTACATTCTGGTGGACCCAAACTGTACGAACTGTGTTGGCAACATTCCTCACACTCCTCAAACCACGCTTTTACAGTGCTCATCACCAAACATGATGGAGAAGTTGTGGCAGATCACACTGAACCCAGGAAGGTGATGGGTTACCCAAATGGTCTTGTGACCACTAAGGTCACAAGGAGCTAGGAAGAAGCGTTTCACAGCTAGCCCTCTCCAGCAGTCCAGCTCGCATGCCTGGCAGGACCACTGCTTCAGTGTGGGCTCACACTGAAGAGCAGAAACATGTCTACTTCACTTTTAGCAGCAGCTGCTTTTTCTCAGAGAGCATCTAGGACTTGAGAAAAGCACCTAAAACTCAAAACTTTTTTTTGGTGACCTTTTCTAGGTCACAAAAGCACAGAACACAGACACAAAAATATGGGGTGAAAACTGCAAGTATCTGTTGACAACAAAGGGTGGAATTCCGCTTAGCCAGTCTTTCCATGTACCAACACTCAGTTCCCACAGGTTTCTACACAGTCCCCTGGAAACCAGCACTTGATACCTGGAGATAATTGGGCTGATCTGGTCATGCTTAAATTACATTCAACTTTCTGCATCAAAACCAATGACACTGGTCTCTACTGGGGAATGGGTCAGTTTCATCTCCACTACAATGTACACCTTGTACAGGGTTGCTCGTCTTTTTTCTAGCAGTAAGAAGGAGGTAGTTCTACGCAGTAAAAGCTGAAGCTCCACCAAGGCCAACAAGCACAATCAAAGTTCCTAATATCTAGGAAAGAGCCTGGAATTAAAGGAGTTTCCTAAAGTCTGGTCTCTATGTACTCACTTAAACCTCTGGGCACAAAGAAGAGGAGTTAAGTCAGCTGTGCATCCATGACCATTTGTGGATCTGATTAACTACCGCTGAGCCCTGTTAGGGCCTCAACACTATCGTAAATCAAATATTCAGGCAAAGGCTGTGAACAGCAAACATGAAAAGGAAGGCCACAGGGGCACTTTTGGCCAACATCAGCCATGAAGCCCTGTAATACAGAGAAGGGCTCTTACCTACCAACACACTTGAGAAACCTTCAGGCTCATTGTGCCATACCTTACACTGGCCAAACTGGCTGCTCTCCTGTGCTCCAGACTTCCTTTGCAACTGAGGACAAGCAGCTCTCACTGTAATTTTCCTTTATTTATTTTTTTATTTATTGAAACAAAGTCCTTCACATATCTCTCTGCTGGAGGAACAATCAAGCAAATAGCTATTTGTGAAAATGGGAATGTGGTGTCTCTGCCGTCCCAGTCGTGATGGCTCTAACCAGTATGGCTGGTGTCAGGTGATAAATCAGATGCCCTTTAACTCCACAGCTGAGCTATATGCACACTACAGTTCTGAAAGCACAAGCTATAACCAGTATTTCTACTGACAGGTGATAAATCACATGCCCTTTAACTTGTGTGTACCAGTTGCAAATTTAGCTAATTAGAAATTCATGCCCACTTCTTTTCATTTATTATTTCCTGCCTGATTTACATGAGCTGGTAGTGTTTGAATGCTTGCCGGGATTAAGGCTCTCGGATGCAGAGTGAGCACAAAGCACAGAACTTCACTGCAGAGCACCACGACCTCTAGTGCTTTGCAGCCTGGAGAAATTATTGACAGCGTAAAGAGGAGCAGGAACGAAGAGAAAACAAAACATTTTATGGACATATGATGGGAAAGTGGTTTCCTGCCAGCAAGCCCAGAAGGTACGGCTTGTACGTATAAACCCAGTGTTTCCACTGGGATCTTTCCCTGAGAATATAAAAAAGAACAGAAAACACTTTCTCAGGCCTGTTGAAACACACCTTTTGCATTTTCATACATTGCATTGCAATGAGCTTTAAAAAGCTCCTTTTTCTCACTGCTTCTGGAGGTCTTTCACCAACCCCTGGGCAGCCTCAGCCTCCTGGAGCACCGGCACTGGGACTCTCCCGTGGGACTGGTGAAGGAGAAGGTCACCAGTGACCTTGTGCATCCTCCAACATCCACCATGCTGAGCACTGGTGAGGGAAATTGCCACCCACTCTCATCACCCTACTTACAAAGCCCACACCTGATTCATTCTTCTCCTCACTTTGGAAAATTATACCAACTCTCATTTTCAACAATTTTGTCTGTATTTTTCTATGGACATTTCTGTGCTACCAATAGTATTTTCAGCTCTGCTACAAAAGGGCATTTGTTAAAGTATTCCACAACTGCAGAAGATTCATAACAGATTCAGAATCCCAGTGATAATCATAATAATTTTTTAACACTTGTCTGCCAGACAGAATTATCAGCAAAAGCGGGGCCTGTTATCTGCAGGAGCAGTATATGATATGCTCATTTTTTCCCCCCCCTCTATAAACTTCAATTATTAATGATGGAAAATTTCCCTACCTATTCTTCCCTTGCTTGGAAAAACAGCCATTAGTGACATTTGCTGATTTAAATCTAATCCTCCCCATCTGCATGTAGACAAGGCTCTGCTTGATTCAGCCCATTGATCCAGCCAAGAAAAGGTACTCTATAACTTAATCTGATGTCAAACCGTGATGTGTCCTGTAGGAAATCGGTGCTGTATATCTCTCTGCTATAAATATGTCACCAGAATTAACTGAAAGCACTAATAAGTCACTCAATGAGCTCCGCGGTGCACACAGGGCACTGTGAGGCTGCTGTCTTGATACTTGTGATTGATGACACCAAAAATTAGCCAGAAGAAAGGGTTGTCAGCCAGCCTGGAGACAAGGGACTTGCTGACATGCTCTGTTCTCCATGTGTGCTGGGTCTCATCCCAGCCCTGGCACTTCTGAAACATTTAGCACACTTTACATTAAAATAATAATAATAAAGATAATAAATATATATAGATATTTCTACTACCAGCATAAAGCAATAGAAACGAAGCAGGACCTCTTCCAGCTCTCCCTTCTGAAGGTTTGTCCTGCTGCACATGCTGCCTTTGGTGAGCAATTCGAGCCAGGAGAGAAATCCTGGAGTCACGCTGCATGCAAAAATCCCCTTGAAAGATGGCAGGGATAGCATCGGGTCCTGGAAATGCTGTTTTGGGGAGCAAAACAATCACACCTTGCTCACTCTGAGCTGTTTTTGCACACCATGCTCTGGCCAAAACACCCCAACCCAAGCAAGGGCCTTAGCTGTTTTAAAGTGTTCCTTCATGCCTTTTATACCCTCTTCTGCCCATCTGCTTTTTCTTAATACATGTAGATACACTGTGGCCTTTGGATAAGAGGTTACAACCCTCCACGCTCAGGTATTCCTAATGTTATGTCTCATCCTGGTTGGTTGAGCCCCATGACCATTGCTGTTCAGCTGCTCATCAAGGCCAAAATGGCCAAGCCAGGCTGCCCCAGAGCTTTCCAAGGTGTGCCACTGTGCCAGGGATGCTAGGGCCACCAAGGATGGCCATATGAGCTCCTCAGTGCTAGGACTAATGATGGAGAAAATTCAGCAGGAGCCAAGTTCTGAGTGATAGCTCAGGTGGTCTTACTCTCACCAGCACTCTGAAAAGCAGCAGATTTTGTCCCCAAAATGTGATTCCCACAGGAGTGTGTGTATGCCTCAGCCTCATGTTTGGTAGCCTGAAAAGCCCTGGCTCTCAGCAGGTCCAGAGATGTTCTACAAGATATGTTACATCTCCAGAAGGGAAGTTCCTGCTTAATTTTTCCATCATTAGTCCTGGCACTGAGGAGCTCATATCCAGCATGAGTCAAGGTTCACAGAACTGCTGCCACCCCCATTCATTAGAGGTGACACGGATGCACTATTCATTTCATGTCCTGCTCTCTGAAGACCAGCAGACTAAACCCTGAACTAAAATTTGTCCTCAAATCCCCAGGAAATCCCATCAAATGCTCACGGCTTCCCAGAGCACACCAAAGCTGTTTGAATTTTTTTCTACCGTTGTCCTTTTCAAACAGATGATGTTGCTTTTGGTGCCTGGCCCCAGCTCACCTCCTCACCCTGCTTCATCTTTGTGACCACATCCTGCCCATGCCAACTGCTGGAAATGTCCACCATGACTTGGAACCTCCCTCTCACTTCCCAGGCTGAGGAATACCCCCACCCCTGCAGGAATTGCAAATATTTTGATGATAAAAGCTGCTGCTTTTCAGGGTGCTAGTGAGAGCAGGACCACCTGAGATACCGCTCAGAAGATGGCTCCAGTGAGCAGAGGCAAAGGGATGGCTGCATTGGGGCATTCAGGTTGTGCACAGCGCTTCCAAAGCAACACCATTTTCCTTTACACATGGATGGGCCTCACACATGAATAAAGCCCTGGAAAAGCATCCAACCCAGCCCTGAATAACTGCCAGCCCTGCACACATGGATCAGCCTGCAATCCTCCCCCCATCCAGCTTCAGCCCAGCACTTATGACATGGTTTTGTTCTTGGACTGAGAGGCAACTCAGACCAAATTGTCATTATTTTCCTGCACCAAATCAGCCAAGACGGTGCCACTTGGTGTATCACCAGGGAAGTCTGCAAGCCTGTCCTCCAAAGGCATACAAGATCCCACGTGTCCCTGGGGGAGCTGGGAGTCTCATCCACCTCCAGATATCTTCACAAAATGCCAGCCAGAATACCTCATAGAGTAAACATGGTTGCCAAGTCCAAAGCCAGCCTGACCCTTCCAGCTCTCCTGGATGAGCAGGGCTCCTTCTCAGGGTTATTTTTATGGCTACAGATTATTTGTGCTGGATGCCTACAAAGTAGAGATGTTGAATCGGTCCCTCCACTCAACTGAGCGCAATCAAAACTGTCTTCAAATGATGCCTTTGAGGCCTTTTTCAGCTTGTGAGCTGGGTCTCCTTGTTAAAAACATAGCAACTCAAAACAGTTTCAAGAAACAACAGAGGACCAAAATTTGTTTGGATTTAAAACTCAATCACAATCAGATGGAGCACTGAGCAAATTAGACCAGCATCCAGACTTGAATTTCCTGGAATCTTGCCCATTTTAGAGGGCTCATCAATACAACTCTTTGGTAATCTATCATCCTTAAAGACAAGAATGTGGGTTATCCTCAGAGCTGCTGTTGTGGGAGCAGTTGTGGTGCCACATGGCAGTTAATGCTGGGAGCCAGGTGTTCAATAATCCCCGACCACAGAGAAGATGAGAAATTTTAGCACTGTGATGATAGCGAGTGACTCGAACAGGCGGCCTGCATTAAGAGACTCCCCTTAAACAGAGGAGCAGGCAGCATTTCCAGACAGCAACCGGATTTGTCCTCCTTATTTACCTGAACAGATGTTCACTGTGATACTTCCCGAATCCTGGAGCTAGATATTTGTCAGTGTTAATGGGATTTCCAGGAGCTAGTTTGCTTTAGGAGCTCATTTTCTCATTCAAATTGTAACCATCACCATTTTCTGTTCTGTGTTGCCTCTTTCGCTTGTGATTATCTTCCTGGGTTCTCACTTTTCTCTGGGTCACTGAGTGCAGATCCGTTCTAATTACTGTCATTTTAGCTTTTGTGCTGCACTTCGTCACGCCAGGATCCAGGCTGCATAAATAAGTAATACACCTGCTCTTTGTAGTCCTTGCTAACCAAGACAGGGCCCTGCTCATCTCCTCTCATCCAGAGCTGACCATGTCCTCACCGGCCACGAGCTCACCTGAAAGCCCCAGGCAGGAGCTGATAGCGCTCACCAGCATCAGGCTTCCCCTCACAGGGGTTTTGGCATTCTTTTCTTCACCTCTGTTGAGACACGGATGCCCCACTTCCACTGAAACTCCCTGGTGAGGATGCTGATCTGCCTGCCCAAGAGTATGAAGTTATCCTCATATGGATCACAGAACAGCAGATGCTCTGAAGATTTGCTAAATTAACAGTATCATTGCAAACACCTCATTCCTTATGGAAAGGCTTAAATCAACACCAAAACAATGCCCAGTGGGGGAGGTTGCTGCCCTCCAAATCCCTTGCTGGTCCAGAGCCACATGCCACGCACAGAAGCATAAAAGCTAATTGTCTTTAAACTCTGAAATCCTGTTTAGGAATTCACAGACCTTCACCATCGGACCTTGAATTTTCACAGAATAGATTCATAGAATCGTTGTGGTTGGAAAAAAACTTCAAGATCATCAGGCCCAACCGTTCCCCCAGCACTGCCAGGGCACCACTAACCCATGTCCCTCAGCACCACATCTCCACAGCTTTGAAACCCCTCCAGGGATGGGGACTCCACCATTGACCTGGACAGCCTGGGACAGGCCTTAACAACCCTTTTGGGGTGGATGGTTTTCCTAATGTACAACCTAAACCTCACCTGGTGCAACTTGAGGCTATTTCCTCTTTTCCTATTGCTTGTTACTTGGAAGCAGAGACTGACTCCCACCTTGTTCTAACCTCCTTTCAGATGGTTGTAGAGAGCAAGAAGGTCTTCCCTGAGCCTCCTTTTCTCCAGGCTCAACAACCCCAAGTCCCTCAGCTGCTCCCCACAAGACTTGTGCTCTAGACCCTCCACCAGCTTCATTGCCCTTCTCTGGACACGGTCCAGCCCTTCAATGTGCGTCTTGGAATGAGGTGCCCAAATCTGATCCCATGATTCGAGGTGCAGCCTCATCAGTGCTGGGTACAGAGGGACGATCCCTGCCCTAGTTCTGCTGGCCAGACTAGTGCTGATAGAAGCTAGGATGCTGGTGGCCTTCTCAGCCACCTGGACACACACTGGCTCATGTTCAGGTGGCTGTCAACCAACACCCCTAGGTCCTTTTCCACCAGGCAGCTTTCCAGCTACTCTCCCCCAAGCCTGTAGCATTGTATTTTTCTCGTGCTCTTGCAATTGCTATCAGAAGAGGAAATTGGTGGTTATGGGATATGATAGAACTGCAGGATAACGATCTGCAAGTGATGACTTCAAGTGTTTTGTATGTGTGGTGGTCAAAACAATGAGGGCGCTGCCGCCCTGGTCCCTCACACAGGGTGCCTCCTTCCAGAGCATGTAAGGAAGGAACTGCAAGGGAACTACTACGTGCTTCTGAATCACGAGCTGAAGGGGAAGACAAGTCCCATCAGGGCTAATACCTGAACACTTCAGCAGGCCATAGAGAATTAAGAAATGCCTCTGTTCCAGGAATAGAGGGATAGCCAGCACAGGTAGCTTTTAAGGAGACTCAGCTCCCGAAGGGATCAGAGCTGTATCGGACAGATGCAGATCTCAGTGACTGTGAGGAAGATGGGATGTACCAGAGGTAGGACAGTCAAATAATGTGATGGTCTCATTACTTCTAAATTTCTTTAACATGTTTTTTTTTTCTGCAATAAATAGTATTTCCATTAAGAGAAGCTTCATGGGGCCAGGAGCACTACACAACTGCTGCCATGGACCAAGCTGGACCTGCCATGGCTGTCAGTGCTGACCCCAACATCACAGGCAGGCAGGTGGGACAGTGATGATCCAGCTTGGACCTGGCAGCAACAAACCTCTGACCACAGCAGCATCCCCAGTAGAGGCCAGCAAGGGCTACCGAAGTGGCATGCTGTGTCAGCAGTCTTAAAATAAATTTAAAAGGTATACATAAAATTGCCAAGAAGACTTACTAACTACAACTATTTTTTTTCTCTCTCCTTTTCAGGAAGCAACGTTGCTTTCACCTCTCCTGATGTAGTTTGGGTGGCTGTTGGGATGCAGAGTAATGCTTAAGGCTGCTTCTTCAAGCTGGCTCTGAGCTGCTTCTTGCAAACACTCAAAGGAATGAGCACTCATTTATTCAGCTGTGCACCAGTCACAAAAACCAACAAATAACCACGCCAAACTGCTTGCAAACACTCAACAGGTTGGAATTCAGTCACACAAAACTGCTCCTTAAACAATACCTCCAGGCAAACGTATTCAGTAAAATCTAACAGCATCAACACCCGATTTGTGAGCAGGCAGAAGAATCACAGCCCCACAGGAACCTCATTCACAATTACAAACTTGGCCCGTTCTCCTGGCACACGGACTGACTGTAATTCCGCATGTCCTTCAATTGACATCTGCTACTGGTCTGACGCACAAGGACTTTCTGTCTTGTATCACGTGGGAAAGGTGCTTGAAAACCTTTAAGAAGCTATTTTCAGAGAGATCTCATCATTCAAGAGAATCTTATCTAAGGACTTTGTCTTTATATCTTTATCAGAAGTGTTTTCCCGCTTATCTGATAACATGTAGATACATTTCTTTGTAACGAGATGTCAATGAGAGCAGGAGCTGGCATCTCTTAGGGTGAGGGTCAGCAGAAGGAGCTGCCCTCAGGGGTGTACCTGGTCTTGAGCAGGAAGGCAGGATGGAGATGTCCCATGCTGGATTAACCACAGAGGTGGGCTCCTGGCCCTGCTCCAGCAAGGTGAATTGATAAAAACACAGAGATGGAGCGGAAGGACGTACAAGCAGCACCACCACCAAGTAGCTTCTCTCTGAGCCTACTTCAATACCAACCACAAGCGATGACTAACACTAAACACATCCTCACCAGATTAAGGCTAATGTAAAAACCATAACCAAATGTTAGAACTATTAAACTAACGGTCAATTCTCCACCAGTTGCTGGCAATACTGGAGTTAGAGGTTTAGACAAGACTTTGGCATTTTTAATTCATGTTTCATTAAATGGGTAGTTTGGTACTGCCACTTAAAGACTGTGCAAGGCTGCAAAGAATAAAGTCATCTTGTAATGACAGCCCCAGCAAGAATATCACTTCTCTGAGTCAGCAGAAGCTGCTAAATCCCCTCCTCAACAAAATCTATGCTTGCAACAAGGTACATGCTTGTTGCATTTCCTTTTCTTCCAGTAAAAAGCATCACCTTGCTACCATCATTTAATAGTAGAACACAGAAGAGCCCACGTATCTCCCATTTTCTAACTGCAGCCAATCTCAAATTCCATCTTCCCCTCTGCTCTAGGATTTACTCTCAATACTCACATGCCAACTTAGTCAAGCAGTCACACCACTGCGCTGTAGGATTTGCTGCAGCTGGTCAGACCAATTAGCTCAACACCTTTCCTTTGGAAATAACCATTGTGTTGTGAAGCTTCACAAAAAGCTCAAAACATCCCACGGCAGAAGCCAAAGTGAACAGGGAAACAGCAGGTCCAAAGGTACACAGAAACGAGGAGAAAGAGTACAAAGTCAAAGCATTCATTGTAATGACCAAAAATAAAACCCAAACCTGTGTGTCGGCTACTTTTGTCCCTTTGAGTTGAACATAGAATCATAGGTGCATCTCTCTTCGGTATTAAGAATGGCTGAATGTTTTTTTAACTCTTAGCAGGTATTTAACTCCCAGCAGAATACTAGACAGCACCTTATGACCACACCAGAGGTACTCGAGTCCCAGAGGAAATCCCAGCCCAGCTGACTGGGCATGACAACCTACAATCCTCATCCTGCAGCTCCTGTTATAGCCATCAGTCAATACTAATGCCAAACCCATGGTGTATTACACACGCGCTGCTGCAGAAAGGCTTTTAGAGTCATTTAATATCCTTGCTGGAGGTCACATTCGGACCTGGCACAGGCACACGGATGCGGAGCACACTCCCTTACACCAAGCACAAACGTGGCTGCTAAAGCTGAGAGCTGGGGACAGCAGAGCTATAAACTGGCCAGAAAAATTTGTCTTCCTTCATGCAGGGAAAATAGAAAAAGAAAAAAAAAAAAAGAAAAGAATAGAAAAAACCCAACAGAAACGGTTCATCAGATAGTTCTAGCTAGCGAGCAACAAAAACCACAGCCACTTAAAGCTTGTGCACAGCAAAGTTTCTGGGGCACTCACCTCCTGTTTTTGTTTCAATTAAGACAAAAGCAGGTTTTTTTCAGTTTCTGTATTGAAAACAAATAAAAATATTACAATAAAGGGCCAGCCTAGGGCCCGGAGCCTTGCACTGGGTGGGCAGCACATGGCTTACCTGAGCAGCTACCCAGTGAGCTTAATTGATCTCATTGGAGGCCATCCCAGTGTACGCAACCCAGTGGCTCCCTTCCACAGCTCTCCTCCAAACCCAGTCGATCTTGCATTTGTCACAGCAAGTTTCCTACCTCCCTGCCAGAGGAGATCCTCTACACCCGCCCTAGTCTTAGCTGGTTTTCTCCCCTTCATTCCTGGTTTTTCCATGGTCACATGGATGTTGCTCCATACTCTACAGAGCTTGTCCAGAGGCATCAGGGTTTATTCTTTCTCTGAGAAGGGGTTTTCTGGAAAGAAACATATTTCTTTGCAGGAAGAAAAATAGAAATGTGGTGGAGCATGGTCCTGGCTTCCCAACCTGCCGCCTATAACATCAGAGGAGAGGCTCTCTTGCTTGCAGGTTACAGGTTGATATTAGATACTCAGCATCTTTGTTGAATACAAAATCACCTTGTATGCACTGTGCTCTATCTTTGGTTACACCTAGGAGAGCCTCAGTCTGCCAGGGCAGAGAATCAGAACTGGCAGGAAGTCCAAGCAGGAAGAAAGGGCAAAGGAGGGTTGGGCTAAAGCACAAAAGCAGCAGTACAATGAGGGTCAAGTGAAAGTTTGTTGTCCCAGCTCCCCAAGTCTCCCTTCACTATCTTTTCTCTCCATGCTGCCCACTCCTCTTGCCCATCTATCTCACTTCTCCTTGCTGGGCTTTCAGAGAGCCTGTCCTTCAGGGGTGCAAACCAGCTCACCACTCATCTGCAGCCCTTTTCTCAAGGGCAGGTCCCAGGCAAGGCTCGGGGCTCAGTCTGTGGCCACTGCATGCTGTGGGCAGGGTTCACATGGGGGTCTCATCCTGTGCTGGAAGGATCCAGGCAGTCCAGAGGTCAGCAGGCAGCTCTGCTCATCAAGGATTCCACAGGTTTTTATGATGCTTTTTCAGTTTTTCTTACAGTTTGGTGACATCAACAAAGACAATATGAGCCGGAAAATGCTGCATTTTGGAGCATTTGAAGACCAGCAGCATTGGTGGCGTAGCCCAGGACAGGTACGGTGGTTGCCTTTGCTACTGGGTACAGTGGCAAAGGCCAGCTCCTGGGATACCTCACTGCTTACTGCACCTTCTGCCCTGCTCCTCTGTCCATTCCCAAACAGACCTGCTAGTATCCAGTTCCAACTTCTAGCAAAGGCTCCTCTATCCATCCCCAAACAGAGCTGCCAGCATCCTGCTCCAACTTCTCGCAAAGGCTGGGATTTAACAGAGTTATCCCAAACTGCACCAAGCCCCAGTTAATATTCACATTCCACAAATTCTCCAGATTCTCCATCTTGAGCTTGGTTCATTTCAAAAATCAAGCAGATGTGGCTCTTTTTGTACCTCCCATCAACAACATGAGATAGGGACAGACAGAGAATGAAGCCTTCCTTCCTCCTCCTCCTCCCTGTCAATGTTTTATCACAGCAAACACCTGCTATGCAAACAGCCCTGGGAGAAAGAGGAGGTTCGGGGAACTGCCTCAACTGACACCACAGGAAACAAAACAACCTGTCCAGAGAGAAGAGCCGTGCTGCAGCACAGCCCGCAGAGTAAATGTTTGCGTGCTCCGGAGACGAGACAAATTCTGCTTTTGCTGATGAGGGGGTGTGACTGCTCTGTCCCCACGGATTTCAGCTGTAGCTCCTGCAAAGGGCCTCACAAGTGGTGCAAAATCATTTCCAAATGTGCTCAGCTTTGGGGGTTTAAGTTGTAGTCAAAGGCAGAAAAGTCATTCTCTGCACCGAGTCACGAGCTTGCAGGTTTGGCACTAGGAACCTCCCTAGGAAAGCACCAGGATTCACAGCGAGGTGGTGCCTGGGGACAAGGGACATCCAGGAACATGGGGAATCCTTCATGGATTCCTCTGAAGGATTCAGGCTCAGCTTGCAAGAGCTAATCAGTCCCCCCGCCCATGTATGAAGTACTCATCACTTTTTTTTTTTTCTCCAAACCTTCAGCAAATGGAGCCAAGATGAAAAAAATACTACTACTACTACCAACTTTCACAGAGTCATGAGCTGTGTGGGAAACATCCTGATTCCTGTATATTATCTGTGAGACAAGTACTCCTGGACATCAGTGCTCCCAGAAAGTGGCTGTGCTGCCAGTGGGATGACACCTCCAAGGAAGTGACCGTTTGTTTATTATAGAGCACACAGGGATCAGAGAGATGGGAGGTTATTATTTCTATTCGAGATGTGATTTCAGGCTGTGAGAGAATGTGAGACAGAACAAGGCTGAAATAACTCCCTAGGCCAAATTTATAACTTGTAACAGTCAGAACTATCATACCTACTTGTCATTTTATTAAAGACCCACATGACCCCCTGACTTACATATGCACTGGAGCTGTCAGCCCAGGAACCGAAAGCAGCAATGTCAGAGGCCAGGCCCCTTCTCACAGTATCAGTTTTGTCTCGATGCTTTTTAAGTTCATTAAAGGCCATAGTGGGATGGCTCTCTCCATAGCTGCATGCCCATGGCTGGCTGGTGGAGCTGTGCTGGGTCATCCCCAGCAATAGGACCCCACCACAAAATCCAAAGCACCTCTACATTGTAGTGGGCAGGAAGGGAGGCAGTATCCATTCTGGAGCACTTTGATACATACACCCCGAAGATGCTCCAACGCCTGCATCTCCAACCACAGAGGACATGATGCAATGTACATCCTCACATCTTAGACATGATGTAATGCCCATCCCCACATCTTATTGTGGGTGGGATGCTGCACAGCACTGCGTTTAGCGGTAACGATCTGTACTATCTCTTTGGCTTTCCCATCACAACTATCCACCTCGATGGTTTCCCACCAGCCAATCACTGTATCTGGTATACACCGTAAAAAAATACCCACTTTGAAAGAAGTTATGTAGGAGGGTGTGAGAAAAACCAGGTCACGTTCTGTTGATATGCTGCTGTCATGGTTCAACCCCAGCCGGTAACTAAGCACCACGCAACCGCTCACTCCCTTCCCACCCTGCAGAAGGATGGCGGAGAGCATCCCCAAAAGGTAAAACTTGTGTGTTGAGATAAAGACAGTTAAATAGAACAGAAAAGGAAGAAAATAATAGTAAAGGTAACAATAGGAAGAAATAATGGAATAATTCAAATATACGAAACAAGTGCACAATGCAGCTGCTCACCACTCACCGACCGACGCCCAGACAGCTCCCGAGCAGCAGCCCCAGGCCAGCCTTCCCCCCAGTTTATATACTGGACATGACGTCATATGGTCTGGAATATTCCTTCGGCTGGTTTGGGTTGGCTGTCCTGTCTGTGTCCCCTCCCAGCTTCTGGTGCCCCTCCAGCCTTCTCGCTGGCAGGGCATGAGAAGCTGAGAAGTCCTTGACTTCGTATAAACACTACTCAGCAACAACTAAACCAGCCATGTGTTATCAACATTATTCTCACACTAAATCCAAAACACAGCACTGCACCAGAAAGAAAATTAATTGTGTCCCAGTCAAAACCAGGAAAGCCACACACTCAGCCGTGCTGATAGGAGGCTGAAAGACCATAGTGTGTTTTGGGCAGAAACCTGACCTTTTCTGGCAGGTGATGCCTCCCAGGACAGACAACCTGGATGTCACAATTGGAGCCATTTCAGTTGCGGTTCTATGCAGGCTGTGAGCAAGGACCGACATGCATGGACACCCACGACACTGGTTCACATGGAAGGATCTTCTTGGGTACACCATGGAGATAAGAAGACCCTCGCAATAGGCATTATTTATTTTATCTTCTCTACAAAAGTAAAACTGAACATGAAACTGTGGTCATCAATTGCATTAAGTACATCTGCAGTAGGAATTGCTACTGTATCCGTGATGCCCACCCTCCCCTCTCCTGCTTTTAAAGACAGACCCACAAGATTCTCTCTCCTCAGGCCATGCAGTGGGGGGAAAAGGCTATATTAAACTCTACAGGAAATATTGAGAAATCCAGTCTCTTTGGTAAAGTGATCCTTCCTAAGCATGAAAACCACACACCCATGATTGATGGAGTGGCTCTGCTTTCAAACAGTTATTTCATGCAGACAATCCCAAAAGCCAGAAACAGAGCCCCTACATGGGCATGCACAACTGTCTGCAGAGACAAGGGTTAACAATCTTATCTCAGGTCACCAGAAGAAATTCCAAGTAAAACCCACAGCACGCAGATTTCCTGCTTTCTAACCCAATGCCCTATTTATACCTCTCTTTCTTCACAATGCCAGTGACAGCTTTTTCCTCGCTTACAAGCATGTTTCCTGCTTTTTGAGTTGTGACTTTCATTTGTAGCTCATTTCCATAACCTCAGAAATATAGTTTCAATGGAAGTGTTAAATGTACTGCTAAATTCTTCGTGAATCTTGAAGTTATTGGCAGAGAGAATGGGGGCAATTTTCCCTGTATTGAAAACTATATATTTCAAAAATCCTTTAATGGAACGCAGCAAGGTTTATCTCTGACTGATAATGTAACGCCTTGCTGCTAGTGAGACAAATAACAGAGTCTATTTCCAAAATACGAAAGTCCCCAATATGATGGCAAATAGGCTCGTCTGTGCAGGGTGACCTTCACAGTCTTCAATCTTTATCGCAGGGTACAGCGACTAACTCTGATCCCGCGCGGGAGCTGCCCCGAAGCAGCACCCAAACAGCCCTCTGTGTTCGCTTTCCCTTCCCTCCATCCGATGAGGCTGCGCTTTGATTAACAATGTCCTTTTCTCCATGTCACTCACATGTTAACCAGGAGCATGGCATGGTCCTGCTGTACACCACTCCTCCTATTGCTCTGGTTAAAAAAGCAAGAGAAAAAGAAAAACAGGAAAGAGAGGAAAGAGTCTCATCTGATCCTTCTCACTGCCAAAGCATGAGCATCCTCAAAAACACTGGATGAACAAGTTGCACTAAATAATTAGGACACATGGGGGGACTAAAAGTAAAGAAAAACCAAAGCACAGATTTGCTGCAGCATTTGCACTTCACGGAGTTAGAAACAAGGCACAGGTCGCCTATGCGGGAGCCAGATGTGGCTGTAACCAAACAAAATGGTATGGACAGGACTAGAGAAAAAGAAAACCCACAAAAGTCATCATGATTTATCTTAGAATCTGAAGCTCTGATGTGGAAAGAGAGAAGATTGGGATGGGAACCACCTTGCTGGAGCACAGGGGATGCTGCCCAGACAGGCAGAACTGCAGGGTATGGTGGGGCTCAGCTTGAGCTATGGCTGGAGTTTAAGGAAAGGTGGTTTTAGATTCACTAGCAGAGAGAACATCCAGCTAGGAAACTCCATCAAAGCACAGCTTGCCTTTCCTGGAGGGGATGCAGGGAGGGAGAAACCAGGGACTGAGGCATTCAAAATGAGATTAACTGCCAGAAGCACCCTCTGGGAGCTGCTTGCAGCAGCCCAGGCCAGGCTGATGGATCCAAGAGGATGGTGCCATTGCCCCCTCCATCACTCTAGCACTGGATGCAGCTCATTCAGAATTACCCACAGACAGCAAAACCCCAACAACAAAAGCCAAAAGCACGAGCCCCCAGCAAGCACATGAGGTACCGTGTGGTGACAGGTCCCCCCAACGCAGCAAGTCCAGAGCAAGGGGCACAGACCCTGCAGCAAGTCAGCCACTTATTCTCACTCCTCACCCCTCTTCAAAAGCTCTCGGAGGCCACAAACCCATGCACATTCATCTGTCATGTGTCACCAAGATCGAAATGGTGATATTTCAAAAATTAAGTTGAAAAAGTTAACATGAACCAGAGGAGCAGGGAATAGGACTGGACAATAAAGCAACCATCTGACCCCAGCAGAGCTGCTCCAGCTTCTGCTCTCCTACAGAAGCACATGCAGCTCTGTGCCCCATATAAAATATTTGTGCATCCTACATAATTTAGAACACTATTAAATAACTTGACTCCCATATTTTTCATAGCAGCAAATTCCATGAATTTTGCATTGAATAAAAATATAGCAGTCATAGCAGTCGCTAATTTCTGTGCTGTGTTCAGAGCAGCCTTTCACTTCCCCATAATGATTTTAAAACATTATCCTGCTGTTTCCTTTTTTCTATGCCTGGCATTGAAGAGCTCTGCAAACTATTTGAATAGTGCTGCTCGGAAAAAAAAAAAATTCTGTAAGGGAGAAAAAAAAAAAAAATTAAATTCAATCATCACTCTACCCTCTGTGAACTGTGAAAGTCTTGGGAACATGAAAAGGTGCTTTCTAAAGGATGTTAAGCATTCAAAAGATTAGGCTGCAATGTGCAATTAAATGTGTTCCACAAACCTTTGTCAGAGTACCCAAAACCTCACTTCTGTATGAACTTCAAATCCTCCCACTGGGAGCTTGTTCAAGTGGTTTACTTTAAACCTGTACTTTAGATATTCCATACCTTTCACTTTTATAATTCTTCAACATATGCTAACACTGGCAGAGTTAATAGTAACTGACTAATTTTAAACCCTATGATTACTGGAGCTGATTTATATAGTAGCTTCACTTCACAATACTGCGAATCATGCACGCGGTAATTGCCAAGTTCAATTTTAGCTCTGTCATACTGAAGCATTAGTTTTTATGCCTCAGCTGTTGCCTCCTCCATGCTATAGAGGTAAGTTGATAATGCAGTGGGTTTTGCTGTTAAATATCATAATATTATGATACCCCGTGTCAGATTCTTGCAAGCTTTGTGAGCTATGCATCATCTATTAACTAAATACTTTATTAAAGGAAGGGTTTGAAAAGGTTTCTATTCTAATTTAGCTCAGAACACTGAATGCTGGAGGGGGAAAAAAAACAAGTAATGATTTAATTCACCACCAAAAGTGACTTGGTGGAGAGAAGCACTCACTGTCATCAAGATTCTGCCATAGGAGCTGCAAAGGGATCACACCAAAGCCTGTAAACAAATACCCTCCAGGAGAGGCCCCTCACCTTGGCTTCGGGCCACAGCCTTGTGACACCAGTAGGACCAGGGCCAGGAATTGTTTTACCCCCAATGTCAGGAGCTTTGGGGCTGCGGGGCCCCTGGCCATGTCCAAGAGCAGGTAGCACCTTGAGCAAAGCATGGACATCTTGGGGCAACGTTCCCTCCTGTTCCCGCAGGTGCAGCTGGCAGGGCTCATGGAGCAAAGGTGAGACACACAAAGAGAAGACGGGAGAAACCAGACACCCCCTCACTTCCAAAGGACGGGGTTCCACAGCAGGGGATGAGCTGCTGAGCAGCTGCTGCCACTTCTCAGCTGAATCAATGTACACAGCTGGGCATTACCAATAATTTCTTCATAGCACTGAGGTTCACCCATCACTTGGGCTCCATGTTTTAAGATTTTTTATTTTTTAAATGAAATCTGCTCATCTCAAGTTTAACAAATGGTGGGCCAACTGGAACTGCCTTCTTTTCCCATTCACACATGCCATTGATGCCCAAAAGCAATTAAAATAGCAATGTGAACTGAAGACCTTAAGTATCGGAGAAGGCTTCATGCTGTCAAGGGCTGCCCCGACACAGTCCTGGGGATGGAGGCTGGGTACTTGCTCTATGCCAGGGATGAATTCCCCATCAGGTGCACATGGTGCAGGGGACTGGGGTCTCTGCACTGGTCCAGAGCCTATTTTTGCAACCTTTGTATGAAAATAGAACAAGGCAACAGAAAAGCCCGTCTTCACACCTACCTGCTTGTGCCTGTTAGAGCATTAATTCAAGGTCAGGTTGGACAGGGCTCTGAGCAACTTGCTCTAGTTGCAGATGTCTCTGCTCACTGCAGGGAAGTTGGATTAGTTGACGTTTAAAGGTGCCTTCCAACCCAAAACATTCTATGACTCTAACCCCTCCCTCTCCTCCACAGCTCTTTCACCCCCAGGCAGATGCAGAGATCCCAACATAAGCCAACACCTACATGTTGGCCTCTGTTGGGAACCAGGGTATCCTCCTCTGATGCCACCGCTCAGCAGGCACTTGGCCAATTGGGGAAATTGCCTCTGTCAGCACTATCCTTCTCACATAAACCCCAGCTTTTACATACAGAGGACAGACTTGCAATTTGCGATATTCACCAACAACATGGATCTTTCTCCAGCTCTGAAGTTCATTGCTTAGGAACTCTGCAAAACCCATGCAGACAGCAGTTACCAGTTCAATGGTCACTTCTCCTATTAACCCTCTCATCATTGCAGCAAGGCAATGAGCATGAAAGTGCATGAGCTCTTCTTTTACCATTTTTTTTCCCTCAGATTTCCAAAAGGAAAAGAAACTAGATGACATGCTAACCAGGGAGCATCTTGCAAGCTTGGAAAGCAGTAGCTACACACCAGTGTGGCTCAGAGCAGCTCCTGGACCTCCCATACTACAGGCAGCCACATGCTCTCTACGGTGTTTAGGATAAGAGGGACGTTTCACACAGAAAAAGAGGATGGAAGAGTGTGAAAATTCCACCAAGTATGTGGTCACTGGGAGGAAGGAATAGGATTGAATAATTTTTCAACTTTGATTATTTTCGTAAAACCATAAGCCACGTGCCTCATGCTTCAGGAGGCTGTATCACAAATTAATTGACTACACTGCCAAGGGAATTCAAAGGTGGAGTTGATTCTTTATGTCCAAAGTCCCATTTTTACAACCCACCAGGGATGTCTGACCAGTCGTATCTGTTTTAGAGCCTCTTCTGAAGTCAGTGCTGCTGAAATGTTGCAGCCTGATGCAAACTGCTGGTGGCTGCATCAGAGTGCATAACGTAGCTGTAGCATGCTGGTGACATCTATGTCTCCAGAGGTCTTCTGGGGCTAAAGATGAGCTTAAGCCACACTTTCTCACTTGCATCACACCTGTACTTACGATCACATAATGACTTCCCAGGGTGCAAACTCCTCATCACAAAGAAGGAAGATGCCACAGCCCAGCAGCAATCTCACCAAGTGTATGACTTGCAAGAACAAGGATTTCCCCAGCAGCAGGCCAGGGAGGACCAGTCATTGTGTTGAACACTGGCCTCTCTCAGCACACAGTGCAGGATCGTGCACCAGTCTCAGGTCCCATGTACCAGACACGCTGGTAATGCAGAACTTGCAGCTCTGAGATTCTTCTAAAAAAGAATCCTGGAAAGAAATTCTCCAGTAGCAACATCATTTCTCTCTCCCATATATATGCACATAGACACGCTCTTCTCCATCTCTGCATTTTTCTTAGGGACTGTTCTTTATCATAAGTTTGCTCAGTGCTCAGCTGGGGTCTCAAACCTCTGGACCACATGTAGTTGCAATAATACCCAATCCCAGGCTTTGTGATCTCCCAAGGTCAGAAAAAGCCTTGTACCCAACACAAGGCACAAAGGAATCCACAGAAGAGCTCATCCATCCCCTTTGCTCATGCAGAGCTGGGACTCTCCGCTGACACCACTATGCGCTTGTCTGCAAAGCATCTGGGGAGGCTTGCATCCTTGCCACACACACAAGTGCTGGAGCTTGCCTAGCACTTTTACCACCCGTAGCTTCATGGCTGCACACCAGCTTTGAGCTCCACTTCGCTTCTGGACAGAGAAGAGGCATTCCCACACCCAACACTGGAAACCTGCATGCTGGGGGAAGGCTGCGGAACAAGGGCTCCAGTGCTGCACATCACACACAACCCTCCACAGAAAACACCTCCTGTTCCCGGTCAGGAATTAGGATATCCAAGTCATCCCCACCTGCACTTCACAATTCAGAGATAACAAACTAACTGCAACATTAAGCTTAAAATAAAAACGCTGACACCTTTGCACAAAGAGATCTCACCTTCTCTAATTCATTTAGCTGCTTTTAAAGTGTCACTTACTGCACTGGAAACAAAACCAAACCAAAAAATGTCCTCATTATTTTATGTGAAAGGAAAAGAGGCAAGCAGGTGGGCTTGACTGCACCAGTCTCTCACCACACTGTTATATGACTAAATGGAGCATTTACACAGGTCTGAAAAATTGTTTGCAATGGGCATGTAGACAGCAGAGCTACCAGATGTTGTTCTCCTAATGTTTGCTATATTGCATCACTGGATACTGCTTGAAAAAAAATCAACCTGTGCCAAGTTTTCAGAGGCCTCAGCTCACTTTCTCTGCATCTGCAGTTCTGGGGAGCTGGCTCCTGGGTGCAGCTCAGATTCGGGCGCACAGAAGCCTTTTGCACTCAGGCTGTGCTGCAGATGTGCAGCCCAAGAGCTCGCACGCCCAAGAGCTATTTATGCAATTACTGACTCTCACAGCATCAGCAGCCAGCACTTTCCTGCTGCATCCCACCACGTGCTGTCAGGTGTAGGTACAGTTAGAAAAAAAATAAAAACAAGAACCCCCCCCAAAACTGCAAGTATAAGTTGGTGTTCAGATGAGAAGAAAGAGATTTCAAAGTCTGTTTACTCCTCTGCTGACATATTGGGAGAGTCCTTTTAAAACATTTAAAACTTTCTTGGCTCCCTCCACCTCTGCACCCTCCTAGTCCACCCAGTGCCTTCCAGCTTCAGATGTAAGCGCTTTAACCAATTTGCTGGGGCAAGAGGCAGCTTCACTGAGGTGAGTGAAGGGAGGAGGGAAGAGAAGGAGCATGAAGAATTATATCAAGAACCAGCCTCCAGAGACCTGCCTGCGATGCACATCCCCACATCAAGCTGTCAGCTCCCAGCATTCAGCCCCGCCGGGCTTTATTTACTCCAGAGGAGGAGTTTTGCACTCAACTAATGAAAGCCCAAAGTGCTTGAAAAAAATATTCCTCTAATAGAGACACTACAACAGCCATTATTTTCCTGTTTAGAGTTAAACTAAGCAAATACAAAGGTAACTTTATTTTAAACAAACTACCATCATCACAAAAAGTGGATACCAAATATTCTCCTCCACTATATGTGGTGAATTTATCATTATTTTTCTCTCTTCTTGAAGGAGACACACTCACTGGCTAACACCAGCTTGTGCAGGACTGTGATAAAGAAACTGGAAAACACTTTCCTCAAAATCCTTTTGCTTAATTACAGTTAAGAAAGCTCTGCTTAATCATATACTTAATTTCAAGCTCTCTTTCCCCCGACTTTCTAAAAAAGTGTATATTCCAATGACCAACTGAAAAAGAAAATAAATGTTATTTCTAAATTTTCCAAGTCTTGAAAGCATTTCTAGTTGTCTGTGACTTACCATTGGGCTTCATTTTTCCTACCCATCCCACCAGCATCTATAAAGATCAGGAGGGGTCTGTGGTGGCTGCTGTAGCTGTATAAATCCAAAGCAACACCAAGAAAGCTACCAGATTTGCTCCACAGGCAGCAAGCTTGATCCTTGTATCCTCCCAGTCACGATCCTACTTGTACAGACCATCTCTGGCTTCAGTCCTATTTCATAGAGCCTGGAACTTCAGCTCGCACTCCAGAGAAGTGCACCTGGCCCAAGCCAGCATTAACTGCACTCTCTTTCAGGAGATAGAGAAGTCCTCAAATTACAGAGAGTCTGTGGCAGCAGCCAACTTTTGCTGGATTCCCTCAGCAGCTGCAGCTGAACAGGCTTTGAAGTGAGCAGACCCAGCAGACACACACCAGCTGTCTCCTGCACCTCCAGAGCTACCACAAATTTATTGAGTGATTACTGTGAATGGGTACGTTTGCTCCACCATGTCCTGAGGTTCCTCAGGCTTCTGAGACAGGCTTTGCATGAGCATGTTCAACCTCTTTAAGGTGACTTTTAAGTGTCAGCTTTGCTAAGCAGCATGAAAATACGTGCTTGCTTACAAGCTCACCTTCTCTGAAGCATCCCAAAGATGCCAGCGTTACTACTCCAGTGGTTATTTCTTTGCAGGGAAACTCAGAGTTAAGGTGGACACAGGTCTGCAGGTGGTACCAAATCCTGTGATGGCCAAGCTACTTTGCAGCCCTCTTGCATGAGCAGTCCCAGGATAAAAGCTTCAAATAGGGCTGCAGGTATGATCTCTCCTTCTCCAAACCCCCAAAATGCTAAAGTCACTTTGCACAAATCTTGCCCTCTCTCTGCCTCGTCATCTCCCACGGATGCCACAGGGAGAGCAGATTCCCAGCAGCAAATACCCTGCAGTGCAGTGCCCCGGTTTATAAAGCTCTTCTGGGGTGAAGGCTCCACTGCTGTACACCCTGTGCTCTCAACAGGTCTCTTTGGTCCTCAAGAGCTTAGTTTGACTATGTGCAACACAGAGAAGAAGAAATGAAGACCATTATAATTTCTCCCACCACCAGGGGAGTTGTTGGTACTGTTGCTGAGCCCTGTGTGGAATATATTCCTTGGAATTGCTGCAGTGCCATTCTTCCTCCTGCAGCCCCAGCAGGATGCCCAACACAGGGCATTACACATTGCTGGTTTGAGTCACAGCACTGGTGCCCAGCCCAAATGGCAACACTGCAGGTCTCAGTGCTCTTCTGAGGGCAACCTTCTAATACTGGGGCACCTTATAGGAGCATGCTCTGGAGTCCTGCCATCCCTGTACTTGTGCTGTAGAATGCATGCAGATATACCAGAAGGTCCAACAGCTGCTAGAGGCTACCGAGAACATTCTCCTTAAGCTCCAGTCCCACTGCAATGCCAACAGAGAAGGAAAATAGTGGCCAGGACACCAACACAGCTTTGGCTGGATCTAGTCCGTGCACCCATTCCACTTCATCCCTAGTTTGAGAGATGGCATTTTTTAGCTGAAACTCAAGTGACACATGAACACGGCAACCTGCACACACATAGGTTGGTTGTTGCAGAGCATCTCACAGCAGCACAGCAGGAGCTTCAGACTGGTTTCCCCCAGCCAAGGAACCAGCCCAGGCACCCTTTAATTTTGTGGCAGTGTGGATTAATTGGACAATATGACAGGAATAGATGTATAGGTATCTTAAGCATTCATCAACCTTATAAAGGTTAATTCATTAGCCTTTCTGCACCAGAAACAATTTCTGCCTTCATTTACACCTCTGCAGATTCAACAGCTCAGTGAAGGTTTTGGAGATATAAGCCGGGCAAATTTTATCAATGAATTCAAATCTTGAGCTAAATCAGGAGGAGGAATGGATTTACTTAATTCCCTCCAAACACTTATCAGCATCACCTGCCAGCTCAACAGGATTAGATCTCTTTTTAATCTCTCAAAAACAGAGTATAAGGGGAAGGGGGTGGGCACACAGCAATAGTAGATCTCTCTCTCACCATTTTTTTTTTTTTTTTTTTAGTTTAAAACAATTCTGGCTACCAAATCACATTAAGCAGCACTTAGAAATTCATTAAGATCTTTGCTAATATCACTTTCCAGGTAAACAAGCAGTTGCCACCGAGAGAGTGTGCACACTTCAGAGAAGGGCCCAAGCTACTTGGCATAGGAGAAGAGGTGCCCATCCAGCAGCCTCTGCAGGAACACAGGATCTCCACCAAGATGTTCCAGGAGCTTGAATCCCATTGGCTGGCTGGTGGAGACCACACAGGCAGGCTCCGTGGGCATGGATGGAGTAGAGATGCAAGCCACTTTCTGATGCTAACATGGAACAACACATATAGCATCCACACACATAGCATCCACCAACGCTGCTGCCAACTCACCAGCACAAACATAGACCCCGGTGCCAAGAAACAAGCTTTCCTGGGCAGGTACCACAAACAGCTTAAATCCCAGCCCTGAGTGACTTACAGAGTGTTTTCATGCCTCCTACTAAAACTCCCAGTGATGATGGTGATACAGGCTCAGATGGGTGTCATGGTTGGTGGCATCCCACCCCCGGTGGCTGCTGAGCCAGGGCACCCCAGCATCATGTGTCTGCCGGCATCGGAGTCAGCACAGGGGCGAATCCCATTGAGCACATTTCAGAGCACCCAGATTAGAGTGTTAGCGTGTGATTCAAGGTTTACATAACACCACCAAACGATTTTGGCAGAAACAATTGGTATTAGCAAGGAAAACGAAGCATCAGGAACAGCCGGCGGAGCAAAGAGACACCTCTCGCAGCAGCCCCCAGGCTAGGAAGAAAATAAATAGCAAATGCAACAGAAGCAACACTTGGACAGTAGGGAGGAACAGGGGAAATGAAACATGAATCACAGCTGAGCAGGGAATTAAACTTTCCTTTTTCACCTCCTTCCTGCCCTGTCAGACCGAGCCTTGGCTCACCAGCCCCACCGAGTCAGGCAAAGCTCCCACAATGACAGGCGTCATGCTCTGAAATGTCCTGTCACACAAACTTCACCTTGTAATTTTTAAGCCAGTTCAGGCTGGATGTTGCTGGGTTAGTAGTATTGAAGGTTTCATTTATCCCCAAATACAGCAGAAACCCCAAAGAAGGCTGGATCTCCACCTTGGTCTCTCCCAGTAGCTCCAGCTCTGGCCAAAGGGATGCGGCCACCAGTTGCAGGTGGCCCAGCTAGCCCCCATCCTGCTGTATGTGCAACATTGACACTGGCACCAGCCATGGTGTGCATGGCTCAGAGAGCAGGACAGCAACCTGCAGGACATGCTGCTATTTCACAGCATCTGAGGACACCTGGTCCCCCAGCAAAGCCTGGTGACCTAGTAATGGGAAGAGACACAGCAGCTCTTCAGAAAGCTTCATAAACTAGGTCCTGCAGCCTTCCTGCTATAACTGTGGAGGCAGCTTGCACTTGAGACCTTTTTTGCCAAGTAGAGGATGCTTTCCAAGCTGGCACCATTCCCATGCTCATGGCATAATGACAGCAACACAAGCTAAAGCCCCAGATCCAGCAGCACACTCCTCCTCCCTGTGCAATACCCAAGACTTCCAACTCTGGGGGCAAATGAGAAACCCCAGTTGAGCTTCAGAACACCATAAGACAATTCCACAGACAAGAGGATGTTGAAATCCACATTTTTCAGGCAATTCACTTAGAGAAGTGCTTTCCTGCAAATGGGAACTGCATCTACAGCTTCACATGCAGCTTGAAGAGGGCAGCTCTGGATAGAAGGACTTTAAATGAATCAAGCTTGGTCCAAACCAGAAATAAGCTTCCATTATAATCTTGGATTTGCCTTTTATACAAGCATCCTATTTTCCTAATGACTATCACATCTTTACATTTAGATCCTGCCTATATTCCCTGAAATACCCTGGAGAAGAAAACCTTCTTGTAGCCTTTCAGTACTTAAAAGGGGCCTGTCAGAAAGATGGGGACAGGCTTCTTAGCAGGGCCTGTTGGGACAGGACAAGGGGCAAAGGGTTTAAACTAAAAGATGGAGATTTAGACTAGATATGAGGAAGAAATTTTCTACACTGAGGGTAGTAAGACCTTGGCCCAGGTTGCCCAGAGAGGTGGTCGATGCCCCATCTTTGGAAACCTTCCAGGTGAGGTTGGCCGGGGCTTTGAGCAACCTGCTCCAGTTGCAGATGTCCCTGCTCACTGCAGAGGGTTGGACAGATGAGCTTTAAAGGTCCCTTCTAACCCCAACCACTCTGTGATTCTCTGATCTGTCTCGATCGGATTGCACCCCAGGAAAAACTGCGACAACAAACATTGACTGTCTGCAGAAACCCCAGCACTCAATGATTCTGTGAAATTCAGCACCCAGTCTCTGCTCTGGGAGCTTATAGAGGACCCAACAGAGTTATACTTGAAATGGGGCATGTTCTTCTCTATCACACAGGTTCAGTGGGCAACACCTCACATTCAGGAACTTAGCCCTTAGATATTATCAAAAGTAAAACAGGTTTTCAGTCCAGTCGTGCACAGGGTAGCATCCCACTGTCACACAAGCTCGGGAAGGTGCAGGAGTGGGAGAAGTAGGTGACAATTTTGTACGAGCATGACCTCATTTCCAGCTCTTCACCGATTTCCTCTCAAAGTTGCACACTGTGACCTTTCCAGAAAAAAACAAAAACAAAAACAAAAACACTGCACTCCAACAGGAATAGTAACACATTCAGGGAAAGGATGCAGGAACCAGCGCTGGAGCCTGCAATCTGGAGCCCTGCTCCTACAGGATGTGTTTCTAAATCTCAGTCAGTACCACACATCTTCCAAGGAATGAGGCATTTCACATTTTACTAATTCTAACCGAAGCCCTTTTTATTACAAACTTCCTATTTAGCATTTGATTGCTGCCATCACCACTGAGATTCTCACTGTATCAGAGCAGAAAATCCATGTCTTGCAGTTGGTACGGGCCATATATCAATATTTTTCTCGCCTGCCGTCTCAGTCCCAGAAGGTGCCACTGGAATTATCTTAAATACACGCCCAGAAGTCCCTTCCAGCCTAAGCTACTTTATTATTTTAAACATGTATTTGTTTCATTTGCACTCTCACACAAATTTGGTACCCCACTTCCAGAGGACTGAAGTTACATGTTGTTCTTCCCATTGGGGTTTGGCCTCCCCCATAAGAAGGTCACTACATGCCAACCAAGTTACTTAAAAGGCTGCAAGTTTATGAAGCTAAAGAGACCATTCCCTTAATATTTTTCCCCTTTTTAATGCCTAGTTCTTAAGTGGAAAAAACAGATTTAACATAGTTTTCTGGCCTGATTTAAATAAAATAGTTAAATACTCCCCATGTACTGTTTGGCTCAGCCACAACAGAACTATCTGGTTTGCAAACAGACAGCCACCCACAATTAATTTGCCACCTTGACACAGAAATGCAGGTTGTCAATTAATTAAAAAGCACTAGTCTTCAGTTCTCTTTATGACCTGTGGCCTTTCCTCCTAGGCTTCATCTTAAGGGGGAGAAGAAAAATAAAACTACCACCTAATAATGAAAACATGACTCCAGTTTTCTTGGCATCTAATAAATGTTGTTCTCAGCTTTAACAGATTTATCAGCTTTGAAACCAGCATGTTGCCAACATCCGTCTGGGGTAGAGGAGACCAGAACGTAATTCCAGTGCGGGTTCCTAAATATCCATGGAGCAAAGCCTGCGTGACCTCAACTGTCTGGCTGCAGGGTTAGACCCATGGCACTTGCTGGAAGATTTTTCTTCAAGGGCTGTTTGATCTTCAATCAACAATGCTTATCAGTGGTGAAGTCTGCCAGCCATTCCCTAAAGTTTGATATTTTTAACAACACATTCCTCTTCTCCTTTGAATGCTACTTCAAGACAAGATAACACATCAGGGGAAAAGTTGCCTCCCTCGGTTTAACACAGACAAACAGAGCAGGATCCTGTCAGGGGAACACATTCCCCAGTGCTGCAACAAGCCCCAGCTTCTGTGGTTCATGTACCCCCCCCCAGTATTTCTGCTTTTAATTCTTCATATGACATCCAAAGACTTTTTTGTGCCCACTGCATAAGCTGGGACAAACCAAGATAATTCAATTAAATGCTTCCATACAAAACTTCCTCTAAAGTTTTAATAAATTTAATTTCCATGCTGTCAAAGTTTCTTTCCTTTTTGCTAAGGACTCCAGGGCATGCTGCCCCTCTTCTGGCACTAAGGACTAGAAATCTAATTCCCTAAAAACACATCCTTCTTCCACAGCAGGCACGCTGTGCTGAGCTGGCTCACTATATAAAAACCCACTGTTCAATGGAGCACCCATGAAAAATGAGAAACAGGGAATGGATCTAGACTGTCATTTTTTGACAGTGAAAAACATTTACCTTTATTTTAGGGTTCAGTAACTGTAAGTGATGAAACAAAGTTTTTTTAATTCAGAGCTAGCAAGTAGAATCAGCCATGGAGACCCGAAGCCCATGGGCACCACTGTGGGTGCAGCAGCGCTGGGCTTAAATAAGCCAACCTTCTGTAGCCTACATTGTCTCTTCCCGGCTGCAGCATCGTGAAGACCCTTGGGGCCCTGGCAGCATCTTCCCCATGGTGTAAAGGAAAGGTGATGGTAGAGGTGGAATGAAACATCTCATCACTGACCCACAGATCAGCTTTTGGGGGAGAAATGAGCTCAGCTTGCACAAAACAGGACTGAGGTCCATCAGTGACCCTCATGGACAGCAAGCTGCTGTGAGACCAGCACCATGGGAGGCCAATCTCTCTGTTATCACCACCATCTCCTCCCCTATATGTCATCCTTTACATGAAAAATGTTGCATTTGAGGGTTTTCAAATGACTTAACTCCTAGTGAGCCACACAGCTCTACCACTTTCCCAGGGAGAGGGAGGAGATGCTCAGGGAATAAACTGCTGGGTAAATCAGGCTGGAAAGGTGAAACTCTTTCAAAGATATAAACATGGAGATCCACATCTTTGGAATAGAGAAACTTTCTGGGGTGCCCTGGGCTGGGCTTGCACCTCTCCAGGCACCCAGATCTCCTGCAATGGAAGCTCTGTGCTCAGGATGACTCAAATTATCTGTAAAAATAATCTCCAAATGCCTGGGATACCCAAAAATGTCTTCTGGGAATGGAGGCCTAGACCAGTTCAGGTAGAGGATAAATGGCAGAGCCACAACACAGTCCTTATCTCCCAGCCCCAATCACAGGCAAGCACAGGCTCCAGTCTGCAAGCAAAAGGAGGTGAAGAGGAAGACGATGGTTTTGTCTAAAGCTGAGAGGAGGAGTGCGGCATGCAGGCAGACAGCCGGGAGAAAGGGGATGGAGCCTCCCTGAGTCCAAGTGGGAATGGAAACTCTGAGTCATCAGTAGGTTTTGTGGGAAGAAAAACCTGCTAATGTGATCCAGTTAATCTGATAAGAAAAGAGCTCCTTGCTGCTGCTGAGGTGGAACAGGATCCATGAAGCACAGGGAAAAATACAGCCTGGGTGAGACTGAGAGGATGGTGGCATGGCACCAGAGGCAAGGGTGGCATGTGCCAGCAAGTCCAGTGCTTACTTCTCCATATGCCAGAGCATGGCAATGCCAGGGCTGCCCCCCTTGCAGCAGGGGCTGCCCCAGCCTTTCCTTGCAGGGCTGGTGGTTCAGCCATGTGGAAGCAAAGATGTACATCAGGGGTAGGGAAGAGAGGATTGGGGCAGAGCCACAGCAAGTTTCACTACCCACATCACTTGGGAATAGGTCCCCTTTTGGACACTCCCTTAGAAACACAGGAAAAAAAATGCACCATGAGAACAAGAGTCTGGATCCTTAAACCAACAGAAAAAAAAAAAAAATTTCTATGTTTTTAACACTTGCGCAATCCAGCCTCCTGTGTCCAAGCTATGACTTGAGGTCAAGAAACTGCCTCAGATCAAGAGTCACCTGATTTCTGCAGACAAGGCTCCTCAGAAGCCACGTGCGGCAACCACCATAAACCAATGCTCAAATAATCTTTCCATAGTAACAATTACTGGTTCAGGGACCTGGTTTAACACTTACCTAACAGTTACATTCGCCACAGAGCTGAACCAAAGTTGCACAGTTGTCAGGAAGAGATTTAATTATATCTGCAGAGGTCAACCAATCTATGCAAAAGATTACGGGGGAGGAGAGAGATTCTGTGGCATAATGCAAAGATTTTGCCTGCAGGCGACATAGCAGCCAATGCCATTTTTCAGCAGAGAAATGGCATCCATCAGAACAAAACCAGCAGAGGGAAACAATGGAAAGAGGGGGTGGGGGGTGCAGATGATTAAAATATTTAAATCTCATCATACAAGTGCAAAATGAGGCAATTTAAGACCGGTTTCAATCACTTTTTTTTTTTTTTAAGAGTGGTTTGATTAGTGCTTTTTTCAATAAGTTTTGTTGCGAGCTTTCTCCCCCTTGCAGCTGAGCTGTGCATCCCCAGGTATAAGCTTTAATTATATGAAAACACATGTGTAAAATCATGACGGTGGAACATTTGAGCTCAAACCTCCCATTAGGAATTAATGCTATCAATGCTGGAATCAATCTAACACTTTAGCCCGACTTCAGAAATGCAGAATACCATCTAAAGAAGCGGCAGAGAAGGTGGCACCCAACAGCTTCAGCCAGAAGCCTCACACTCACTGGATGGAAAATTGTCAAGGAAAACACATTAGCAGCACAATAACCTATTTTTAATGTAGAGCTGTTAGGAAAACACAATTATATGCTTCATTTATACTGAAAGATATAACCTAGCTTATGGTAAAAGCCTTTAGAGCTCATTTTGTAAAAAAAACCAGATGAGTATAAAGGTAATAGTGAAAAAACTCTGGGATAAAGCTCCCCTCCAGCACACTCCTGCTCAGCCAATCAGTCCTCACCTCCCGCTTCTTGCATCTAGCAGCGGAGAGATGCAAAGTGAAAAGAGGTTTTTCTTCTTCAAATGCTGCAGAAATACCGTGACAGTGACAACAACCACCAGGAAAGGAGGTGGCAGCGCCCATTCTTACGACTAGCCAAAGCATGGCCCTGGAAGGGGGTTACAAGTGCTCTCCCCACCACCTCAAGCGAGCTCACGCTATGCAAGCTATAGGAAGCTACAGTCCATTACAACCCAAATACAATTTATCAACAGAATATCGTCTCCATTGCGGATGCACAAACTGATCCTAGTGCTGGTTGCAAGCTCAGATGTACAGAGTAAGTCCAGATCTGTCTGTGGTTTTGCTCCATGGTTATGGGGTGTTACACACAATAACCCTGGGACCACCGATTTAGGGGACAATGTTTCAAATAACTCAAAGAAACTTGCAAAATGTTGATCCTGGATTTTGGTCTTTAGATGCCTCCTCTGCCACAGGGACTTTCATGGAGCAGGCCTCCAACAAGGTTATTCGGAACTGGCCCAAACACATTGTTACATGCAAGTCAGACCAGCCTTCAAAATACCTCCCATTGTTCCAAAACCAACCAGATTAAAGCCTTTCCCCTGCGCATCAGAGAGAACAACAATTTATATGAATGGATGGACATTCATTATTTAGCTCCCAGTTGCTGACTTAAAGCCCAAGGCAAAAATGGAGCTTCAAACCCTTTATGCAATGCAACCCATCAAAGATCACTCTGGAGAACACAGGGCTGCCCCACTGAGGAGCTCAAACACTTCTCAGAGGAAGCCCTTGCCCATATACAGGGCCTAAAAAAACAAATCCACATTTGCAAATCAACAACTGCCTGCCAAATGAGAATAAAATGGGCCTCAAATTAAAAATTTGCTGGACTTTGTTCTCCATCCAAAATCCTCCATCTCCGAAGAAAGATTTATGCTACTTCAAAAGACAGTTGGCTTAGAAAGTAGAAAGGAAAAGAATGTATTTTATCTTACAGAATGGTAAAGTACTTCTGGAACGATGAAAAAGGGACTGTGTTTATCACTGCAATGTAAAATTTATGGGAAAAGTAAAACAAAACAGAATGTTCCACAGAAATGCATTTGCTACATCGACCCAGGCTCATGCCAGCAGCTCAGATGCCATTTCTGAAGGGTTCTTAAAAGAAGAGAGCATTGGTGGCAGAATAATACCTATCTCACGACTAGTAGATTTCAATTATCTGTAATTTATGACAATGTACTGGTGAAATAGTTTTTATCAATTTATCAGCTTAAAAGGTAAGACACAGGATGTGCTTGGAGATGCAAAGTCACAGAGACTAGGAAGATTTGGGACAAGTTTTGATGGTGGTGTTGAATCCTGCAGAAATGCTACAGGATTAACGAGGCTTCCCAGCACCTATCTCTCATTAACTAATGGAGATGCAGGATGTTCCCAAGGACCACTCCCAGTGTCACAGCAACATGGTTGCTTTGCAAGGATTTACTTTTCCCAGGCTGGCTCCTCCTCCTCAATCATTGCCCTAAGTGGAAATCAGGCATTGTGCTAACCAAGTCTTATCATCGAAACACCAGAAGCAACTAAGAATAATTTATATTTAGATTTATTTCTGCAGGAGATGTTAAATTGCCCCCCAGAGTTGCCCCTCCAGAGCAGGATCGCTCCTCGTGCAGCACAGCATCACTGCGTGAAAAAAGCACACAGTACCATGCTCAGGCAGGATTTCTGCCGTGTGCCTCCCTTGCAAAAAGCACTTTTGTCCAGACTAAGAAGGCAAAACTCCCTCTCGTACTTTGTGGATCCACAGAATCTAAGATCTAGGAAAATCCTTCCATGCTGGTATATCCACCAGCATAGCAGATCCTGTCACTAAAGCTCTGCCAAGAGCAGAATGAGCCCCTGTGTTACTAAACTGTACTTTTTTTCCATGGTTTACTTATTCTGAAATACAGATGTGAAGAGAGTCTCCCTATAGTTTAGGTGGGAAAAATCCCCAAATTTTCATGAAGCATGAGGGATGTGAAAACACCCCACCACAGACCAACCTTACATGGTGCAGGAACATGCTGCCTCTTCCCTGTAACACCATCACAACACCTAAGCACCAGCAAGACACCACGAAAGCTCCACTTCCCCAGCAAGGGAGCAGGAGGGGTGGCCACAGCAGGTACCAATATCCCAGGAAAAAGGCCAAGGGGGAGAAAAAAAGGGGCTTTTGACCCAGCTTTAAACGAGGAATCTGAAATGGAGGTAGATGCTCCCTTCAGCGGGGCTCAGGTGGCTCATAACAGAGATGGGTGTCACAGTTTGGACATGGGCTCCTTGCAGAGAAGGTACAACTTTCAGCTGAACCTCTCCAGTCCCTCAGGCCGCTGTGCACATACAATGTGACACACAAGAGGTGTTTCTTCTGTGCAGTCCCAATGATGGAGCAGGTCCTGGATCCAACCCATAGGAAGGAGGCGAGGGGCCGGCACTCCGGCATGGAAAATGTTTGTTGTGGTATGCCCTAGGGAGGCTTTTGGGTGGCTCTGGGAAGGCATTACTTCTTATCACCCCTGCGCCCTGGGCTGAGCCCACTACAACCCTAAAAATCCTGCCAGGCAGCATCAGTCCTCCACACTACGAGCAGCAGCTCCCCAGGCACTGGGAAGTTTGGAGGTGGCTGTGCTTCCAGTTCCCAAGGAAAGCTGCTCCATGCAGGATCATCTGTGATGGGAACTGGTTTACATGGGGAGCCCTTTTTCACCTGCTTTGATGCCATCAGCACGGCCAATGTATAAAACTCCTCACTGAACACAGTCTGCAGAGGTGAAGGCTCCTTCTCACCCTGCCTACCAAGGCAGAAGGGACCCTCTTCTCCACCCATGGGTGTCCAGCCCCTCACTCCCCCCACCAGACCCTCCCAGTGGTCAGCCCATCAAGGGAAAACAGGGATGCTCTGGAAGTGGTTAAAGAAAGAGTGTAAATGCCCCCCTTTCTGGGGAGGTCTCAGCTGAACGTACCCTCCCATTTCATTATCCTTCTAAACATCCCGTGTCCTTTTAAAAATGGAAATGCTGATACGCAATAGGCATCTCTGTAGCTGCAAAGAGAAACTGTCTCACTGCAGCACGCAGGCAAGATCGGAGACCTCACGGTAACAATATCATGTTCAGTAAGTGCACCAACAATTACATTAACATTGCAGGATGCTTTGGGCTGAAGCACATCTCCTCAGCAAGCTCGTCAGCAACGGGCACGCAGGCAGAGCTCTGCCATGCTCTTGGCAAGTTATTTATACCCAGTGACACTGCACACACTTTCCCGGCTTCTCTGTCTCCCTCCCCCCCCAATAAATAAGTAAACGAAGCAGCCCTTTAGGGGAAAAAA
>VZZY01008084.1:371070-387143 GCA_013400335.1 Eurystomus gularis
GGAGGGTGCTGGGCCACGGCCGGCGGGACGCCCCCGTCTCCCCCAGCCCCGGCGCGACATCGGTTCCTGCTCCCTGTCGTCTCTTCTCTAACCCCGCTCCCCGGCCGGCACCGGTCTGCCCTCTTCCCGACACCGGACGGTGCTAAGCAGCTTTTCTCCGCTCCGCACCCCCCCCGCACAGCTCCTGGTGCGCAGCCCCTGAAGAAGGACGCTTTCCCTCATCCTCATCCACCCCAGATACGGCCCCGGCACCGAGACCTCCCTTCTGGAGGGTCTACAAGGGAGAAAAGCCCGTCCCGGGCTCTGACAGCGGGGTTGGCTTCCCGCTCCCCAAGGCGTGGAGACCCGCAGCGTCCCCTCACCTGGCTTTCTACACCTCTCCGTCTTGACAGATCCCACTGCTGGACAGGCAGCACCCACTCATGGCCACCCCGCAGCCCTCCCTCCCACTCCTCACGGACCACGACTTGCAGGGGAACCCAAATCTAGTGGGTGCTGCGGGAGGATGCTCTGGGTGGTCAGGCAGGGCCATGCGGGATGACCCCCTTCTGTCACCCCAGCCGCTCTCCCAGTCCCTCCACGCATCTTACAACAGACCCACTTAAAAACCTGCCCGGGGAGAATCATACGCTATACGGAGTATTTCTGCAGTAAGTTACTCCATTCCCAGATACAGCGAGTTACCGCAGCCGCTCCATACGCTCACAGACAGCCAGGACAGGGCTGACAGAGTCACTTTTCTGGCAAATCTCCGCTAGAAATGGCCTTTTTTTTTTTTTTTTTCTTTAAACATCATTACTACAGTGGCACGTTTGCAACATGCACCCTGCAGGACTCTACGTAGCTGGAAAAGTGAGCTAAGTAAATGCTGAGTTCTTCCTCTTTCATTGCAAGAGTGTGGCCAGCTCCTGCCCAACTGGGGAGCAGGAAGGCAGGCCGGGGTTTCAAGGGAATGCCAGCTCTGGGAATCAAGTGATTATGTAAAAATCATAGCTCTCATTTAAATTATAAACAAGATTCTAGCCCTCGTGACGGTGGAAAAATGGATTTGGGGATAAAAATTGATTTGGGCACAAAACCGACTTCGCATTTATTATTAATTTTCAAACCATATGATTTTTCTGGAGAATCAGCATCGCTCCTTCTGTGTTTAGCAGTGAAGCCAGTTGGCTTGCAGGAGTTCTCCACGAGGTGAGCTGCTCCAAGGGCTCCTGGTCAAAGGCATTATAGAGACATACAATATTTCGCATTACAACTTTGAAGATCCATGTTCGGCTGATCCACACTCTTCCTGATCCCCACGCACCCAGAAAAGGCTGGTTCCCCTCCCTCTTCGCTTCAGCAAGTACTGAACTGACATGTCACATTATTAGAGCTTCATTATTTTTGTAGAACCCTCCCAAGTAGAGTGACTAGTATATTATGAAGTATGAATAATTAAAACTAAACGAGAGTTGTCAAAATAATGGAACAAATTGTATTTTATGATGCATTATTCTGGCTTGTTTATCCACAAAGTTCAGTAATTAGTAAGCAGCCTCTGAGTCATTAGTATGAATTAGCAAGGTTTTCCTGTGTTATTATCTTTATTAATTATCATAATTGTTATATTTCATATATTGTGGAGTCATTGCTAGCAGCTTTGCAGTTAAGGTTGAATTGGCTTTTTCACTTAAAGCAGGATTCAATTCTGTTGTTTCCTACAAAAATTAACACATTTTGTCACCAAACTTGCTGCACCTCCCCAACAGATTCAGCCCAATTTTTTTCCAGTGCCTGAGACACCACAACAGTCCCATTCAAACCACTTTCAAAGCTCATCTTTCCCAAACGAAGCACTGTTTTCTTAACACCTCCTCAGATCCTCAGAGCACGATATTTACAACAATGAGCCCTGTCAAACTTTGCACATTCATCTGCCTTCGTTAGACCACAAACAGAGACTGATCTGAAAAACCTGTCGTCACCAAGTGTTATTGCTATTAATATCCATAAATGTTTTTATTTTTGGATATATGCCAAAGGAAGCAGGCAGAGGAAACGCTCTTCATCAAACAAATGTTCGTACAGCTCACCTCATGTCTTCAGTGTTCCTACTTCTTAGCCTGTCAGGAGAAGATACCCTGGTGGAGCTGAGCATCAGTTGGCTTCCCGGCACAAACCCTGACCAAGAACTGGAGAAGGATGTGTCACGAGGTGCCTCCAGCCTTTGCAGGGCTCAGCCCCTGCCTGAGCAGCTCCCACTGAGCCAGGTGGAGCTGCCTGAGCTCACTGCGAGTTCAGGAAGCCTCCAACTTGCACCTGCTGTTAAATCCTTCTTTGGCCTTTTTTAACCCATGTTTCACCATATTTTGTCCCTCGTGGCAGTTTGGTGTCTGCCTAAGGAGCAACTGGCCATCTACCAGGAGAAGCAGGATCTGAACTCCTGCTTTCCTCTAGGACTTTGATGTCCCTCTCCATGTAGGACCAATGTTATACAACCTCTCCCCACCAAGGCAGAGGCACTGATGGTGCAGAGCTTCTTCCTGGCAGGTGTAGGACACACAGTAAATCTCACCTGAGCAGCACAGGCTTGCCAGACTCCCCTGAGAATGACAAAGGTACAACCAATGCTGGCCAAGTTTTTCATAAGGGTGACTGCACGTCCTGAGCTTCACACCATAATGTGTGTGCAAAGCTCCGTGGTGTCCTCCACAGGAAGAGCCAGGTGCCAAAAGAAACAGGGAGAGATGGTGTAGACCCTCAGCAGAGGAGCAGCATTCACTTAACTCAATGGATCAGCCATCACTCAGCAAAACACCCCCTGGATCCACAAATAGAGGACCAAAAGAGTCATAGAATCACCTAATGGTTTGAGTTGGAAGGGATCTTAAAGATCATCTAGTTCCAACCTCCCTGACATGGGAAGGAGCACCTCCCACCAGACCAGGTTGCTCAAAGCCCCATCCAACCCGGCCTTGAACACTTCCAGAGAGAGGGCAAGTCAAGACCTTGTGTTTTGGCCAAGCAACAAAAGGCAAGAGGGATGGTCCAGGGTGGCTGAAGGGACAGCAAAGCCTCTGATAGCACCCGACCTGCAGCATTCACAGCAGAGTTGAGCCAAGCAGATAAACACAGAAGTGAAAAGATGCTGTTCTTTCCGTGCCTTTCGCTACTGACTCCTCACAAAACCCAGAATGTTTGTAGTTGCTTTGGCCTGGTCGTTGAAAGAGGATCTCCAAACATGACAACTCACATTTCATGCCTAACACTAGCCCTGGAACAGAAACAGCAGAGTGTGATTATCTCAGCAATTCCATTTAAGCCACACAGACTCCTCACAAAGAAGAGAAAACTCTACAGCGAGTATTTTTAAATATTAGACTAAACCTGAACAATCATAATTTCAAAGGCACCTTTTAGAAGCAGGAAAAAGTGTCTGAATCCATCAGTTTCATTATTTATTTCAAAGTAGTCCTCCTGCTCTCAACATACCATCTAAAATGCTTGCTCAAATTACTTTTAAAATAATTTAGCACAATGTGGTTTATTACTTTAAAGTACTGATATCATTTTTTCCACTGTATTATGCAGCTATATTTTGACATTTTAGTGTTATCCCCAGTTTACATCCAAGAACTATTTAATTCAGAGCTACACTCCTCACTCCCTCCTAGGAAAGTATATGGATCTCTAAATATTCAGTAGTTTCATTGGTCATAAAAATGCTGAACAAATGGATAAAACCAATTGCCAATAAACACAATGCAAATGTGTACATTAAAATGCAATGAAATTGGATTAATTAAATCCACATTGCATCTGGATGTACATGTAATACAAAACAAAATTAAATGCAGCTCAAGAGCTTCCTGTTACTTTAGAACGGGTTTGATGGAAAGCATGCTTGTTTACCTGCATGGGCTCTGGGTCAGGAGCTGTGCTAGTAAATACAAACATCTACCATCTAGATAAGATAGACTTGACCCACAAATCAAGGTTATGAATTCGGCATTTCATGTCATTTCAAAATGTAACGTTAAATTGCATCTCTCTGCTAACAAAACAGATGGTATTAGGCCTTCTTTTTGGCATTGGGTTTTGGTACCTGTCCAAAAAATCTTCTTGACATCCTTTAAATGCAGCTATTTAACCACCTGTCACTTTGCTTTAGATGCCCATTGAATTTCCGACAGGAAAAACATTATTTTGTCTACACATTATTTTGTGACATAAGAAACGTAGCACATATACAGCAAAGTTTAGACATTGTGTGAAAATCTATTTTAAAAAAGAGGAGAGTTGTTACATGCTACTAAGGCAATTACTCCGTAATTAATGTCATTGATGGTTTAAAACATTCCAGAAACCCAAATATAACAAGCCGAAACAAGCTCAAACATGACAGAGAACCATTAAGGATGCTCACACAGCAACTTTGTTCTTCAGCTCAAGTGAAAATATCTGCTCTCCTTTGGTCAAATATCTGCTTCTTTTTGGTCAAATACCAAACTGGCTGATGCTTATAAGCAAATAATTTTCCACAAAAAAATCTCCATTAATATGAGTACGCTGAAGACTAAAGGTCCCAATACTGTAAGACGTATCAGCAAGTTTCTTCTCATGTTTAAGGTGTTTGAATACCTTGATAGATCAAACCCAGGCTCCATGCTTTCTCATAACCTTTAGGCTATTAGCCAAATGGAGTTACGGCTAGGTGGAACCCGTAAGATCCTCACCTGATTTTCTTTTTATGAAATGAAAATGTAACAAAGCTCAAGTTTAGCACATTTCACCAAGGCCAAATGTAGCAAACAGAGCTGCACTGATTACCCTGTTGTTTAACTCCATGAAGAGGTTTAGGCAGCAAATATCAAAAGCCTCAGAGAGGCAGCTCAGGTCTTTGCGAGATGAAGATGACATGCACTGACGGAGCACCAGACAGCCAGCTCAGCATCACAGGGAGATGGCAATGGTGCTCAGAGGCATGACTGTTTGTACAAGGCCTTCCCTTTCTGAGTTTTCCTGGTAAATCTGTTCTTTGGGGCAACATCAACACATGGGCTTGAGAATGACAGCTGATGGTTTGCAGAGCTGGCTCAGGACTATATTAATGGCCTTTGCTGCAGAGTGTCATGGTGAGCTGGTCTCAGCTTAGGAAATACATGATGAAGCAGAAGGCAGATATTTTACAGTTTGTTAGCAGACCTGTCCTCTCAAAGGTCATATGTATTGTTTCTGCTGGCCAGAAGTTTCAACATGTGAGGTGAAATCTTTTCACTAGTAAAAGTGGAGAGTCTTGTCCTTAACCACACCTCCTCAAACCCATACCAAAGACACTTCTTCTTTTTCAGAGCATTAAGTGACCGGCAGACTCCCTCTTCCAAGATGTGAGGCAACACTGTAGAAAATTAATTTACTCATCAGCTGCAGACTTGGGAGGCCAGCTGAGGTGGCTTGCTTGAAAAACCCTGACCACAGGCTCTGTACTCACATCTGTCCCAAGCTTGCATCTGACTTTGGACATTACTTGACTGGCTGCCTGGTATTCTTGTTTCACAGGGAAGTGTAACCACTTGACCTCCTTCCTAGCACTGCTACATGGCAAGAGAAGACTATCTGAATGGTGTTTGCTTTAAACTAACCTGTACAGTGATGCTCACGCAAATCTGGGGCAGCAAGAAAAGGGTGGCTACATAAGAGAGAGGAGCACACACTCAGGGAAGAAGCAAGGACCTGAGGCTGTTCAGAGATGAGAACCAGACCCATCTCAGGGGAGCTTGGGCCACTGCTGCCCCAGCTCTCACCTTGGCACACTGGTGCAGTGAGCACTGGCACGCCACGCTGGCGTTTATAATTCCTCCAGGAAAATGTAAGCTTTCCACTGGCAAACTGTAAAGAAAGAAGTGGATTATATCCAGCAGCATAAATACTGGTGTTGTCTTGCACAGGTTGAGTTCAGGAGCTTTACACCAAGGAAAAAGAGAAGGCCTGAAGGAATAGAGAGAGGTGAGCTAGCTCTGCACCATCTGGGCAAGGAGTCACAGGATGACTTGAGAGTTCGAGGAAATGAAGCTCAACTCTGCCAATGACACACTGGTCAAGGGCAACAAGCCTATAATCCAGCTCACAAATGCAGTTCAAAGACCTGCCTCTTCACCATGGTGGGCACGGCAAGGTCCATGTTCCTTCCTTGATCACCAATCACCAGATAGAGGTATTTTTTCTACCTAAAAAAACAGTAAATTCTAGTAGCTTCCCACACTTCACCCATGTGAACAGGGTGGGAGTCACCTCGGGGGCTGCCCTTGACCCCTCCTCAGTGAGGTGGAGCTTGGAGCCATTTGGTTTTGCACACATGGGACACTCAGTGAACAAGGGTCCTGTAACAAAGTGCTACAAAAAACATCCAAAACAATTTGTCAGGGTCTTATGCCACTTGTGTAATAGAGGAAATTAATCCCACGTGCCTCCTCGGCCACTGGCAGGAGCATTCCACCAGAGATAAATTTGGCTTCATATCTTTAATTTTACTGTGCAGTCACTGAGAAGAAGTATTGCTTTTATTTCAAGGATGTCACATACTGTGACCAAGTTTAACAGTTTCTTCAGTATTCTTCCTCCTAAAGTAAAGGAGTCATTTCTTATAACTATGCTTTGAATGAATGTCTTGGGCTCATGCTCTGAAAGTGATACAATTGAATCATCTCACTGGTTCATTTTAAGGGTGAAGCTGACGCTCCCCTCCTCTCCCCAGAAAATTAATCTTTCTGAGAAGATCTCTTAGGCTCTTCAATGCAGTGGAGAGTGACTTTTGTTTTATAAATGATCTCCTGAGCTTGCAATAGTTGGTTTCTTTCTCTAAACTTACTCAATATTTCGTCGGTGCAAGGGAGCTCCTCTCCTCACCCTCAGACCAGTGGTAAGATTGGCAACTGATCTTAGAAATTAATTATTTTCCTTTTTTTTTTTTTTTAAAAAAAAACAGTTTCACGTGCCTCTGCTTTGCCAGAGTGACAAGAAAAAAAAAAAAATCTATTGTGAGATTTGCCAATTGATCTAGGATTAAATGTCAAAATTCATTTCAGCTCAGTTTCATTGCTGCAATTTTTTCTAATGTTTCCAAGCCTCTGCTTTCGCTTTCACCCAATATATCATTGCTGGGCATTTTGTGGCAGGATGGGAATTTCCCAGGGTAGCCTCTGATCTGAAGTTAGGTACATGTACTATGCTTTAAAAGTGTTTTTGCATGTATTCCCAAGCATGAAGACATGCTGCACCCCTACTTGACAACCCAAAATATTATCGCCTCAAGAATCAAGGCTAAAATTACATCCCAGCTTCCGCTTGCTATATATATTATACTTTCCTGGTGACGGAAAGTTACCTTTTTGAAAACAAAAATGTTAATGAACCTGGAGCTTATCAGTGTTTTCTAGCTATTTCAGCCTGACCTGGGATGACTCCTGCTTCTTCAGATGGTTTATCATCGTCCTTGCAGGGCTAATGGACTGGGGAGAAGAGAGGTTTGACACAAGTCTAACATCAGGCATTTGTAATGGCATTGCTAAAGCATTTGAGAGGCTGAAGCTTTGAACACGAAGAGGAACTCTGTCTCCCTGGGCTTTTGGCAGCCTTCCTCCAGGGTTTCTGCTGCCCATGGAAATGCCCGTCAGTGTTATTAGCTGAGCCGGACAAATAATGGATTTTCATTTCATGGCAGAGCTACAGACTCCAGCAATGCCAGGGAGGGTGCGGGGAATTATCACGATTAACCCCCAGAACACCCTCTGTCTGAAACAAAACTTCCAGCTAGGAGTCAGGTTACTTCCTGCCCTCTGTATCTTAATTACATTAGTCAGGAAACAGAGGCCTTCTTTCCAAGGGAAACCTGACTGGAAATGTCTCATTTTTGAAAATGTTGAAATGAGATATTTTGAACATTTTCCATCTGTTCCCCCCTCGCCTCTTTCTCTTGCAGAAACAAGTTGCAAAACTAATACAAATCACAAATTATTTAACCCTGAGAAATTCAGTTTTCACCAAAATGATACCTCCTCCCAGCAATGCCTAAGGACAAGCCCTGTCTGCTCCAGGCCCAGCTGCAGAGACCTTGGTTCTCAGCTCTGGATACCCTGGTAAAACACCCCCAACCACCACCCACATTCTTCCTCCTTCTAGTCTCTGCCCTGCTATTCCTCCCCTACCAATTGTCACTGCCTTGATGCCCTTTCTGCCCCAAGAGTCCCTCAGTGCCCTTCTTTCCATCACGTCTTTTACTCCTGCCTCCTCTCCTTGGTCTTCTGGGCTTGAGTTTCACCTTGGCCAGCTTCTCTCCCTGGCTATACAAGACCTCCTCCCACCAAATAAAAGCAGCAAGTATCACAATCCTTGGCAAAGTTTCTTTTTCTTAGTTTCCTAAGTTCTGCAAGCTTATTAGGAAATTTGGACAACACACATGTTCTACAGCTTCTTCCACCCTAGGCTTTGCTTTGAGCCTTAATAGACTTCATCCCAGATTCTGCCATTTTACTGCTATTTCCCTCTACACTTTTCAAAAAGGCAGAAACCCAGTCCCTGAGCAAGGCAAATGGTATGAAATCAGTGTGGGCTATGCAGGCTGAGCCACATGGCGCATGATCCAGATCAAACAAAAATATGAATATAATTTTTTTTACAACTCCCAGAAAGGAGGTTGGAGCCAGATGAGGGTTGGGCTGTTCTCCCAAGGAACAAGGCATTGGACAAGAGGGAAACAGCCTCAAGTTGCACCAGGGGAGGTTTAGGTTGCATAATAGGAAAAATTTCTTCCCTGAAAGGGTTGTCAAGCCCTGGCCCAGGCTGCCCGGGGCAGTGGCCGAGTCCCCAGCCCTGGAGGGGTTTCAAAGCTGCAGAGATGTGGTGCTGAGGGACATGGTTCAGTGGTGACCTGGCAGTGCTGGCTTAATGGTTGGACTTGATGATCTGAAAGGTCTTTCCCAACCTAAACAATTCTATGATTCTGTAACTTTCAAAAAGGTAAACCCTACCACTCTATATCTCACGTTCTGATCACTTCAGCTTCCAGAAGAGTTTTCTCTGAGACATGGTATGGGAAGCATCCAGAGAGATGTCTTCTGGCCAAAGTTAGATCATGGGTGATGAAAATAGGACTTTTAGAGGGAAGTCAAGTTAAATGTAAATGAGCAATGGCCCCCTTTCAGTAGCACACCTGTGCTTGCTGGCACACAGGCACTCACCCCAGCTCTTTCCATCTGAAACACCCAGTCATTCCTAGACCCACAGCTGCTGGAGGACTTTGTACATGAATGCATCAGGGGGAAGAAAGACTTACCCCATCCTGATATTCCAGGGGGAATTTCAGGGCATCCCACATTACACTGTCACAATAGCCATTCACCATCCCACTGGGCAGGGGAACAAGGCTCCGGGGTTTGCCACGGGGAGAAGTGGTCTTGGAGCACAGGCTGTGCTGGTCATTGCACACTCCCTGCTTCCAAGGAGTCTTTGGATAAAGCAAGATTTTTGTCACCTTAATAAAATGCCAGAGAGACAGAGTAACTCATTATGGTTATGGGTTGGGGAGACAGATTCTCTACAACACAAGTTTTAACTGTTAATTAGTTTTTTAAAAGCAGATAAAATAGTTTCTGCAAGTTAAATACAAAGGAAAAACAAACAAAAAACCCAACCAAACCATAAGTCAGAGCGTTTTTTCCTGGGGATGCATTGAGCCCCCCAGCTGGCTGGACTGTCATGTTGTGTCCCAGGCCACAGCATAGTGAGGACTGTGATGCAGAGCAGAGCACACATCTCCCGGAAATGCATGTTTTCCCCTGAAAGGGGAGAGTCTCGAGATTTCAAACAAACCTTTGCCAGCTGACTGTGCAACTAAAGAAAACACTGATGTAATTCAATGAACAATGAGGAACCCAAACTTAGCACAATGATCATTCTGGCTTTGTTTTCGATTTCAGCAGCACTGCACAGCATCGATTACATTCACAGGGGCCACGTTTGCAGAAACCAAGGTCTGCAAGGGAGCGCATTCTTCGCTAGTGTTAAGAATATGCCCCTGCTCCACGTGAAAGCAGGCACAAGCAGACTTGAATGTGGTGAAATCCACTTGCACAGCACAATTAAATCCCGTTTCAGTGTGTACAATAACTCTGTTTATTCCACTTGCCCCTTTCCTCACAAATGCAGCCCCAAAGTATGTCCAAAGATGCTTGGTTTGGAGGCAGAGCTGTGTTGCCTGAGGTCTGTGGGAGTTGGAAGGCATGGAGAAGCCTGCTCCATCCACTGCTGGAGAGTGAAAGTGTAGTAGTGAATCACAGAATGGTTTGGGTTGGAAGAGACCTTAAGGATCATATAGTTCCAAACCCCTGCTATAGGCAGGAACACCTTCCACCGGACCAGGTTGCTCAAAGCTCCATCCAACCTGGCCTTGAACACTTTCAGAAAGGAGGCATCCACAGCTTCTCTGGGCAACCTGTTCCAGTGCCTCACCACTCTCACTGTGAAGAATTTCTTCCTTACATCTAATCTAAATCTACCCTCTTTCAGTTTCAAACCACTACCCTTAGTCCTATTACTACAATCCCTGATGAAGAGTCCCTCCCCATCTTTCCTGTAGGTCCTCTTTAAGAACTGAAAGGTCACAGTAAGGTCTCCCTGGAGCCTTCTCTTCTCAAGGCTGAACAAGCCCAGCTCTCTCAGCTTGGTCTCACACCAGAGATGTTCCAGCCATCGGATCATTTTTGTGGCCTCCTCTGGACCCACTCGAGAAAATAATTCATGGCCTGGGTTTCCAAAGCACTCACTTCATCCAGCTCTGGGCTTCATCCAGACTGGTTAATAACACACATTTCAGTGTTTCTGCAAGCAGCACCCTCCAGCACACAGATCCTTGCCTTTCTCAAAGGGTGGGAGTGAGCAGCTCTATGCAGGAGCAAGCATATCACTGTGGCATTTGTAGGAATGAACTGCTGTGTATCAATGCTGCTGAGTGTGGCTGCAAATACCAGCCACTAAACCCATGCTAAAAACAAATAAATGAAGAAAAGCCAGCACACTTGGTCTTCTCCAAGTCTTTGAGTTTAGTACACGTATGTTTTGGGGTTGGTTTTCTTCTGCAAGGAAATATTTACCCCTCTCAGATTTTAAATGGGAGCAAAAAAAGGTAGATAATAGCATATCTTTAAACAACAATGCCATCCCTGTGTGAGTTTTGATTTTCTTTCCCCTGGCTGGTAAGACAGGTTTCCCAGTTTGGCCAGCTCTTCAGTGGGCTATTTCAGGTGCTTGTATCAGTACCAGGCTTTCAACATGCTGAAGACACAGCAAAAGAGGATGTGAGAATGATGGAAAAAATACCTATAAATTATTTTTTAATATTTAATTCTCCCCCTGTCTTTCAGCTGGATGTAAGTTTCTGAGATCACTGGGATAGGCAAACACACACTCACACTGCAGGCTCCTAGCCAGTGTCAAGGGCTAAAAGAAGGTTGCCTTGTAGAGCTAGAGAATTAGTTTTGAGGTGGGAAACAAAGGAGAGGAAAAAATGAATGGTATCACCTGAGGAGGGAGGTGGCTGGTGGAGCCCCATGGGGATGCAGGTTTAGGTCTGTGCAATTCAGCATGTTCATCTGAAAAGGAGAGCAATAAACACAGTGAAGATGTTTGCAGATAATGCAAAGTATGCACATATTTTCTTAGGCCAGCTTTGCTGCTGTAGGTGGTGTGGAACTGCCACTCAAATAACTGGGCAAGATGCAATGGCAGGGGCAATTCAGTGGTAAGAAATGCAATCTACTGCGAATAAGAGAGTGGCAACACCAGGCTTACATCAGAGCTGTGACTCTGTGCATCTCATGCTGCTAAGGAAAGGTCTCAGAGCCATGCAGGCAGATCTTCAAAAGGTTCATCAGCATCAGCTCAGCAATCAGGGATGGTCAAAAATATAATAAGAATGCCAGTGATGGTCAATGAGACACCAACCAGAAAAAGTCATTTTGCCGGTATGTAAATTCCTTCTGTACCATCTTCTTAAATATTGCAGCAGTCCTAATGTTCCCCTTTCAGATAAGATATCGAAGAACTGGAACATTTATAAAGACAAGTTTAAAGCATCAGAGTTGTGAGCTACTTCCATTGAAGCAGCTACTAATGGGATAAGTAAACACATAAGAATTTTAGCTTGAAGAAGAGACTGTTGGGGGAGTTCTGACCCAGGCTCCTAAAATTAAGAGCGGTATGGAGAAAGATGCTCAGACACAACCACTTATTATCTCTTGTAATGGAAAAAACAGTGGGACCCATATTAAATTATCCTAAAGTAAGTAGACATCCACCCCATAAGAAATTAAATCATGGAAACATAGGGTGCCATGGGACCAAACACACAGGTGGGTTTAAAAGGGACAAGTTCTTGAAAGCAATTCGTTTCAATGACCTGAATATGTAACATCAGGAGCTCTCATATTTTCCCAAATCTGAGGTAACACCCTGGGGAAGTATCATTCGATACAGGCTTTGTCTCATTTACTCTTTCCTTAAGCAGTCATTGTTGGAGATAGGATACTAGCTATACAGATATTTAGGAAACATTTATGGTTTTAAAATCGTGGAACCAATAGGAAGGATTTTTCTGACCTCAGAAAATGACTATGAGGCAATCAACTCTGGCAAGTTCCAGCTCCTGACAAGAAAACAGGAGGTGAATATTGGAAAGTGTTATAAAAAGAACACATTTTATTGTTATTGATGAATGTGATGGGTTTTTGTCAATAACATATTTGAGGAGTATTTACACTAGCCAAGTAGCAGAGCTGACCCAATACCATATAAAAATTATTTATGCTCCAATTTATTCACTAAGTAGCAGCAAGATCACAAAGCAACATTCCAGCCACGTGGCTCAGGCAAAGCCCCAGGAACAGTGTTTTCACTACAAAATCCACTTTTGAAAATACTGGGCCAAAGGTCTCTCCTGTGCAGGAGTCTGTATATCTGGCCTTAGCTTGCAGTAGAGCTTGCATTACTAAAAACAAGTCTTACAAAAAGGACTCTCCTTTTGCTGAGTGTCCCCGAAGTGGGAGTCTTGGCCAGGGACAAAGACTGACAGATTTTAGCAATGTTCAGCTGATGTCCTGAATTGAGCACTACTGTTGCAGGAAGCCTGTCCTCTCTACATCAGCATATTTGGGATATTTGTTTTAATATATCAACAATATCATAAATAAAATCCTGCAAACAAGCTCATTCCCGCTTATGTATTGAGTGACAACTTAAATGTTTGTGTTGGAAGTGTTGAAGCAGAGATAGCTTAAGGTGTGAACTCTTTGTTCAGAGCTATGCAGCGTTTACTCTGTGTTAATCCTGATATGTCATCCTGAGCAGTAACCGTTTGCCTTCACAGAGGAGTGCTTGGAAAGCTCAGGCAAGGCAAGACCTCAGAAAGTCAGACCATTAATAAGTCTACAGGTAATTTCCTGACTGTGAGAGTTCACTATCTTTAAAAAACCAAAACCAAAACATCTAAATTATACTTCCGTTATTAAGAGCAGTTCAGCATTGCTTATAGTCTTTGAGTCACAGAATAAACAGGGAGTAAACCAGGAGCTGCACGAACCTCACTGCTTTTGCATTTACAGAGCAGCAGATCTGAGACAAAACTTAAGCTGGGCATGTGGAGAGATGCAGAAATCTTTAGATTTGCATATACAATATCGAGATCATGAGAATGTCACATTTAAATGCAAAACTCACGTGTCTCATGAATAAATCATGAATGGTGGCAAGACTGATTTATTCTTTTTTTTTTCCTCCCTCCAATTGTCATCTCCCCCCTCTCCACCCACTGAAGAGACACTGATCTGCAAAGCAGACAATTCCTCCTTCCCTTACCGAGGAAATGCATTGATAGATGAGACTCGATAAGAAGCTGAAAGCTCTTCCAAAACAAAAACATGTGCGTGTGTTTCTTGTTTATACTTGGCTAGGAAGTAAAGAAGCATCATTTCCTCTCTCTCTTTTTTCTTCTTTCTCAAGAGATACCTTAATACCATGGCAACAGCCTTCAACCCTTTTCTTGTATGACACAACCAGATTTGGAAAAGGTTAGCTGTGTGTTGTAATCAAATCCAGGCAGGTCAATCATGTAAAGAGATGACTTCCTATGTGCTGTGGAATAATGAATGAATAGATCACACAGGTCTTCCTTCCTTCCCCTCCTTCTCCCCTCACCATTTGAGGTGCCAAAGCATTAGCATTTTGTCTCTGGTGAATAAAATTGAAGTGAACAATTTCCAAAGGTTACTAGAAAATACAGAGTGTTGCAGAAATGAAGGAGAATCAGTGGCTATAATGCCTAAGAACACAAGGCTTCTCCCATGTGGACACGCACCCCATTGTGCCATTAATGAGTAGAGAGGTTTTATGTGCAAGACAACAACAAATCAGACATGTCAATGCTGTGAAACATGCCCTCTCGTACCTAATGGGTCCTGCTTCCTCTCGCTGCATGTGTATCGTTTTCAGGCTTAGGATATCACTACAAATTTCACTCTTTGAAAATAGCCATTCAGATTTCCTTGACATCAGGCTGGGATTAGGTTTGTGTTTTTCTGATAGCATTTTCTCAAAATCAGACATTTTGGATTCATGCAGATATTGGGAATTTATTGATTCTGACAAAATCTGCTTGAGAAAAGATGTTTCTGGTCAGTAATGAATTTTCTGATCAAAGCTGGGAACATACAGCACAAACTATCTGAGAGCCAGATGAAGAATGACACTTGGAATATGGGACGTGGGAGCTCCTGATGCACAGTTCTCCCCATATCTCCTGTTGAAGCATATCTACATGGTAAATATAAAGCCTTAATTGTCTTGGTGACTTTAAACTCCATTTTCTGCACCAAAGCCTGAAGGTCCTGACTACCAACTCTATTGATGTACCTCTACTAAATACTAAGTTTTCTGTGAAAAGCTGCACCCCGAAGTCCTATACCAAAAGGCCAGCAGCCCCACAGTCAAGCATGTAGCTGCTCTGTACATTGCTTGGGTTCACGTTCCTGGCCAGCTGGTCAGGAACCTAGTTGACCTAAGGTGTCATATAGCATGTAAATGAACATGTGCTTTTTCTGGGGTCTGAGGGTTAGTCTCTACCTTCTTCAGTGTTACTAAACCTGAAAACACTAGTAAAGCCCTCTTGCTTGTGGCCCTGCAGGAACATTTTGGGGAAGTTGGAAGGTTTGGTGGCGTAGGGATGTTCCTCACTAAGCTATGCAATATTTTCACCTCACAATATTCACTGTAGCAACTTCCAGAGGCATAGGACTTTACAAGCTTTCTACATGCCTGCTATTTGCCCACGCTGTACTTTGACATAAAAGAAGAGCTTTCAGTCTGGCTGTTCATTTCCAGAACTGTTTGCTGCTTGTAGCTGTAACACAGTGTTGCTAACATGTTGCAGTTTGTAGCTGGAGAGGTTGATGGAAATGTTTTCATGGCTGTAGCCATAAGTGCTGCAGCAAGTGGGCAGGATCCTATAGCGATGATCCCCAGAATCACTATAGGTGATTTATCATAGAATCCTAGAATGTTAGGGATTGGAAGGGACCTCTGGAGATCATCAAGTCCAACCCCCCTGTCAGATCAGGGCCATGGAATCTAGGGTAGGTTACACAGGAAAGCATCCAGACAGGTCTTGAATGTCTCCAGAGAAGGAAACTCCACAACCTCTCTGGGTAGCCCGTTCCAGTGCTCTGTAACCCTCATAGTAAAGAAGTTCCTCCTCATGTTGAGGTGGAACTTCCTGTGCTCTAGCTTGTATCCATTGCCCCTTGTCCTATCGCAGGGCAGAAGCGAAAAGAGGTTGCTCCTTTCTTCTCGACACCCAGCCCTCATATATTGATACACATTAATTAGATCCCCTCTCAGTCTTCTCTTCTCCACACTAAAAAGCCCCAGGTCTCTCAACCTTTCCTCATAAGGCAGGTGTTCCAGTCCCTTAATCATCCTCATAGCCCTCTGTTGGACTCTCTCCAGTAGATCTCTGTCCGTCTTGAACTGGGGAGCCCAGAACTGAA
>VZZY01008084.1:387837-496917 GCA_013400335.1 Eurystomus gularis
GACCTCCAGAATGAGCCGCTCCACCATTTTTCCAGGGATGGAGGTGAGGCTGACTGGTCTGTAGTTTGTTGGATCTTCCTTCTTGTCCTTTTTGAAGACTGGAGTGACGTTGGCTCTCCTCCAGTCCTCAGGCACCTCTCCCATTTGCCACCATCTTGTGAAAATGATGGAGAGTGGTAGAGCAACAACATCAGCCAGTTCTCTCAACGCTCTTGGGTGCATCTCATCAGGGCCCATGGACTTGTGTGTATTCAATTTTCCTAACTGATCCCTAACCCAGTCTTCACTGTCTAGTGGAGAGTCTTCCCTCCTCCAGGCTTTCTCTCTTACATCCAGGGTCTGGAGGTCACAAGGGCTGGTCTCCAGATTAAAGGGCAGGTAGTGGTTTGGCATAGTCCTGCTGCAACCTGAATAGGGCCAAAGAGAATCCCAGCTGCTGCTGTGACTGCTTTTCTGTCAAGCAAGAAAGAACCAAAGGCACTGGGTTTGTCCACTTTTGAGACACTAATTCCAGATTAGTGTCCAGCAGGTAATGGAGAGATGGGGTGAGGGAAAGCTGAACCCCCAGAACATCCCCTGAACCATCACTCTTTCCTTGGTTTAATATTCCCCTGGTGATAGTAAAGATACAGTGAACTCAATATTTCATATTAATCGATGTATCCTACTCTGTATGCACAGCTCATGGCTGGGGGTGGTGGGGTGTGTGTATGTGTCCACACTATCAGGGATGCTTTGTTTCACCCTAGAAATGAACTAAAACTACCTGAGCATAAACAGAGCTGACCTTCCTCCCTCTGGGTCCCTTCAAAACACATCTTTAACTGAATTTGTGTTTCACACATACAGTTTCCTATTATTTTAATTCAGGAATCTCCAGCTGTCCCAGCTATTGACTCTAGTGAAACTATTCCAGTTCACACCCACCAAATAATTACACTAAACCAGTTCATTCCATTAGAAAAGACATTTTCTTCCAAACCCTTGGACAGACCTTTTTGGATCATAACTGTAATCTTACACATCCATTACTCCAATGCCAACTGCACTGAAAGCTGTTGAATTTGCAAAGACAAGTGTTGAAGGCCACTTGTGCATCCTCATTCAATCTTCCTGTGAATGTCTGACAAAGACTGAACGCTAGTTTTTAAAAGAGGGAAAGTTTAAGCGTCTTAAAATAGCCTGACAATAAAACCAGCTGGCAATCTTAAACCTAAGATCACCTACAGCTTTCTCACCTACTGGAAGTTTCCAAGAGCTAGTTTTGATTGAATTTTAAAGATGGTTTTGATCTCTGGATGTTAACTACTATAGAAAGACAATACTTAAAAGTGGAAACTTTGAATGAAGAAGGATTCTTAGAAACATATGAGCTACTATTTCAAGAGAAGGCCTTTAGCTAACATGCTTTGTTCAATCTGCAGTAGGAAAATATCTATTAAAATGGCAATATTAACCAATGCTTGAAATTGAAATTCATCATTTTATTTTGAAACAGCTTATCTTTCAGCACTGAATCCAAGTTCTGTGTCAGAAAAAATTTTTATCATTTCCCCTCAGCAAAGGATAAGAATGGAGAGTGTAAGAGGGATTAGGATGAAACCATTGCAGGCTTGATAATGGCAGAGAGGTTTTTAAAGATTGACTTTGAAGTCAAAAATTAAGCAAACCTTTAGAAAAAGATTTCTTCTTAATCAGAAATAGTGTATTTATAAGAGGCATCAAATGTAAACAACAGAAATAGCTAAATGTCAGACAGAATGAATGTCATCTACCTCCAGTAGCCTGGAAGCAGAGTTCCTTTTTCTTAGTTTACATATCCTGAAATTAATGGAGGCAAAGTAGAATGGCTTGGTACCAAGGAAAGCTGGGCACTAAATGATCTAGTACCTGTGCCCCTGTCCCATCCCATCGCTGTACCATCTCTAGCAGCCAGCTGCAGCTTCTCCCAAGCATCCTTTTCAAAGATGTTACTGTAGGAAAAGGTAGTTTTAGCCCAGTTGCCACAGGGTGCCTTGAGTCTCAACAAGGCCAGGCCTCAGGATGAAGTTTTCCACTGCTGAGCAATGCTTCACACCTAGTTGGTATCAGGTGGGCACTGTAATTACATAGGACTGAAGTCATATCTGTTAACATGCTATGGACCAAGGCCAGTAGCCATTTGGACATCCACGCTGGTGGCTCCATGAACCAAGCTGTAGGGCTTGGCTGGATGGACACATAGCCTCAGTAGGCAGTGCTTTTCTGAGTGTTTTTAAGAGCCTTATAACTAGACAGCTCAATCACACAGAATTTATTTTAGCCTCTAAGTTCAAGTCCAAAATTCCTTAATGAGGATAACTTTTTCCACTCTCAAGTTACCTGTAAGAAGTCTTAATTGTTTAGTATTAGTCTATTGTGTGACTAATAATAGTAACCGAGCAAGCTTTCCATACTGACTGGGGGGATTCTTCCACTGCAGACACTTCAGAGAATAAATATTCTTGGTATTCTTCAGAGACTTCTTCACTTTCACAAGGTTTGGCTTTTTATACTAAATAAATCATCCCCTCAGCTCTCCACTCCCAAACTTACTGTTCCGTCCCCTTGCCTTTTATTTATTTACTTTTTCAAAGTACATACACTAGCTTGATTTTCTCTTCTCTGTACTAGGCATCATCATCCAACCTTGAACTCAGAAAACATAAAATAGTCCCAGAACAACAGAAAGTCAATAGCTTGCACCTACCTGGTATCCAAGAGAAAGAATCACATACATCTGACAAAACTGGAGAATTAGCCCCTTTAACACTGTATATTTTTTTCTTCTCCTCTTTCTTTTAAGTGATGGAGCGTTTGAGAACACTGGTCAATAAAACACCTTATCCCCCATGCAGGCTCTGTGCCATAGCCCTCATTTGCAGGATCTCTGCAGCACTTACAACTTTACCTAGGGCTGACTGCCCATGGCTGTTAAATAGCAGCCTGGTGCTCTCCTGCAGCAGGTGAGCCAGAGCTCACAGGTGAAAGTTTTGAGCAATACAGTGATAAAATCTACTAAAAACTCCTTCTTGCTGTTTGCTTCCTATTCTTTCCTGTGCTTAATAATCCATTATCTTTTCACTTCAGTTTGGTGCCTTTAGGAACTACTCCCTGGGATGAACTGTTTAATGCTTTGTACCCAATTTAAAAGATGCTGTCATTTCAGCTGTATTGCTTTCTCTTTTTATCCATGTTTAGCACCAACACCGCTTAGCTCACTTGGGCTGGAGGAAGTAGTACCAAGCCTGGGCAGCATCAAAGTTAGTAGGCATAGAGAGCACTTAAACACACTTAATTTTAAGGTGTTATTTAAATCATGCTGAATTCAAGAAGTTCTATCATGAAAATTATGTTCCATGTAGGGCAGTTATCCTGAATATGAGGTCTAATAGGTATGATACGGGAGCAGCTGATCCTTTGTTTCTAGGAATATTCTGAGAATAAACATCACCCACAATTAAATACCAGATACCTCTTGAATTGATTTGGCCCCAGTCTTAGGCACAGTGTAGGAGTCCTTTCCCGCTGCAGTTTGGCCTTTCCCATAGCTGAAGCTAGTTTTAATTTATTTTCCTGAATTTTAACAGACCAAATCCCTATTCAGCTTTAGAAGTAATTATTATGTCAAATCATAAGGTATTTTGAGACCTACTAACAGATGCTCTGCTGTTACTTCATATCCACCTACAGTACTGAAGCCTCTTAGGCATTAATGAGCACCATCTCTGAAGGGGATTTACAAGCAGCCATGTGGGAAGGAAACTATTTCCTAGGCTTGATCTCTCAATAAATGCAAAAATCATCCCTGATATCTACTCCTCCCTTTGGGTTGGCTTCATTCCCCTCTCATTTCCAAAGGATCACTACATCAAAGATGTAAGAGAAGATCCAAACTAGAAGTACTCATTTAGAATTCAAGTCTAGGACAAATGAGTAGGATTTCCAGCAAAGTTAATGACAGCAGCAACCACAGACACCAAAGATGCTGCTAAGCCTCATGCTCCAGTGAGCTTTGAGTCTTTTTGTATCCTCTGCAGCGGGGTGGATGGAGTTATTTAGGTGACTGTGTTTGTGTTCTTCTCTGGTTCTTTGATTTGTTTAGCAAACTCGGGTTTTCCCATGGTTCCTCCAACCAAAGCTATCTGATGATTGCAAGGTGCCCTTGTGGGACCAGCACTGATGTCACAACTTGCGGGCGCTGGAGGTTTAGACCATCTTTACTGGGAGCTGAGATCATAAAATGGTGTAATTCCCTCCCGTGGTTACTTCAGTGCAAGTCTCTGTGCAGTCACTGGCGAGGAATCTGGGTCCCTTCTCAGATACAACAATTGTATTTTAATAGAATTCAGCAATGTCAAAGTAATCCAGCCATTGTATAATCACTCTCCAGTTCTGCTCTGAAACAGCTCATGGAGTGATTTACAACTCATGCTCCCAACTAGAAAGGACAAAAATTAATTTCTCCCTCATTTACAGGCTGAAAAGTTTTGATACTTGAATTTTTCAGAAGTGATTTTTCTACATTCAAAAACTGCTGACAGTGAAGTGTCAGGTGAAGAGCAGGACGTGGAAATTTGCACTGATCACAGACCCTCTTAACCTCCTTCAACACCTTTTGCTTCCTAATACTCTGAGAAGGTCGCAGCTCAAGCTTATTTTTGCTTTTCATTTGCACCTTAACACTGATCTTCTTCATTTTCCTTGGGTCTGCAATCACAGAGAGTAATGCTTTGCTGTGTTCCTGCAAATGCAGATCATTTTGCCTAAAGGCCACATGACCGATGCTAATTTATTTGGGAGCAGAGAGGAAGATGAAGGCAGATGAAGCATCCTTGTTTGCTCATATTTCTTTTGATTACTTTCAAAGCATCTGCTGGACCCTCTGTGATATGGCACATTTCGTATCACATCCTTCATACTGAAGGATGCAGATTTGTGCCCTTTCAACTAACTCTTCTGACCCCAACTTTCCACCTACCGGTGGTGACCTCTGAAAATCACTTTTTCAGAGCACAGCACTCAGGTCTTCCACCTGCCCGACCTGTAATCTGGCAGCCAGCTCCTCTTGGTAAACAGGATCACAAAGCAGGAGAGGAGCTTCTGACCTGACTTATCAGTGTGTCCTGTTTCCCTGATACTGCTGAACCCTGAGCATGATGTTTCCTGCTCTTGCTTACCAAAAGCCTGAGAGGTCTAAGAAGGAGCAGCAGTAAATCTTGGGGGAAAACAGGTCCAGCTCCTCCAGTTTCTCAGCAATTGCTTCATGGGCATCAGGTAGGAGTGAGAGCTGTTAAATTTGCGTGCAAATCCTATTTCCTAACAATTTAAAAACGCACCTCCAGGTTTCATTCACATATATGCATTTATGAGAGAAGCTCTTTCTGGAAGTAATTAAATCTCTGTACATTGAACACTGTCCAGTGGATAGGGCTGACCTAAAATCACACCCAGAGCAAATCAGGGTCACTCTACTCACGTCCTTACCAGCGAATGATTGTCTCCCCAAGGGATTCCCAAACACAGTGATGTATGAGAGTGCTGGGGAGGTACCAGAAGGCTTTTTGGATGATGTCACCATGGGGGACATCTCACCCACCTCTACAAGGAGGTGTTATGGCCCCCTGAGACCACCGTCCCCTCTGCTGTGGCTGTGCAGAGGGATCTCTGCAGCCCTCGACACTCCTCAACACCAGTGCCGGGTTACCCTCCTCAGACTCGACAGCCAAAGCAGCTCTCTCAGACATTTTGGTTTGATGGGATTGGTAAGGCAAATGACATCAGGCTATGCTTTTCTTCCAGCTGGAGAAAGTGCCTGAATTTGGCTCCCTCCTGTGTGCCTGTTTGCCCACAGAAAACAGGCAATTGTGATTTATCTCTTTTTTAATGTACTTTCTGCCAAGGATTTAAATATGATTATCCCAGAGCTTTGGCCAACCACTTCTAGCCTGGATCCTTGGCCTTCTTCTTTCATGAAAGGTTGCTTTTAGCTCTTTGGCCTACTTTTAACCCTCAAAGATAATCTCTCCACAGACCTTGGAAAATTGCCCGCAGGATTAAAATCTGCTGGGGTTATTTACTCTCTTAATCAAATGCAGTATACCCAAGTATATCAGCTCTAATTAACACCCCATCCACAACATCTCTCCTTAGCTCTGATAATTATAAAAAAAATTTTAAAAATCCACACTCTCCCAGTCACCGCAGCTATTAGAGAGAAAACGAATTTCTGTTATTTTTCAGTTTTAGTACTGAAAATAGATCTCTTCCTGAACTTCACACTGGCTCACTCCTTCCTCCTCCTCTAAGCTGAATTGTTGCCAAGAGTTGTCTGACACGTCGTGATTTTATTTAGGTTTGGCTGAAATGGGGTGTGGATGAGGACTAGGAGCTCAGCATGCCTTGGGGCCACAGACTGCAGGGTGGCACCGGCATAGTAGGTGGGTCCTGCTGATGGGAGCTCCCAGGGCAGAGCTCCTGAAGGGCAGCTGCTTTAATGTGGGGAGAGGGAAGCAGGATGGTGCATCAAACTTGCCTATTATAGCATTTCCTGGGTGAAGTCTCCCAGGAAGTTTTGTTTTTGTAGCCACATTTCTAGATCTGCAAATTTTTGTGGGTTTTTCGGAAAGGTCACCAGGAGCTGGACTTGTGCCCCTGATATCTCTTGTGCAAGGCTGTGTTCTTGCCTGCAGGGGCTCTGGTGGGAGCACAGAAGGTCTTTCTCAGCCTCTCCAGGGACAGAAGCTGGACCACCTCTCTCCAAGTATGCTCTGTGCACACACAACCACCAGCCCGAGCCTGTTTCACCCAGTCTGCAAAACCCTCCTACCAAGGAATACGGCTGGCAAGGAAGCAGTGATACCAGGATGGAGCACTGAGGTCAGAAGAAAGAAGAACCGTGTTATTTGAGGAAGAAAGCAGGTTTGAGGATGGCCAGCTGATGTAGACATCAGGACTGACTTTGGTTTCCAGTGCATCTTAGCAGTCCTTGCTGGAGGGCTGTTGTAGGTGAAACAAGTCTGACACAGGGATTGTGGAAAAGGACTCCAAGGATGCTCTGACAAAGTCTGGAAAGCCCATCTTGACTTTTCACTGTCACAGTTGCTGATGGAACACTAATATATTTGTAATTTGAAGAGAATAACTCCAAATAAGCACTGCAGCCTCTCGGAAGCCCTCATCTGTGCTAGATTACGTCAAGGGCTCTTGAATTAAACAAATCTGAAGTTTCTAGGCCAAGCCATTTTTGAGATATGACATGAAAAAGCATTAGGAGATGCTTCAAACACTCCGAATTACACTTATTTTCCCTAAGACCCATGTCTCAGAAATGGATTGTCTGATACGCCTCAGGATTTGCCAAAAACAGTCCTCCCCTGGCTATCCACCACATCTGCACAGTCCAAAGATGCACCCAGAGTTTTTATATGACTTCAGCAGCGGGGCCAAACCCAGCCATTGGAAAGCTCGTTATAAGCCTCATCATGGGGAATGGGGAGAATTGGGAGAGTCAGTATCTATCAAAACCTCAGCTTTTCACAGCCCTGCCTACCCCCCCCCCCAGAAACCCTGGCCCCGGGACAGAGCTAGGAGCTCCTTACCCAGCTGCACTGCCAGCTTTTCCCCCAATGTTTTGATAAATAATAACTACATTATGCATGCACTGAGGTTTTTCTCCTTAGTACCTACCCACTACCGTCAGGTTACACAGAGGTTAAAATAATTGTGTAGAGATGGAGGGAGGAGTGCATGAACCCAACTCTGCCCACCAGAAGAGGTCACATCATTTTGAGGGAGACATATGTAAGTTGGAGGTAATAGAGAATGATTTATATATAGACATGGAGAGCTCCTCCAGTCTGCAATCCCTGAAGCCAAGGATGGGGTATTGATCTGAGCGAGAGCTGCATGCAGGTGGATGGTGAGCAGACTTCAGCATGTCTCCAAAGTCTCTCCACCTTTGCCAGACACATGCAGTACTGGACAAACTGCTCATACAAAACTCATTTTGTAAGACTCAGCCCTCTTATTGAAAGAAAATAGGGGTGAAGTGATGACATGCATCTGACTTCATGTGGGGGCCTATCTTTGGCAGCAGAAGCAGCTCTCCATCCTGCCTGGCTGCAGCAGAGATTGAGGCTTCTTGGCATTTTGCAAAAGCAGACACCTCTGTCATTATAGAAGAGGATGTTGACGCTAAGAGTCCTGAAAAAGAAGCTTCACCTCCCATTTCTGATGACCTCCATCCAGGAGGAGTTTAGGGAAGCAGGTGAAAGCAGAGACATCAGCAAAGTAGCCATGTTCCCTTGCACTTATTTCTTCTCCACTAGTGAGCTGCTGGCAGAGGCCCAAATCTGCTGTCATAAGGGAAAACAAAGAAAAAGTCTTACTGGGTCCGTCAATGACTTCCCAGCATAGGGAAGAGCACTCTCCAGATTTATGGCCTGTACTGGGAGTGCTCTATGCCTTAGTACCAACAGGGGTGGAGCTAGACTGATTCCTCAAGAAAATCAATTGCTGAAGACAGAGAAAGAGGACAAATGATGATATGGGCTCCAAAATAGCATTAATTGTTTCTCTTCTTGTGAGGTCATTTTCAGCTACTGTATAATCCAGGATATGTAGGAGATGGGAGGGAAAGCAGGTGATTAAACAGGACCTGGAAGAGCTGAAGGTCATAGCTGAGGAAGAACAGCTCAGTCCCTTGGGGGATTTCAGTAGGACCTCTACACTGTTTGAGCTGAAACTAGAGAGGAGAATGAAGGATGTCCTGCAATGGCCCTGAGCCTGTTTCTGAGTGATCTTTGGAGAGAGTGCCTGGTAGCCACCTGCAAGTGGCTTCCACTCTGGGTTGTAGAGGTGCCATCTGAAAGTGCCCCAGAGCCTGGGGACACTAGCAGATCACTTGGAAGATTGTGCAACGTGTGACGAGGCTGGGACTGAGACAACCCTGAAACTTGGGCAGGGGGAAGTTGCAACTGAATATGAAATAGGCTTTTATGGACAAGGTCTCACTGTATGTTTCTGCCAGCATGGCCTGGGCTCACCACAAGCAAATCCATTCCAAAGGACTGTATGGAAAAAGGTTTTGACATCTGCATGGCAGATGGGCTTTGCTAAGTGGTTCATCTGCACTAGAGAAGAGGTAACAAGGTGCCTGCAGAACCCAATAGACCAAGCCCTGGGCAAGTGCCTGTGCACCCATCTTCAAGGTAACATCCTTCTATGTGCCGAGCAGCCTCTTCCTCCTGCCCTGAAGCATAAGAACTCAACCCTTTCATGATACTTGCCCACATTTCATTCACCTCTCTGGAGACCTTGATGGACCACAGCCTCAGCCAAGGTAACTGAGGACTTCAGTTAGGATCTGAAGGATAACAGCCTCTGGTTTCAAAGCAGTGTTGAAATGCTGTCTTCTCCAGTAGCTTGGGATCTGCAGCTCCATGCCTCTTCTCCTACCCAAACATGTTTGCATTGAGTTGTTGTGGGAGATCTGGGCAGCTCTCGCAAAGCACCTCCTGGGGCAAGTGCATGCCCAGGCTGAGCCTGTGCAAAGGACAATGCAAGGAAGAGGCTCTGGATGGACAAGGTGGCCAGAGAGACTGAGGGAAAACTACAGATACCCCAGCACATCCATGCTGCACTTGTCGCAGGGTGACAAGAACATGCCCAGCTTCTGGCAGGGACCACACGGTTGGATGCCATGATTATTTAACTGAACTTCATCCTGGCTATTTATGGACAGGAATCATATCTAGAATCCAGGCTACAAAAGCGTTTAAGTGCTCTTTGGGAATCTTCCAGGAAATGTCAGAAAATTCTGATTAGACGAAATCAGAGTTTTTCATGGGAGCCTACTGGGCTGTTCAGCAGTGGCATGTCAGGAATTTCTGATGGAAAGCAGAGAAGGGCAGTGGCAGAGCAGGAGAGAAGCTCCTCCAGGCCAGGGAGGACCCCAGTTTTGAAGCAGTGGTCTTTTTGCTCCCTGGGGACAACCTCCACTAGTTGCCATTGCTATTCAACCCCAGCCCTGAGAAAAGCTTGCCATTAAAGCTTCATTAGAGGGGTGTGTTTGAGGACCATGCCCTTGGAGAGCTGCTCCCACCCCACATCAGACCTGCTGCAGAGGGCAAGGTGGAGAAAAGGAAATATTAAATTCAGCCACTCTGTTAATGTTAGCGAAAGGCTACAGCTTGAGGAGAGGTGCTGCAAGACACCCCTCCACTGCAACCCTAAGGATTCAAAAACTGTGAGTCATAGATGCCCAAACTGGGTCTCTGCCTTACAGAAACAATCTATATGTATTTATGTATATCACTGTGTGAATAAGGGATGGGGAGGTGTTTTCAATTTGCTTTCTGAATTTTGAAGACTGTGTTTTTAATCTTTTCTCTGCAATGCTCAGGCTTCATTTTCTTTCTTTCTTTTTTTTTTTTTTTATTGGTGGCTGAACCAGCTCGAGGAGCCATAGCTTCTGAGGGACACTTGTAACATAGCCATTGGAAAACATCAGCAATCATGTAACCAGTGTGAGATTTTATTTGAGGTAGAGCTTCCAAACATATTCCAAGTCAGGTGTGTAAATATTGTGTTGGTGAAAGACCTTGTGGAAGGATTGAATTTCTCCTTTCCTTATTAAGTACTTTCCTCATTAAATACTTTCCTCAAATTCATCTTTCCTCATATCATGCAGCTAAGTGGTAGGGAGCTTGGGTGGGTTGGGACCTCCGGATGTTCAGGCTAGGGGAGGTACCTGCACCATCTCAGCGGGCAGGAGAGAGGAGGAGCTGTGAAGGGCATGTGGTATCTTCCACCATTAGGGAATCTTAAGCACCAATTTTAAATTAAAATCTAATCTTATGGTTAAAGTTGTATGTAGGACAATCAAAGCCTTAGATCTCTGTATTGCTGTGATAACTCCTGGAGACAGGCTTGCTGGATCTGCTCTCATTGCAGCTTCATCTGGGTCCAGCAGAAGGAAAAAGAGGCCAATGGAGAACATTGTCTCCAGCCATTGCTATATGGGTACCAAATCATGTAAACACGTGAGCCTCGAGCACAAAACGTAGCATTTAGGCAGGCAAATATGAAGTCATCCAATCAACTGGCACACGTTTACTTGTCTATACATTCCCTCAATTCTGCTGAAACTACCAGGAATGCCCCTGTACAAAATCAGGCTTTGAAAGAGAATTTTGCAGTACAGTTTCAGCAGGGCTTGACATGCTGAAGAGCAGCTGGATAACAGAGGGGTACATAGAATCATAGAATCATTTAGGTTGGAAAAGATCTCTAGGATCATCAAGTCCAACCCTCTACCCTTCCAGGGCTGCAGTGTTACCCTGAGCTACCCACCTCTCCGCTCCTCAGGTACCCATAATTACCTTCCCCTAATTGCCAGCTCCTGGTCATAAGTTATGTGAGATGTTTACCCCAAAACATGAAGGCAGGGTAAAAGTACTTCATCCTAGGAGAGGGTTAATCTCTGGCTGGATGCAGGATGCCCTCATGGGAATGGAATTTGTAGTGTTGGTAAGTGGTTGTGCCCCAGAAGCCTTTGAGAGCCCACTGACTACTGCATGCTAACGATTGGTATTATTAAAGAACAATTGATGGCCTGTAACCAAACAACAGAAACTAATTACTGGAAAACTTTTATTGTCCTTTAATTACTGGGCCTCTTTGTCAATTAGCAGAAGAGAGAGGGAGAGGGAAAAGAGAGAGAGAGACTCGTTTTATAGCAACAATAAATTTTCCAAAACTACAGTCATCAGTAGCTGAAAAAGCGAGTCTATTAACACACAATATTAAGGCATGATATTTACTCTAGCTGCTAAATGTAGGTGCTTTTCTTCTGAAAAAGTGCAGAGCTCTAGGAATACTAATCAGGGGTTTCTCTGCCGCTGTCTGGCATGACAGCTTTCATTTCCCAAGTCATTTTACCCCTGGACTAAGGGTTTCTTTCTGCAAGGCTCCTCCAGCAAACTGGCCCTGTGCCCACCATACAGTGCTGAAGCTCAGCGAGGCGGAGCAGGAGGCAGGGGGGTCTTCTGTGCCAGGCAGATACTCCTGGACCCTGGACCAGGGATAAGGGAGCTGAGAGGGGCCAGTTCACTGCTCGACTGCAGGTGCATGTGGGACCCAGGGCCTCATCGGGGCTTGGCTTCATAAACCCATGTGTCAATATGTTCTGCTCCTTGTCCCTAGCTCACTAGCACCATCCAGAAATAGTTTATTCAACTTTTTTTTTTTCTTTTCTCATCCACTGCCAAATAAATTATTTCTGGGCATATTGTCACGAGTAGTTAACCTTCACTGAAGATGTTTGAACTGCAGTTACCCCCAAAAATGAATCACCATTTTTTGTTCTGTCACTTGGCAAATAGTGTTCGCCAATATAATTTTCTTCTATTTATTTGACTTTCTCAGATTAACTAGTTAGTGCCTCCTCTGAAGGAATTGCTGTGGGCATCACTGCTCTTTGGGTACGATGTGAATCACCAGGGAGCCAGTCCCCCCTGGGCAATGCGGCCACTGCTGGACCAGATAGGAGATGGGGCCAGACTCTTCTCAGTGGTGCCCAGCAACAGGACAAGGGACAATGGACACAAAATGGAACTCAGGAAATTCAACTGAAACATGAGGAGAAACTTCTTTGCTGTGAGGGTGACCGAGCCCTGGCCCAGGCCGCCCAGAGACGTTGTGGAGCCTCCTTCTCTGGAGGGATTCCAAACCCACCTGGATATTAACCTGGGCACCCTGCTCTGGGTGACACTGCTTTAGCAGGGTGGTTGGACAAGATGATCTCCAAAGGTCCCTTCTAACCCCTGCCATGCTGAGGTTCTGTGATTCTATGATTCTGTGATCCCAGATGATCCTTCCAGATGCCCTCTCCTACAAGGGAGCTGCAAGAGCAGAGGGGGCCACCAGATCTCAAGGCACTTGTCAGGGATGAGAAGCTTAGTATTATACAACCATTGCCGGACTCCTAAAAGCTTCAGCAATAATAAGTTTAAATTGGGATAGACCTTTTCTCCCTCAGCAAGGGGATCTGGATATCTTTGAGTATTCAGGAGCTTCATAAAATTTTATGTCAGCTCCTACACATGTTGACAGAGGCAGGGACAGCAGTTATTGGAAGGAGTTAAATTACTCCCCAGAGTAACTGCTCTTAAAAGCAGCTTGCAAAAGAGCAAAGTACCTGCCTTTTATCAGAAAACAAATATCATTTCAATTCATGACGGCAAATTGTGGAGACGCCTGATTTTCCCGTACGTTGGCCTGCTGAGCCCATGCCTGGGCTGCCAGCCTCTGCTCTATGTCCTCTACACACCGACAGTAGGGAATCTCGGGCTAGGGCAGGATAAGCAGTGGGAAAGTAGCTTAGAAATTTGTCACAGCCTGTCTTATTTTACGTTGAGTAGACTTGAGTTTTGTGCTATCAGAGAGAATCCAGAGTAGTTCCTGCAGGTGACCTCAATAATGAGAGCAATCTGTGGTACTTTGACATATCTGTCCCCATGGGATGAGACAGAAGAAGAGTTAGCCAGCCAAGCTACATGGGATTTGTAGAGTTTACCCATGGGGCATTTTTATTTCAGCATTGAGGGTGAGTACCAAAGGCCCCCTCCCAAATTTCCCTCTTCAAGAGGGCTGGGGCAGGGTTTAGTTAAAAAATAAGTGGTGAAGACAGCTCTAGCAGAGTACGAGACACAGTGTCTCTCATCATGGGTGGTTTGCAAGCAACATATACCTGGGAATGTACACCCAGAGACACTCCAGAGACAGAAAGAAGCAGCAAACCCCAGGAGATAAGGCTGGTTTCTTGGCAAAGGTCCCATGGGGATCAGCAGCACCTGGCTGCACAGCCCATCGAGGAATGGAGCACAAGCCACCACCCCAGGTGCCAGGTGACTTTGGCTTCCCCCCACACCTTTAGCCTTTCTTTTTTCCTTCTCCTTGCACATATGTCATCTGTTTCCTCCTGTATTTTCTTTCTTCTTTCCAGCTCTTATTTTTCCTCTTTCTTTTTCTACCCACTACTCACACAGCGCCTTTTCTTTTCCTGTTTTGCAACTTTTTTGTTGCTCTGAGAAAGGGAAGGTTTAGCATCTCCCTTTGTCCTAATTTCCTGGTAGGACTGATTTCAGAGCTCCTATTTCTGAGAATTTCTCCCTGTGTTACCCATGTACCTGATACTGATAGAGATGCACAACCTCTGCAGGGTAGGTCACCTTCTGCAAGTAGTGAAGTCCTTACAGCAGTGTATTTTCTCAGGAAATTGTACAAATAATGGCATCCAAAGTAAGGTTTGTTGTGACAGATTCTTGAAAGCTGGGAGAAATAGTAAGAAAAAGCACAGACAGAGACAGCCAGGGTTACACAGACACTGAAATTGTTTTTTGCCTTTACCTGCCTCATAGTCTTTTGCTCGCTGTCTCCTCCTTCGAGGCCAGTGTCTTGCTCAATGCTAAGGGAAGGTGTCTCCATGGGGGAGAAGGGTTTTGTGGATCCAGGCAGCTGCTGAAGCAGCCTGACAGAAAGAGCTGTAATGGTAAAGCAGACCCTAGGCTGAATGTGTCCCATCCCCAGAGCCATCCCTGTCTCATCTGAGAGTTGTTAGCAGATCCTGACACTGCCAGAAGGGTTACTGAGCAACTTTTGGCTTGCTCTGTCCCTCTCTGGTTTGCTACTCCTGCCTCCCATCCAGCATTTAGCAGGAATGCATGTCAAAGTGCTCTGCCTACAGAAGCAATATCCATGTACCCATTTTACAGATGGGGAAACTGAGGCACAGTGGTGCAGTTTTTTCCACAGCAGACCGGAGGATCCCATTCAATCAGCTTCATCTTTGTGAGTATGGCACTGCCCATCTCAACCTCTGAAGGTTTCAATTGCAACTCATGCCTCCACCAGGTATCTAGTGTCCTGGATGCTTGGCCGTGCCTCATGCAGGAGTTACTTCTAGAGCTGTTCAGCACAAGCCAAGGATCTGGGAGACTTGGGGCCTGTTTCCCACATTTCCTGAGAAAGGAGACATGAGTCAGGGCTCATTTCCATGGTAGGGGACGGTAACACTTGCTTTTCTGCCCCAGCTGGTGGGTCTGTGGAAGCACAAACCTCTAAGCATGCTCTGGTGGCTCCAGAAACTCAACTGAGAGCATGACAGCTGTGGGTTGGGTGCTGTACTTCAGCACAGGAAGAGACACAGGCTCAAACCCCAGTCTTGAAATGCGGTGGTTGGGTGGTGTTTTCTTTTAACACTTCTAAAACACAGGGTGATCACGGCCAGGAGTGGGGTGGACACATGTGGGACCATCACTGTTAGGCAGTAAACAATTGAAGAACCTAGTCACATTCCTCTGGGCTCTTCTTGGTGTTTTTTTCTATAAATTTTGGCAGTGAGCACCAAGAGCAATCACATACCTCGTCCCAGCGCTGTTGCTGCAGTCCCTGCTGCTGCCAGTGAGGCTCAGCACCAAAGGTGACAGACCCACCCTCCATGTCACAAGTCTCCTGCTCCTACTGCAGGGACATGTGAACTTCACCGCTTTACTTTGACCTATTTAAAGGCAGATGGTTTCCTCAAAGAGCAGGAGGAGCGATTTCCTCCTGCAGAGCTCGCTGTCCCAGCTCTCCCTGGGAAAGGACAAAGTGGCGTTTTGGGGGCTGTGCTCCTCACTAGGAGCAGTTAGTGGGGTGGGCAAGGGTGCAAGGAGCAGTGTGAGACAACCATAGGCACACAACACCATGGCCAGATGAAAGAAAAAAGGCACCCGCTCAACTCTGGTGCTGTTGTCATGATGCTCCCCCCTCTTTGACATTTTACAGAAGCCCATCTCCTAGAGACACGTGATCATGAGAGAGGTTCAGGTTTCACTTCTGAAAACCAGATAGTTTGTGCTTCTTTGTGACTTTTCTCTGCAAATAAGAACATGACGCAACGGCTCAAAACCAGAAGGAAAAGAAGAAGGAACTCCAATTAAAATGAAAATCTTCTGACAGTTTGGCTGGTTCTGTGGTTTGGGAACCTCAGAATTTTTTAGCATTTGGGGTTGGCAGTACTCTTAAATTACAGGGAATAACTTGCCTTTTTATAGAGTCTTTCATCTGGAGGATCCCAGCCTACTTCACTAGCTGAACCCAGAAATATCACCAGCTCATCACAGCAGCCCATCTGTCCCATCCACTTGGAAGTGCAAGGTGAGATAGGGCTGGCAGAGCACCACTGCCCGCTGCCGAATCAGCTGGAGCCTCTTAAACCACCTCTGCAAAGTGTGATGGGATCTTCACTGGCCACACCTCATCAAGGCTGGCTTTCAGAATTGTTGCCAAAGTCTGAAGAGGCAACAGAGATATTGGAGGCAAGGACACTTGGGTGGCATGCAGGGACTTTGCAGCATCCTCATTAAATAGCTGTTTCCAAGCCAGCCCATTGCTGGTTTGCCTGGGCCAGGAGGACTTTGCACATTTTCTCAGGCAGGCAGCAGACTTGATTTATAGACAATTCTGCCCCGTGCAGTCACTGAGTTTGAGTGTGAGAGCAGGGGGACGGTCCCTACACTTGGATGTGGATGGTGCATTTTAGAGCTCATTTCAAACACAAGCTTTGAACAATAATGAACACGACTTACTGAACTTATTTATATAAAATTAGATCATTACCTAATTAGACTACAATTTAATATCAATTTTCACTGGAGTCTATAACTACAGGAAATTGCCAGAAACACACAAAATTCATCGTTTCACATAGTTCAGTGATTCAGAGCCTGGGTTGCTCCCCCCATACCAACTTGAGGTCAGCAGTTTCGTGACATATGTTTTCTACCACATCCAAGGACATGAGAAATCTCTCCAGAAAGTGGGAAGCACAGATGTTAACCACTTCACACAAGAAATTGGTTTCAGGTCAGCCACCAAAGGGCTTTTTAAAGAAATATGTCAAACCTAGGCAAGGAAGAGCTCCCCAGTGCCAAATCCCAGCACTCCACACTAAAGAAAGTGTCTGCCTTGGAGCAGAGGCTGGAGCATTTTGGGATGGCAATGATGTTAGTCCAACAGCATGGTTCTTCATTTTAGCCAGGCTGGTTTGCTTCTGTCTCTTATAATGATTGCAGTGGATGCTGGAGCAGGAATCCCATATAGAGTACAGTAGTACAATAGACCTGCAGTATATAATTACCGTGCTGTATCTGCTTTCATATCATAGGTATTTTTAGATGTGTCAGTTTGAAATCTAGGATTTAGTGCACAGAGCCTAATGGATTGTTCTCTCTTTCTCTCTCTTTTAATGTCAACTCTCAATATGCATGAAGCAGACATAAAAGCACTTTTGTGCAGGTGCTGTGAATCTCTTAGCACAGATGACAAGAGGAGATGGTTTTCTAGATTCATTGAGCTTTAGAGGAGAAAGGACTCAATGATCCAGCCTGAGCTCCTGCATAGCAATAGCTCAAGTTTCACTCACAGCCCCCTTGACAAGCCAAGCAGGCACACATATCATGAAAAGGCACAAAGGATCTTCTCCCTTCTGTAGAGGTGGCTTGTTCCTCTTGTGTGGGACCGCACTCATGGTCTGCACAGTATGGGAAGGAGGAGAGGAGAAGGGGAAGTCTCTCCAAGTGTGTGGAGTCCTGCAAGGCCACCTGAATTCTGCCTAGCTCAAACCTGGCAGCATCATGATTGGACCCAGAGCAGCTAGCCCCCAAGCAAGAGACCCCTTGGCCAGGTGGCAGGAAGCCCTGTGCCGAGCCGGAGTGCCTGAAATCTTCCTGCCTGCCTGAGGTCAGGTTTGGTCTCAGAGGCAAGAGCTGAAAGGCTGATCTACTCCAGCTTATGGGCACTTAGTGCTGTTTGGAGGGCAAAATATTAGCTTGGGCTTGATGCAAGGATGGCAGCAAACTGCTTGGCTAAGTGTGGTCCATACCTACTCCCACTAAAGGCATCATACATTTTGTAGCATCCCCCCAGAAGTGGACAAACAAAAGACTTTCTCAGCCCACAGGGCTCAAGCACTCAGAGGCTCTGTGGTGAGGTGCAGTGGGAGGCCATGGTGGGTACCAGCCCTCCCTATGTCTGTGGTTGAGAAATGAAGGAGAAGGAGCAAGAGGGGGCTGCCGGATGTGGGCTGGTCCTCCACCACTGGCTGAGTGCAATTTATCTAGTGATCCAAGGCAGAAAAGGTAAAAAAAAAAAAAAAAAATTGGAATCAGTCATCCTCTAACCTTTGATTTCTTTACCAAAACAGTGTTCCTATAGCATAGTTCTGGGTATGCTCTATCCCACTAGGTATGGTTCTTGGAGGATTTTTTTCAGACACACAAGAAATCCCCTGGTTTGGCAACTGATCTTGTAACAGTCCAGTTGTCTGAATTACACAGAGGCTGTGGTCTGTCTTTTACAAACTGTTCTCCTATTGCATTGGCCAGTGGACACAGGCTTCAGGAAGACCAGTAGAGGTATATAAGCACAGACGTATGTTCACTTGGCTCACAGAGATGCCCAAACCCCATAAGATGTCATGCACCTTAAGTTAACACATCTTACCTTTCAGCAGAGCTTCCTTGTGCCAAGCGTGCACTCTTCAAACACAACCCCAGAGCAAGTTCATCCTGAAGGTCCAGGGAGGCTTTGCATGGCACATTCCCAGGGACAGGCCCCCAGAAGCCAAATACTTATCCTGATCTACTCCTAATACGGCCAAAGATTGCCACCAGGTAGATTCTTTATTCTGCTAGTGGTTTACTATGTGTCTCAGTTCAAACTCAAGTAGGAATCGGACATGGGTTTGTTTTTTTTTTAACCAACTAAATATCAGCACAGTGTTAGAGTAAATAAATGGGCAGCTCTAACTGGCAATTGTAGTAGCTGGCACACCAGCAATTTTTGATTGTGTGAAGGATGATCCAGAATTGTAGTAAAGGCATAACTGAGACAAAAAGAAAACCCTTCCAAGAAATTTCTGCTTATTTTAGCTGTCATTACCATATAACAGAAGCCTTCATGGAAACCAGTAATTCATGAAAGCAGATTTTCAAAGTCCCCCTATATACACATTTCAGCCCAAGGTAAACAACTCTGCTCTGATAGTTAACCCCACCCTGTTTGAGGTTGAAGTGAAGCATTTTTTTTCCAGTATGTGGTATTTACTTAATAGCTGTTATCAAGCTATTCTAAGATCCCTCTTCCACCACCCACAGCTGTGCGCTGGATGTGTCCCCACGGGTCCCACAGCAGAACGAGTCACCCGCCCTGCAGAGAGGAGTCACCGAGCAAACAAGTAAAGAACAAGGCAATCAAAGATAAGGTGGAGATGGGGGAGGGAGAAAATTCGTATCATTATGGTGGGAAAGCAAATTAATCTGAAGGAAGTTTTGCGTGCACAGGCAGACAGCACTGAAGTGCAGTTGGATTTGGCTCTTTCTAGCTTTGACCTGGGGAGCACTCGAATGAATTTGTGCTCCTGCACAACAGGGAGAAGCTTATTTGGGAGGTGCTGGAGCTTAGGCGAGTGAAGACAGTCCCAATGAAGTCCTGCTCTACTGTCCTTCATGGTGGCACATTGTCCAGGCAGGGACTGTCTCTGTGAGAGGACAGAGCCCAGGGCAATGGATTTGGCAGGACCAAAGTGATGCTGGTCAATGCAATGGTGAACAGAAGATAGTTCCCAAACCCACCACCCTGCACCTGGGGTCTGGACCCAGCTCTGCAAGTCACTGCCTACAGCCCTACCAGACTACTGTTCAGGCTCCCGGAATTCAGAGAGGTACCACCAGACGTACCATGTTCTGTGTGATGCCAAGTGCATTCTTTTGGGGAGATAACAATACCAGTTGGTCTATTTTTAATACAGTTCCTTGACAGAACATTTAGCCATTCCTCTTAGAGAAGAATTTTGTAATGGGTTCCTATCATGTCAATTTGGAAAGCGTTCCAGCCTCCCACTACTGAGAAGTGTAAAACTATTGGCAACATATGGCATCCCCATGGAGCTATTTAATTGAACAAAGGGCTGCCAAAAGATAAAAAGGGACTCAGAAAAAAAAATACTACAGCTCCGTTCTTCTCCTTCCAGCATCTAACAGCAAAACAGCTTGCTAGATTTCCTAAATCCTCTCTCAAACAAAGCTGGGCTGCTGCTTCAGTGGTTAATAAGCTGGGGACTCTCATGGCATGACCAGGGATTTGACCTGAACCCAAGTTCTTGGCAACTGAATTTTGGTCGTGACCACTGCCTGGCATGGGACCTGTGATCCTTCTGGCCCTGTGGCCCAAGTGTTTGCTACAAGGTTCAGCCTTGAGGAAAGCTTGTGGGGTAGGATGAGCCATGGGGTAGGATGAGCCCACGGCATCTGCCCAGGGCTGCTGGAACTAGGGATGACCCTGATACGGCTACAACTCAGACTAGACCCAAGGGAAACCTTGCAAACACTATTTATCAGGGCCTTTGGATATGTTGTTGTTTAACAACACTGTCCTGCAAACAGGTGACACATCTCAAGGGTCCCAAGGAGACATATTGAGTGTATTGTAGTTTTTATGACAGCTTGAAGGGTCTTATTCATAGCAACTAGCTTTGCAGGAGGAAATCCAGCTTCTGAATCTTTGAATGTTCTTCAGGAACTGCCTCACAAGGTGTGGTCATGGTTCTCCTGCTCAAGTCTGGGGGATCCAGCTTGTTCCCTTGGCCACTGAGGTGTGATGAGGGGCCCGGGCACTGCCCATGCACAGCAGAGCACCAGGGTGACCCTGGTTTGGGAATCTCTGCCCAAGAAAGCCCACCAACACCATACGTTGTACCTTCAGCTGCACCAGCACGTCCCTGCACCGTGCGCATGTGTACAACACCCACCCAGGACAAATGCAAAGTGAAGGATGCAACACTCTCATTATTTGCTTCTTAAGTTCACAGTCCTCCCTAGAAGAAGCCTCTACCCCTTGGGGACTCCCTGGAGGTGATGGCAAGCCAATGTTTAGGGGATGAGGATAGCAGTCCTGGATGGGGTAGGGGGTCTTACATTCACCACTGATTGCTAGCCTGGGAAAATGCCCCATGGAAACGTCATGAACAGAGGGAATGAACTACCCTTGTGAAGGATGTGGGGGCTGGAAATGCATGAAAATGTGGGGATCCAAACTCTACCTATATTGTGTAAAGAGTTTAGGGATACCATGGGTGGTGCTCCCATCTGCACTGTCCCCTGCACAGGGGTGCTGATCCCCCCAAGATGGACTCTTCTTACCCCAAAACTGCTCAAACCTGCCAGTGTGGTGAGCAGGGCTATACCTCAGCCCTGTGCCAGGAGCTAAACATGATGAATGCCAAGGAAGAGCTGCTGCTTCATGCTGACCATGGCACCTTAAACCCAATGTCCTACTGGGGCCACATGCTATGCATGGTTCAAGGCTGAGAGGTTTGTGGTATGAGGCACATCGTTCCAGGGTGGACATCACCCACTCTGCTGTGTGGGCACTAAACTACTGGCTGTGGACAGGATTAGTCTGGCCACACCACATCAGGTGGCCCAGGGCTATTCTCAGGAAGAACAGCACTACAGGAACATAAGAGGAATTAAAAACAACAACAACATAATTTCAAAGTACATAAACCCTTAAACTTCTCATGGAAAAAAAGCAAGAAGGAAACAAGAGAGGAAGCAAACACCAAGCCCTGTTCAATTTAGCGAGATAATTCAAGAAATTATTAAACCACTGTAATTCTGCTGAAAATGGGAATCCAATTTTAATTAATTCTATAAAACGGAGGACTGAAGATGTCATGCAACAGGTTTGTTTGAAACTCAGCTTAGGAGGGGAAGGGGACTTGAGGCTGAAAGAGAAAAACAAGCAGCAAGAGATCTTATTATATCAGACACTGGAAGTCTTATAAAGAGAAGAAAAAATGGAAGAAAATTTGCATCACTGTTGAAATGCCAATAAAGGGAAGGGAAGAAAACTACAGGGAAGTCACATTATTCATCATAAACAGTATGAGCCCCACACAGCCGTGCCCTGTTCACAGGTAGAAAGGCCAAAGCTCTGTCAGGGTTTTGTAAAGGGACACAAGAGGGAGTTAACTGAACAAATAAGGAGAAAAAAAAAACAAACCACACACACACACAAGGCAGGAAAGATGTCAGCCAAGTTCTCTCAAGATCCTTCAGAAAGAAGAGGTGGAACAGAAACCAAAAATATCCAGTCTGTCACTAAAACCACCCCCTGTACTGCAAACCTGGAGAGTCTGCACAGCTCTGTAGAAGAAGCTCAAGCTTTCACCCCAACCACACAGGCAGTGCCATACTGGGAAGACTGGGTGACTTGGATACTCCTCTTGGATGCAGGAACATACATTCAAATGGATTTTTAGAAAATCTTTTGACCACATTTCTCAAAATCAAATTTGCTAATAATTTTCTCATCTTCCAGGGCTTAGACGCAGGTCAGGATGTGTCCTCCTCTCCAGCCCTGCCGGGAGCATCCTGTTGTTTCTTCTGGGGGTCTCTCAGACCACCTTCTCCAGCAGCACTGGGTACAGTGCAGCTGAGACTGTTCTTGTTCCTCTCCACTGCGGGGACCTGCTGCTCCTCACTGGAGTGACTGGCAAACCCTGCGGGGAATCCACGTCTCCTCCTCATGGAAAATCCCAATAGATCTTTTGCCTGCTTTCTGCTTTTTAGCCAGCATTTCCTGCCAATAAAAGAAGAAATAGCCTGACAGAGATATAAATATCTTTACTGAGATAAATCCCACTGACTTTCCTATGACCATCCTAAGCCACTGAGGTGGTTTTGAAAAAGTTCTGTGGTACCAGCACAGACGTGAGTTTTGGCCTCTGTGGGAGGAAGAAAGCCTGAGTGCACTACTCCACTAAGGGCCATCGCCGCTCCCTGTTGGCATTCATTATTTATAGCAGGACTAGCAGAAAATTAGTATCTGATGAGCTCTCAGATTGAGCCTTTGTGTTAGCTCCGTCCCACTAATGCAGCCTACAGAAAATCCTGCTGCACAGAAGCGATGTTGCAGCCTCTATCAACAGCACTCGCTCAAACTTCCCTGCGCTATTAAGATGAGTCTCTGGTACTGTTTGCATCAATTGGAGCAAAAGGTGTCATTGTCAATGCCAAGCTGGTCTTTATTAGTGCACATTGGATTTCCTTAGAAAAAGCTTTTTTGCATGGCAAATAATTAGATCTGCGAGAACAGATAGAAAAAAAAAACACCAAAACCACAACACTGTCTAGAAATCATGTTTTTGTTTAATCAGAGGAGTAACAAAGACACATCTGCTGAATGAACTCACTTTCTTTTCCCAAGTTAGGCTGGATCTCATTAGCAGAGGAATTATTTTACTCTTAAGAAAGTTGACAGCTTGAACAAAACCTAGAGCTCTTTACTTGACCAGATGCATTTTTAAAAATTGTCTCTCTCCTCCTTCCCTTTTGCATTAGAGCTGACTTGCCATTCCAAAGATGACGATTTATGTTGTTACTCTAACAGCATCTTGTTTTGTGTCATGGGTTGGGTTTGGCATGTGGTAACATCATAAGTGAGATCTGCAGCACTTACCCTAGCAGGGACAGGAGGAGAGCCTTCCTCCACAGCCCCCATTTACATCAGCATTGCTGTGGTTGGACTGGCACCCCTCCCAGGGTGGTTCATCAGTGAGGATCCCCCATAGGCAAAATAAATAGCTAGAAAATCTCTGGGCACAAGAGATTGCCAGTGTTCATGTTTCCCTACTGATGCTCCCCTGCATTTCAGCAGTCCCTTTCTGGGGACCACCACTACCCCACTGGCCTCCCCTTCTCCCTGAGCTGCCTTCTCCCATCCATCCCAGTTCCACACTCACTGGAGTTCACTCTTCCCTTTGTTTCACTCCACTCAGCTCTGTGTAAGAGGAGGAGACTCCTGTCCTCCGGTAGGTTGTATAAATGTTGAGAACAAGAGAGCATGAGCAAGTCCTGCACCTCTCAAGTGAACATGAGATTGGGTTGGGCATGAGCTACTGGATTAGCTCAGGCAAAAGCCAGAGCTGGATCCAAACTTATTGTCTCACAGTAGTGTCCCTAAACACAGGGGAATGTTGCTTTGCTCTTTTTAACACAAAGGTCTTGGTTTCATCTCAGTATAAATTGGGAGACTCTTTAACATCCTGACATTTTTTCAGTGGGATGGTTTGAGTTAGAACAGAACTAATTCTGTTCAGTGATTTTACTTTTCAGCTCAGTCTCTCCTCAGTAACTGCACTTTCTGAAGTTAGCAGTAGATTTTCTCAGTCTCTGTTTCCAGCAGTGACAAGGCCTCATGTTTAGCATTGCTACCAAGGATTGGGGTGCAGAAAAGCTCTTGCTTATGCTCGTTCTTATGGAGATCAAGATCACTGCTAAAAACTGGGGGGTTCAGTAAGTAAAAGGCTGCAGCTGGGGGAGGAGCAGCCAGGACAGGGGACCCTGAACTGACCAGCAAGGAATTCCATCCCATGTACGGCATGTTCGGTGTAGAGCTGAGGGTCAAGCCTCTTCTTCAATGGCTGGCATCTGAGAAGGACTCTATCCTTTCTGCCTTCAATCCCTATCTGTATGTTCCTGATTCCAGTTCCAAAATCCAGCTCCTGAACCCGGTTCCCATCAGCTGCTGAGCCCAGTCTGGGACTTCCCCAGTGTCTGCTCCACAGCATCAGTGGTGACAATGACGTAATTGCCATCAGGGGGTTGGGTTTGATACAGGGTTTGTATATTTGTATTATTCTTTTCATTAAAGCTGTCTAGTATTTTTTTCTAATCCACAAGTCTCTTTTCCTTATTCCCTTCCTCTCCCCCTCAGGGAAAGGGAGAGGGGTTAATAGAAAGCATCTGTCATTTGTCTAGTGGCTGGCCCAGCCCTAACCCTTGACAGATGGGAAATGCTTCCCACTGCCTCCAACAACTCGTGGAGCTCGTTGTCTCTCCATAGTCATAAGATTTCAGTGAAATAATGAACCTTGTTGAAAAAAAAAAAGAAAACATGAAAAATGCCATGTTCCAACTCCATCATGGCCCTTTTCGCAGAGGAAGAGGATGGCTAATGCAGGATGCCCTATTTTGCTGTAGAATATCTCAGCATGGAACAAGACTCTACAGGGTCTCTAACACTGGCCTACCTTAAACCTGCTTTTTCTTGGTTTGGTTGGTTTTAGTAATTTGGAAAATGTCCAGAGACAATGAACTTGCAGAGATGTGTGAAATCTTCAAGCAGAAGAAGAAATCTTCAAAGTAGAAGAAATGCAGATGAGAAACCTCAGCTTTCTACAGAGGAGTCTTTTTAATTAGATCTGACTTGCAGTGTCAGTAACATGAGCTCTTTTAAACATCAACCAAACCACAGGAACCATGTGTGCAGGGGAAAGGTTGCTAATTTCTTAGAAAAGTTTCTTGTTTCCTTTTTTATTTTATTGTTGCCATAAAGACTTTGCTGTACAGTGAGCAGAGGAGCGAGGCTTTTCTTACTGTTACAAAATAAGAGCAGAAGAAGAGATTCTGGCTACTTTTAACTACCCAGTGATATAAAAAGTAGCAATGTTCAGAGTATTCATAGAGGGAGAGGGGACAGGGTGACCTGCAGACACTATGAGCAGTGCTTTCTGGAGCTTGGTTTCCCACCTCCTGTCCTGGCTATGCATGGTCCTCAGGTGGGACCATGAGCGGACAAAGAATCTGGGGTTGTCCCATCAACCTTATGGCAGATGTTCCTGATGCTGGCCAAGCTGCAAGCTCCAGTCTGTTAGGAGCCCAGAACCACTGCTGGAGGTACAGCTCCCCAGCCTGCACCTGAGCTCTGGGAGGTGGGGAGGTCTGCAGGGGAAGCTGTTTTGCAGGTAGTTTTGCTAAACCAGCAAGGACATTATAGAAAAGCTGGATGCAGAGAAGAACCGGGATGGGGTGATCACAGATTTGTTCCATTTAAACAGAAGGATGAACTAAACCTGATCATCACGTGGGAAGGACAGGCTTTGAGAAATAGAGGAAACAAACGCGGTGTTGTGCTGGTTCAGCCACCACCATTTTATGCTGCCATCAGCTGCCTGATCACACAGGCCAACACTGAACCCAGCACCAGCCCCTCAGTGGTCTTTTTTTCAGACAGTCCTGCCATAGGTTCCTGTGGGCCCAGCTCCTCTGCTGCCCACTGTGACGCCAGCATCACCTGCTGGACACAACAGACAGAGATGGCTCCTCAGTGGCCCTTCACATGGAAGGACACCACCCACAGAGCTCAGCAAGATGCAACCAGCCCCAACAGAAGCCACCTCCAACAGGAAGCTCCTCCAACTAATCGACCCCTGGTTAATATAATCCTGGCCTCACCCACAACCCCAACCATGACCACCTGGGTGAGGTCAGAGCCACAGATGCGCCAGGTTCTGCCTCTGGAACATGAAGCCAATAGGAGAAACAAAACATTCTTCTAGGTTGTGACTTATCCACAGGTCAGCTCCAACTCAGGGCCCACAGCTCAGACCCCAGCACTTCATGCAGCCAGCTCTACTTGTGTTCTGTACAGCAGAGCAGTGGGGCCTGAGTGCAGGGAGGACATTGGGAAGTCAAAAGTACAAAATAGATCCAGAAGGCATGTGCCAAGCAAAGGGAGTAAATATACAGCTGGTCTCCTGGAAGAGAGATTTCAGGAAAGTAGAGAGCCTGAAAGGGATAGAAGAGGTTGATCAACAGACTCCCCCAGAGTGCAGAAACTGCAAGATTAAAATGAGACTTCCCAAAACTCAAGCTGAGTTACAACTTGCAAATATATTTTTTTTTAAAGTAAAAAAAAAATCTTAGGTCACACAGACCTAAGCAACCAAAAAAGAAAGCAAGAGGGATGAAATAAAAAATAAATGTAGCTGCAGCAAAACTCCTAAATGAGTACTTTGCTTCAGATTTCAATAAAAATGATGCTTCAGGACACAAGGGCACAGGGATGATAGCTAATGGGCATAAGATTTATAAAAATGGAAATTTGGGTATCCAAGGTGAAAGCAAAACTGAAAGAGCTTTAATGCACTGAAGCCAGGGGGGACAAATAATCCAACCCAGACTCCTAAAAGAACTGGCACATGAAATCATGAGTCCACTCTGAAGGATTTTTAATACATGAGTCAAGCAGCAGAAAATGGCAAGCCCAGTTCTCCTGTTTAAAGGAAAAAAAGGACATAAAGGATCCAGGCAAGTAGAGACATTGACGGTATGCAAAGCTTAGAATAAATTTGTGAGGAAAGAATAATTAAGGACCTGAAGGTAAATGGAAAATTGCATCAAATATAACAAATAAAACACTTGGATGATCTTAACGAGGGAAGTAATAGAAACAGAATGAAACGTAATAGTACAAAGTGCAGAGCTGTGCACACTGGGACTAATAACATGAATTTCTGCTTGAAGCTTGGGCTTCATCACTTGGAAATGACAGAATAGGAGAGAAAGTTGTTTCCACTCATCTGTCACAGGGGGATATTGAGCTGACAGCATGGTGCAGCTCTGGAAAAGGCAATTGTGTTTATCCCTGGCAATGCTTTTTTACTAGGAGTGGGTGAATATGAGTTCTGTGTCCTGCCCAGGTGCGACCACATCCAGGACCACCACACATCTCTCACCACCTCTGTTGAAGGAAGAAGGGGAAGGTCTAGAGAAAGGCTGAGAGCTCATCTGCCTGGGAGAGAAGGGCTTGGCTGGTGTAGCAGGAAAAAACAATGGACAAGGGAGACATGACTGCTATGAGAGAAGAAGGAATAAACAGAGAGGAGGAAGAAACCTATTTAAGGTAAAGGACTGTCCTGGAACAAGAACAAATGCAACATGCTGGCCATGAAAACATTTAGGAAGTTATAAGAAGTTTTTTAATAGAAGAGATGTAATGATCTGGAACAGTGTCCTGAAGTTTAGGGGAAGGAGGAAACTAAGGCTAGGCTTGAAGAAGAGATGGAGACATTCCTGGTGGGCTATATGGTGTGGATGCTGGAGGTCTTTTCTCATCCTCTTGTCTTACAGCTAGGGAAGGAGATGTGAAACAAGTGGCTTGGCAGGAGGTGAAAGGTGTGCATCACAGCCAGACTTGTGGGGCTGCTTTGCCTGGAGGTGCAGCAATGATGGTCACCACCCAAGTACCTCTAGTGCCCCTGCACATTCAACCCTTCACATAAAAAGCCCCGTGATTCTGTTATTAAAATGTCCTGGTTTGGGGGTAATTTTTTAATTGCTTTGCCACTGGAGTAATGTTTTGAGCGTTACTGCTGATGCTTCTGAGAACAAAATAAAGCTGAAAGTAAGAAAATGAGGAAAAGTAGAGCTGCCAGTAGATATCCCCCCAGGAGAGACAGGGAGAGGAAGCCAGACCTGGGCGATACTCACCTGGAAAGGACAGGACTGGGCAAGGCCTTTCTCATCTCCACAAGCCCCTGTATTCATCCAAGGTATCGGTGCTTGAGTCTGGTGTGTTTCTAGAAGGCAGCTGATGCTGGGGCAGAAGGGACTTCCCATCACATCTTGGGAAAACTGTTAGTCCTTTTCAGAAGGGCTGTACTTTGAGGCTGGACCTAAAAACATCAGCTTTCTCTTGTGTGCCAATATTGTCTCAGCTTTCTTCTTCTTCCATTGCTCAGAGTCAGCTCCATGGACAAAGAGCTTAAAACACACACAGTGTGGACCTGTGCAAGCATCTCAGGCTGGGCACAACATCTCTGCAGGGCCCTTGGCAGATGATGGTGTTGAGAGGGTTACAGGCACAGGAAGGAGTTGAGACACAGGTTCAGCTTTCACTTGCACTAAAAAAAGCCCTTGCTGGCTTTCACAGTGGTCTCTCCAATTCAAACTACATAACTGAGACATGAGCAGGATTAGCTGATGCTGTTACTGAAGCAGGAGGCAGAGCAGAGCCTCTTAAGTAGTTATTGTGCCATTGATCAGCTGAGGTAAGGACGCCATGGCTGGACACGCAGGATGAACCTCCCGGTGTGTTCCCATAGGCTGAAGGCACATCAACATTTCATCTATTAGGAGCGGGTCTGTGAAATAAGAAAGTGCCATTCTCCATCCTCGCTGGAGCCACTATTTAAATTCACTTGGATCACAGAGTAATTTTTCCACTCTGTTAAAGGTTTCTCTCGCAAGTGCCACTCCATGTCTCTTGATTTGATTTCCTTGTACCTTTTTTCATCCATTTTTAATAGGCTTCCAGATTTTTAATAGCTTTAGAGATTTCTTTTCTCCTTCATGTCTATGTTGTTGATTGTAAGACTGCCTTTTGGATGGCTCCTTTCTTTGATACCCCGCTTGCTTGGGTTGTCTTTGCACTTATCCTTTAAACATATTCTCAATATACTCGGTTTACTTCATTGAGCATTTTTGAAAGCATTGCCTTTGCTCTTCCTCTCAACTCCGTTATCTGAATACTTCTTAGGTAATTAATCAGCTCCCATTGATCTGAACATAAATTTCCAGATTTTTCAGACATTCATTACATGTACTGAATAGAAGTGAGTGGCTGCATGAGAGAATTCATACCTGACAAACAGCCCATCCAGATCAGATCTGTTCCTTCTCCTCATGCTCTTCTCCTCATTGAGTAGATGGGTGGAGGAGTGACGTTTTTCAGACAGCTGTGAGTGAGAAGTAAAAGCTCAGAATATAAATTCCCTCTCTTAAGGACTCTTCTTTCCAGCTCCTCTAGATCAGCAGCCATTTCTGAATTTAAAACAACCAGAATTAGCTGGTCCTCCTAGTTACTGCTTCATTTCTAAACCCACCTTCATTTATAATAAGTTTGGATCCCAAAGCACCACAGTGTGGCCATGGGAAGCTGGACTGGGTGATCTCAAGCTCCTACCACCCTGCAGTGACAGGTCTTGCTGTGAGCACCAGTTACCTTCTTTCCCCTTGAAACTCAGCCTGTAGCCCTTTATCTGGGGCCAGGCTCTTCTCAGTGGTGCCCGGTGACAGGAAAGAGGGCAACAGGCACAAACTGGAACCCAGGAGGTTACTTTTGAACAAGAGGAAAAATTTATTTGCTATGAGAGTGCCAGAGGCTGTGCCAGGCTGCCCAGAGGTGTTGTGGAGTCTCCTTCTCTGGAAAGATTCCAAACCCACCTGGACGTGATCCTGGGAAACCTGCTCTGGGTGACCCTTCTTTAGCAGAGGGTTGGATGAGATGATCTCCCGTGGTCCCTTCCAACCTTCACCCATGCTGGGATTCTGTGATCTGTGCCTTGAGAAGAACTGAGGACATAAGAAAATATAATGTTAGATCCAAATTAGAGGACATACATGGAGATGTAGGAAATTGTACCATATCTTTGTCTCTACTTGCCCACTGTTATGGGGGAGCAGGCTGCAGATGAAGAAACAGCCCACTATGATTTACTGTATCATGACAGAAACAGTGTGCAGCCACATAGCAAAGCCCCTATCACAGAGCATTAACATGAGGGGCTGAATGACCATCTGTGTAATCTCAAGGGTCCCTGGTGTAGGTTGTTCATTGAGTTCTAACTTGTATCGAGCTGCATAATATTATCCTTCTTTCCACTATCTTCAGTACTTCTGGAGGCATGGGATTTCCTAGCAAGCGGATTAAAAAGCAGCCCCAGCTTTTGCATGCCCTGGCCAGCTGCTGCCACCTTTGCCCTGAGCATGATCCCCCATCCCAATTACACTGGGTCTGGTGAAGTCACTCCTGTGTCGCTGGCACTTCACAGAGCAGCTCCAAAGTAGTGAAGGCTATTCGTTAGGGGAACATTTCCTGCATGTTTAAAGAGCTTTAAGTCCTATATGCACGTACCTCATTGTGCTTCACTGCCAAAAATGCAATTAATGGGTTTTCTACTGCAGCGCAGGGCAGAAATAGCGCTGCCTCCCTCTTTATGCTTTATGTACTCTCCTGATGCGAATAATAAGGAAAGAATTGTCAAAGTGGAATGAAAAAAGTGTATGGATTGCACATCTTAGTGAGTGGACATGAATGACAAAGGCCATAGGTAGGGCATGGATCAGAAAGACTGTATGTAACATCTCATCCTCATCTCCCTGGCAAATCAAAGTGGGAAGCGTTTGTAAGGCAAAGAGCTCAATTCAATCAACTCTCTCCTCCTCTCTGTGTATATATTTATATGGTTACTAGTTAGTTTATCCCTCCACTTTGGTTTCAGCGGGGATATTTTCAGAGTAAGCTACAAACCAGCATGAAATAGGGTTCATGAAACTGGCTCAGAATAAAAAAAAATTACTTCTGTTAGGAAAACACAGTTTAGTACCAAAGGGAACAGTGCCATAGGAGATCAGTCCAGTATGGCCAGCACCATGGTTCAGAATGACCATGTTTTTCAGTGCCTAGTTATTATGAATTATATCTCTTATTCATCCTGTTTCCTGAACCTTTTTCCCTAAGCATTGAATTTGCTCATGCGGTACAACTGTCTGTCAGAAATCACTGTTGCAAACTGATTTCCAGTTGCCAGGTCCAAGGATATTTTTATTTTAGTCAAATATTCTGTTCCACTAATTCAGTCAGCTCACCCACAAAGTTTAACAACTACTCCAAAGAATGCACATGTGAATATGATTGCCAGGATTCCTGCAGCTCTGTGCACTGCTTTTTGAAATGGGCGATGCCTGGTGTCTGCATGAGAATGACTTAATACTTAAAGGGAGTGAAGAGGATTTGAAGAATCCTTATAGCTGAGGAAGCTGGTGAAAAATACCTTTTCTGGTTTAAAATGGATCAGAAATATGGATCCTATTTATTGCTGTGGACTCAGTTTTCCCAGCGGCCAGACTTGAAAACAGCCTAGGAAGAAGTCTCATTTCATTATGCAGCATGGATCTGATCCTGCGAGACCTTAAACAACCAGGAAAAAGCCATTTATAATAGTAGGATAGCTCCTGTGCAGGGCAATAAGCCTGGTTTTGGGGTGCAGAGACCAGACAGTTCAACACAAAAAATCAAACCATAGGTTCAAGATGGGCAAAATACTTTTCAGGACATAAATGCAGGTTGTGGGTGGCTCTTGCTTCATGCCTATCTCCAGTTGACCCTTACCCAAAGGAGCCCTTCCTGCCTTCTGCAGGCAGTGGTGCTGAGGGTGGAGTGAGTGGAGCATCCTGCTCCACTACACTGGGCTCTCCTCGCCCATCCCTCAGGAACTCACCTCTGTTCTGGCTCAGCAGACATGCAGAGCCTTATTCCCTGGTCTCCATGTCCTCTAATCAGCTTAGCAAAAGCTCTCCACTGCACATGGTCAGATTGCAACTTTTGAATACTTGTACCATGGGCAAATCAAACCCAATTTCCTGCATTACAAAGCCCTGCACTGCTCCCCAGTGAGGGCTATTTTCCTGCCAAATTGCATCTTTCAAACCACAGCCAATTCAGCTGTAGAGCTGCCAAGAAATAAAGGTCAGAAAGATTTTTTAAAAATTATTTTCTCCTCTTTACCATATTCAAAAGCAGCTCTCCTAATTCTGCTCAAACTTTCAAAACAAGGGAGAAATTGCTGTGGAATAGGTGTTAATTATAGGCAGTTTTTCAGCCCAGAGGACAACATTCTGCAAGCTTACGAAGAGTACCTGAAAATAACAATTTCCAATGTGGCCAGTGATGGAAACACTTTCCACCTACCCTGGTTTGTATGAAGAGTTGCTGCAGTGAAGCCAATAGAATTTTGCATAATTGGGACTTTCCTTACTGCAGTAATCACGGCTACCTCTACAATATTTTACATGCATCAGTTTTATTTGGAAGACTCAACCATGAGTACCTGCTTAGCAACACACTTTATGAGATAAGTACACAGTAAATGGGGAGATGGGAAAAGCATTTCTCCTTTTCTATACCGGGAGAAAAGGACTGGACTGGAAGGTGATTTGAACAAACAATAAAATATGTAGAAAGAGCAGAGTAATGGAAGATTTTAAGTACCCAAGCAGAGAGTAGAGGACATTAGGGAGAGAATGCTAGCTGGAAGCTTGTGTATGGAATTGGCATAAAATTGCATTTTAACTGACTGTGTATCAGCTGAAAAGGAAGGGAGCTACGTGACTTGTATTAAGTGCTCCACTACATGGAAGGTGATTGAAGACAAGCTGTACTGCAAGGGAAAACGTTCTGCCAAACATCCATGTCCACAGCAGTAGGCTTAGGATAATAGAAGATTTTGGGACAGGAAACTTGGAGAACTTGCAAGTGTCTGCTTACAGGTGCTCAAACAGCCAGCACAGAAAGCCAGCGAGAACATTCGGGGGTCCGATGAAATCATATGTAAAGTTTTATAAACCAAATCACTGAACCAGCTGCAAACACCTAATTCAAACAGATTGCACTGGTGTGAAGGCTACTCCAGGGCATTCAGGGTTCAGGGCAGGTGAGGTAAGAGCTTCTTGTCGTACACAAAATATGAAGTTTATTGTTGGCTAAAGTGTGTGTTGGGGGAAGACTTGTGAAAACCACTGAAGGCCCAGCCTCAACAGCTCTTCAGGCAGCACAGGCAGAGACAATCCATGGAGGAATCCATGTGGGAAGGGGTGAGACATGAGACTGGTGCTGCTGCCTGGGATTTGCTGCTCCATGGTGAGAGGTTTTGTCATGCAAGAACTAGAAACTTACCTCCCTGTGACAGGTATTCATTTTCCAAAGGAAAGAGCCTGGGGGAGTGGAGATGAAAACATTAAAATGCTTCACCACAGTGCTTGAGCAGATAATTAGGTAATTAATACTATTAAAGGATGACAAAGCACCCGGCTTGCTGAAGGACATTGGCCAACATCAAGGGTGAGGGAGGAGCCGCCAGCTCTGGAAGGGGTTTTTTGATGGCTCCCTATATGCTGGCTGTTATTTTGGTAATAAGAGTGCAGCAGGCTCATGCCTGCCCTGTTGAGTGGATGTGATGGAGGACCAAGGTGAGAAACACCAAAGGTAGGTGCGACTAATCTCCCCTGAGCAGGAGGACATCTGATCTCATGGCAGAGATACACATACTTATGTCAAGGCTGGAAAACAAGGGCTTATTTCAATTGTTGCTGGACTGAGGACTGGAAAGCCTTCTCTTAGGGCTACTCTGTTCTCCAAACTCCTGCTGTCATGATCTAGGGGAGATGACAAGAGTGGGTTTGTAGCACAGTGCTGTGAGAGGTGGGGACGGACCTCTAAGCACAGAGGCCTCTGCCAGTGTGACCCTCCAAGACCATGAATGACTTCATTTCTCTCTTGCTCCCTTTCTTAGCTCACAAATTTTGCTTACTTTTTGACAGCTTCTGCACACCAAGTAGATGTTCTCATTGTATTTTCACATTTATGATGAGCTTTTATTGAGCAGTACAGTCAATTTAAAACCCATTAATGGACATAAATAGTTCAGATTGTCCCTTCCAATTTCCGTTACTTTGCCTTTTATGCACCAAATCTGTTCAGCCACCACAGTACCCCATCATGGAACTTGTGGAATTTCCTAACTGAGCTTTCAAGACTTGACCATTACATGCAATTTCATATTTGTCCACAAATTTTCTTTTCACTGCCCATGCATTGAAATGAATGCCCAGGCATTTGGGCTATTAATAAATGCACTTGATAACAATGGTCCTCGTGTGAACCATCAAGACATTGCAGTATTAATAGCCTTTCCTTTTGGAGAAAGACTATTTATTCTTACCCTTTTCCTTTCTTCAGGCTGGATCTGATCGAATTGTTCATTGTGAGTAATCTCCTTTGAGAATATTTCTTTCTGTATGAAAATCATTCATTAATTCATCCTGTGAACTTTATGCTGAGACATTCAGCCTTTTGCTTTCACTGTTTGCTCGTTATTACTCACTATGTAGTCTTGGTTCACCTCTATGCTATAGCACAGCTCTTCCTACATAACTGGATGATGGAATGATGAAGCAAGGAGTGATTGGCATGCAATAGCCAATATTTTGTTTTTTCCGCAATTGAATCAGCCTTTAGCTGAGATACAAAACTTGAGAGTCTTGTGGACTTTTCTTTGCCTGACCAAAAGCCAATATGCTTGTCATGAAAAGCCAACACAATGACTCCAGTGCCAACTCTGCAGGTGCCCTTAACCTAGCACAAAAAAAAAAAAGCCTTTCCTATGTCTAAACCACAGCAGCTGTGTCCTCTCTTGGGCCTGGAAGCCTCTTGGGTAATTTTCTCTTATTTGCAAGTACTGTGTAAAGTACATTTCTGGGTGAGATTCACCAATATGCAAGAGGCCAGCAGTGCTGGTGAGAGTGATCTCGGGAATCAAGTTTTCCTGCTTCACACCATTTCTTTACACTTCTCCTGCTTCCTGCAGCCTGGATAGAACCAGGAGCACCTTGACACCTCTGAGCATTCAAACCCTGTGGTCAAAATGCAGCAGTTACTTTCAAAAGTCAGCAGCTGATTCTATATATTGCTGTGATGCTCAACACCCACCCTTCCAAAAGATGCAGTAAATCTCCTAGTGTTTCCAGTGGGAAGTAATCCAAACACCTATTAGCTAGCATCCTCCTCCATAGAGCCACCAATCAAAAATCCGTCACAACTAATTAGAGATGTCTATCATCAACATAATTGCTACTATTGCTATTATTTTGATTGCACCTAGGAATTTGAGTAGAAGACAGCACCTCTCAAACTTAGAGTGTAACCATTAAACAAGGGAAAATAAAACAGGGAGTACAAGTGAACAGCCTGACTTTATTGGTTAATGTGATAGATGGTGGTTTTAATGCACCCAGGAACTGTGGGTTGCTGCCAGGGGAAAGGAAAGTCTTCAGGGTGGATTTGCAGAATGATATTGAGGTGGTTTTGAAGATATTTATGAAGACAACTACCTCACATAGACAGGTGAGTTTAGTTGTGCTCAACAAGGTCTTCCTTTCTCTTGCCAGCCAAGGATGCTCGGAGCAGCTTACTGAGTTGTACATGTCCAAGCTGTGCATCTCCCCCCATAAATGAGATAAATCTCAGGCAAGACCATCTTGGGTAGAGAGGTGGACATGCAAGACACGAGTAGAGGGAAAGGCTGTACTACACTTCGTGGTCAAGAAACGGTCAAAGAGGACATCCCGATGGAAATCCTGGGTAAGGAGACCAGTTTTCTGACCAGTATCATGAAAGAGCAATTGTGCAGCCAAGAAAAAATCAGAAGAAGGAAACAAGAAAAGGCATAGAGAAGAGATTTCAAGGAGAAGAACTTGTTCCACCCTGTCAACAGGGGATCTTGGTTCATCCAGAAGCAAAAATATGGTGTCCTGCATCAGAAGGAGGAGGTTTTCTGGGTTAGTGATAGGGGTTTTACTAATCAGAAAGGTTTCCATTAATGTCCTTATCATCCCCAATATAAAGCTTCCCCATAGCCATCTATGCCACTCAATCCCAGCCTGCCCTGGACCTCTCTGCAGAAGAGGTTTTTATTCAGGCCTGAGAGTCATGTGAAAAGGTAGCTTTTGAGAGATTAAAAATGTGGAATCTACTTTTTTCCAGGTTTGAAAATCCCCCTCTTTGTGATAAAAAGGGTTTATATAGTCCTTCTAATCTTGCAGGGACAGCAAGTGAATCCAGACCATTTGAGAACAAAAAAAGCAAAGACAAGAGTGAACAGGAGTTGACTTATTATTTAAGGAATTTAATTTTTGTTTTGAGGTAAGTGTAAGTCTAAATTTGCTGTTATGTAACAAACTGCATTTAAAAGCAATTGACTTTGAAAGTACACTATTGAACTTTGAAATTAGTGTGATAATGCAGCTTTAGTCTGTGAATGCTCCATTCTGGGAGGAAGCACAACAGCAGCCTTTGATGAGGACAAGAATTTGTTATGACAGGCTAATTTTACAAATCCATGGCTGCCTTATGGTGGAATTATAAAGATATATGTTAAAAAAAGAAAGCCCAAGAACCAATAAATTTATTGTGTTACCAGTGAGAAAATGTTCTCACAGAGTCAATTCCCACAGGTCAATTCAAGGTAGTTTCCAGATACCTTTGATAGCTCAGGGAGCAAAATATCGTGTATGTTGTGCATGTTTAGGCTGCTTGGTGACTTCAGTTGCTTGATACGCATGTGTGTGTCTGTGTGTGCTGTGATATGGACTGCTTCACATAAATAGGAAAAGACAGATCTTTGGGGAAAGAGCAATGAGGAAAAAATAAATCAGTCTACCAGCCCCCCTCAAATAAAATCTTAAACAATAGAAATCATGCCTAGAACCTTCCTGCAGCCTGGCTGTGCCTGAGCGGAGCTGACATTGTGAGTTAGCATCAGGACGGTGTAAGTGGTCTCCTAGAAATAATCTCATTGCAGATATCTTCACTAATCCTCTAGCGAGAAGGGGCAAGAAGGCTCTTTGGAAAGGGGCTGGTAATGATGAGGTAAACAACGAAGTGGAGGAGAGTGTTTCAAACTGCAGCTTGGAGATGCAGGGAGAAGACTGGCTGCCTGGAGAAATGGAGAATAGGAACCTGAAATGAACGGTCTATGTGGGAATGGAGGAGACAACCTCATGGCACAGCTGGGGGTACAGGCAAGCCAGGCCTCCTGGAGTGACCATCTTAGCTGGAGCCATCAGGAAATAGGGATAAGGGAAATGTGGGGAGCACAGCAGAGAAGAGAAATCATGTGGCAGTGACCTTATTGAGTGCTTCTTGCTCCCATGAAGGTCTTGTGACCAATGGCTCATCAAAACATCTCCTACAATATTTCCAAAAAGACAAGCAGATCTTCAGAGTTTTAAGAAATCTGCTATGGATGGATGCCAAGACTCATTCAACTCTTTGCCAGTAATTTTGTGTAGTCTCATATCATACAGGGGCCAAAGCAGCCCAGTTCGTGCTGCTGACACACGTCGTAAGGCTCAAACGCTCTGCCGGTGACTGAGGGAGCTATTACAACAAGCTCACATTGCAGTGTCACTGCGTAAATCTCTCCAGCCTGTCACTGATGGAAGGGTCTATGTGACAGGTGTCATCCATAAATCCCATTTAAGTACATCCATTACCGCACACTGTATCACTCACAATCACCCATGAAATGTCTCTTTGGAGTCAAGAATCAGACAGGAATGATTTAGGGCTATTTCACTTGTGTGATGGGATTAGCCGGATCTTGCAGCTATTAGAATGTCGGGCCCAATGCCGGCCCCAGAAGGGACTAAGGAGAACAGGAAGCAAACAGGTCCACTAGCTGGTTTCCAGCAGCTTTTCCCACACATGGTTGGAGCATCTTCAAAATAAGGCTCTAAAACTGATCCCAGAGACTTAAAACCCAGTTCCCACAGGAATATGCACAAGAATACTACAGATCTACTGTAGTTTTAGACTCAGTGAGACCTACCTCTCACTTTCTGTTATTATTTCCACCTTGGCACTTAGAGTTCAAATAGCTTCTTCCCCATATGCACACCCCCAGGCACACGTGCACGTGTACTTTTGCGTGGGTGTGAAAGATGAGAGTGGACAGAATGAGGCCTTTTTGCTGCTCAGCAAGTGGTTTTTCTAGTTTCTTCTCCAAAAGGAGCAGACAGTTTGAGACGTTGGCCTGCACCAAGTAGAAAATTGGTAAGAGTGTCTCATTTAGCTCATAATAACATGAGAACATTGGTGAACTGGATGGGGCAATTTAGACAGGCAAATATTCATTGGGAGATATCAACGATAGTTGTTATTGAAGCCTGTGCTGGACAGGAACTGTGCTGATCTAAGAGGCTGGGAGACATCCCAGATGAGCAACTTTTTCAGATACTGCTGAGTAAAAGCAGAAGAGGAGCGGTGACCACATATCCTGTCTCTGAGCAATGTCTGGTAGGATCAGATTCAAAGGAACAAGAGCTGAGAGCAGTCCCAGTGCAACTGAGACAGCCAGTGATCCTGGCCCTGATAAGAAGCTTCTGCTCTGAGCACTCTGCTGAGGCTCCTGCCCAAATACCAGGAGAACTTCATCCCCCTGTAGTGACTTTTCTCGTTATCCACAGAAACATCCAGTCCTTTTTTGTCACGATGGCCTTGATAGCCTCTCTGGCACTGAGATAAAATGAGGAGCGTTCCTATACAGGAGAGCAACTGAGGCTGAATTAGGATCACGGGTTCAAGCAGCAACAAAAGGCAGCCAGCGTTGATCCAAGGTTCATGAATTCAGCGCCGTTTTAATTTGCCAGAAAGGGCATGCAAAGGAAAAGACATCACCACTTCTTTTTGTCCGTAGTGCTCAGGATGAGTTGCTGGAAAGGGATCAGATCGCTAAGTCAGAAGCAGGAGATGAGAGGGAATGTCAAGCAAGCACAGGAGGAGAGGGTGTGGGTGAAGCTAGGAGCAGGAGTATTGTCACTTTTAATGAGGAGGGTGATTATGTGCAAGCAGCTGTTGGCAGATTAGAGACTGAAGACTTGGTCCATCAGGGATAATTATCTCCTTCTGGAATGAGGAGATTTTCTCTTTTCTGGCAGGGAAATAAGTGCTGGGCAGCTCTGTGCCCAGTGTGCAGGTCTGCTGCTCCAGGAGGAGAAGCCAACAGTATGTCCCTCCTCTACCTCAGTGGAGGAGGAGTCCTGTCCTCAAAACAGCCCAGAAGGATTAGACTACAATCCATGGATTAAGCCAGTGTCCTAGGTTGTCCTTAGCTCCTTAGCCTGGTGCAGAGCCATTCTGGCTTCCAGGAAGCTCCCTACAAGGTCCCATGCTGGGTATTTTCCAGCCTAATAAAATGCTCTGAAGATGGTGTATCAGGGTGATCTGCTTTGTAGATCACACTTCTGCAGGAGGGGTGAACATCAAGCATCTGTGAAAATGCACCCAAAGGCTATTGGTTCATCTCCCTTGATCTATTAAATATGGAAAAATAAGCCGTCTCTCTCCAGCTAACAAAAAAACAGTATCAGAAACAGTGGCATTGTCAGATGATTTACTTTCGGAAATAAAATACTTAGCTGCAAAACCCATGTTTCTCAAAAGAAATGCCATTCCCTTCAGCTTCAGCAGCGATGCAAACTGACAGAGCAATCATGGCATACTGAGAGCATTTCCACCAGCTTGTATTCAAATCCTAACCCAACTCCATAGGTAGCCTCTGACTGTAGAACATGATCTTCCAGGCTTAAAAGCTGTAAGGTGAGATGTGGTCACATCAGACAGCTCGAAAGTTTGCCATTTAGCATAAAGTAGGATATATGACAAAAATCCTAAAGAGCAGAGCTAGTTGATCCAAAACAAGATGACCTTCATCTTGTTCTTTCCAACCTATTTCTTCTAGAATTCAGTCACAGACACTCCCAGCCACATCCTCTCCCTCACCCCCCAGTCCTGCTGGGTGATTTACCCTAGTGCTTCACTATCCTCAGAGTCAAAACCCATTTTTCCTTATACCTTGTCTAATTTATTGACCCTTCCCAGCATGAGAGAAGCCCATTGACTTCTGTCCTCTTTACTACAGATGTGGTGAATAGATGGTTATATTCCTCTTAATAACTCTTATCCTATTTGAGGACATTTCCTGTATTTTTTCCACCTTTAGATAGATTGACTCAGGTACAGGTTTGTGGCTCATCAGCAGTCCAGAAAACTGTAGAAAATGGTCTAAAAAATAATAGAGAAAAAATGCTTGCAGGGTCCCTTTCCTTCTTTGGGATACGTTCCCATGTGGATGACAAGTTGTTGCTAGTGCTGACTTGTAGGCGTAACTGGCACTGCCTAATTAAAATGCTTTTAATTACAACACTCAAATGATGATTTTATAAAACAATAACATTTTGCTTATCTGAAAGCTAAGCATTTATTATTCTCCAACTGCCAAATATTAGTCAAGCACAAGCACAAGCCTTGGATTTCTCTCAAAACGCTTGGGTGATCCTTCACTAGCAACAGGCTCAGAGGTACAGGTGCACAGTAAATTATCTCCATTGTTATATCTTTTCTGGAGCTTTTTTTCTCCACTGCCCATTTCAGGTTCTCTCATCTGGGCTGTCTCTTAGGTCCCTTCTTTCATGGACTTTCCTGTACAGTAAAGGACACCTGGGGATCCACCAGTGCTGAGTCACACTGAGGAATTGCTCTTGCTGCCTCCCAGGCACACTTCCGTTGTACATCCCAATATGACATCTACCTTCTACATTTGCCTTCTTTGCACCAGCACCAAGCTTCACCCCTCCACTTGCAATCCACTGTTTCTTTGCGTCTTTCCAGCTGCTTCTCATTTGGTATAAAATATGTGGCTAATGGGCACTGGAAAAGCAAAACTGTGCTTTTTACAATCTGCTACAGGGAATTTTTGCCTCTTCTCCACCCTAAAAGGTCAGGATTTCAGCTACCATTATCACTGGTCTTTTAGAGCTGATTGACTGGAAAAGTGAAACAGCCCCAAAACATTGACAGAGAGATGAATGGAAGTGCTGAGCCTGTGTTACTGTGGACAGTGAGGGCCAGGACCCATGCTGCAGCCTTATGTTGTGTAAATCCAGGGGTTTTTCCTTTTCTGGTGCAAACACACTCACCTGCAGGCCCCGAATGGGCCTTTCCATATAGGTCAGGAAATCTGGGGGTTGATATCAAGCAACCAACCTGCTTGTACATGGGACAGGTTTCTTCGCTGTCCCAGCTCCATAGGCTGCCCAGCCTGGGACACTCAGGCCAATGGCTGGGCCAGCCGAGAAAGCCACAAAGTGCAATTCTAGTCCATAACTGAAGAAGTTAACTTATTTTCTTCTTTTAGCACATAAGTCAGATCCTTGACGACCCAGCAGAGATAGTAAGATCATTACCACTTAGAAGAGGGCTTTTTCACTCCTGCAAACATATGGCTTCTGTTGGAAAATATTTTGAGAGGAGAAAAATTATCACACAATGTTGTGTGACAGTGTCTGATTTCAGAGAGGGAAAGGACTGGGAGAAAGAAGAGTTTACATTTGTAGAGACTGCTGGTGAGGGGAGTAGAAACACATGCTTTGCAAATTCTTCTTATTATGTTCAGTTAAATAAGTTCTTAACCTCTTGGTGTCTGACAAGAAACATTATGTCAGGAAACCATGGATATATTTTGTACCTCTGTAACACACCCCTGTACACATGGACATAAAGAGGCTGTTTGTCTGCAGCATTTTCTGTGCATAACTTGTGTGTTTTAGAGAAGTCGTGCATCATCTTTTTCCTTCTATTCTTCAGCTACCAGGACAGCTACCAACTCTGGGAGATTAGATCTACAGCCAGTCTATACCGAGAAGACATCAACCTCTTGCAAAAGTGACCTAAATTACTATTAATTGTAGCAGCAGGACTGAATAGCTGTCCTCAGTGTGTTTACAACTGTAGAAACAAACAGTTTGTTCTCAAGATAATGACAAAGCACTTATATTTGGTCTACAAAAGGACTGTTTGTTCCCTAAATACCTGCACCAGGAACTGGTTTGTGAAAGAAAAACAAAATGTCTTCAACCCCCTGCCTGTAGCTGCCCTCTCTGGGATGTTGGCTCTGCTCACCCAGCTCTGACCAAAGCAAAAAAACAGATTCAGTTTTCTGCCAGGGAATGGGGACCCAGGAACCAGCCCTAGTCAGGTCAGAGATGTAAATATAAAGCCACTTGGTTTCTTAGTGATTTCTAGCATTGTGACAAATTTCTCAAGGACTGTTAACCACCAAAGCCAGATTGATCCCAGGGTTCAGCCATAGCTGAGATGTTGGCATCCCTGCAACGGATGCTAGGCAGAAACCATAGCTGTTCTTAGCGATGTAATTCACATGGCAACACTACCTTCATCTCTGATAGCTTCTGAAAGTTCTTGCAAAAGGAATTATCCAAATAGGTGCCCATTGAATCAAGAACCTCATGAAGCTAGATGAAGGAAAGGCTGAGGACCTCCAGTCTAACCTTAAAATGCCTCTGATCTGGAAACTCAACCTCTACCCTATAATCAAGGTGTGAATAAAATTAAAAGGTATTGGTTTTTTTACATCATTCTTGAAGATATCTGTTTCAGAAGCTGGTATGATTACTTGGTTTTGAATCACAGAATCACTCTGGTTGGAAAAGACCTTTAAGATCATCAAGTTCAACCACTAACCTAACTCTACCGTGTCTACCACTGAACCCTGTCCCCTGGCCCCACATCTTCATGTCCCTTAAATGTCACCAGGGATAGTGATTCAACCACCTCCCTGGACAGCCTGGTCCAGTGCTTGACAACCCTTACACCATATGTCTGAAGGTGTTGTCCAAATGCTTCTTGAATATTGTCAGACTTCATGCCATTACTGCTTCCTTGGGAAAGTACTGCTTCCCTGCTTCTCCTTCTAATGTCCAACCTAAACCTCCCCTGGCACATCTTCCTGCCATTCCCTCAGGTCCTGTCATTGGTCACCAGAGAGAAGAGATCAGTGCCTGCTCCTCCCCCTTCCCTAGTGAGGTAGCAGTAAGATGCGATGAGGTCTTCTCTCAGTCTCCTCTTCTCCAGGCTAAACAGACCAAGTGACTTTAGCCGCTTCTCATGCAGCATCCCCTCTAAACCCTTCACCAACTTTGTGGCTCTCCTCTATACACACTCTAGTAGCTTTATATCCTTTTTGTACTGTGGCGCACACAACAGTGCACAGTATTCAAGACAGGGCCACATCAGTGCAGAGTAAAGTGGGACAATCCCCTCCCTCAACCGGCTGGCAATGCTGTGCTTGATGCACCCCAGGACTCAGTTGCCCTCCTGGCTGCCAGGGCACACTGTTGGGTCACGTGCAACTTGCTGTCGACCAGAACCCCCCAGATCCCTTTCTGCAGGCCTGCTCTCCAGCCTCTCACTCCCTAGAGCATATGTATACCCAGGGTTACCATGTCCCAGGTGCAAAATCTGGCACTTGGCCTTTTTAAATTTCATGAGATTGGTGATTGCCCAGGAATTGAAGGTAGACTGTGGCTCAAATGCTGATACACCTTGCCCTTGGTGAAAACTCTGGTGTGTGTCCATGTCTCAACTTTCCTGGACTGTTATCGAACGGAAGAAAACCAGCTTAGAGAAAGAATGATTTTCTGGACTAGAGTCCCTTAGGCCTGTAATTCTTAACACAGACTCAAAACTGAATTCACTGTCAGACATCTATGTCTATCTCTCAGACATGTATCAGAGACTGGGCAATTTATTGCAGCAGCAAAAATACATCTGCTCTGATTAGATGGAATAAAATAATGCCACAGAGATGGAAGTGAGCACTGAAAATCTTTAGCAATGTGCTTTTCAATCTCCTGCTCCCCTGTATTAATACACATGTGGGTATGAACTCCACTGCATTGTGCGTGCAGATTAATCCACCTTCATATCTCCTAACCTGTGAGAGCCCACACGGGGTCCTATTTTAAATTCTTGCTTATGTGTGGGGCCATCTGATAGGTGAGCATCTACAGCAGAGCTTGGGGCTGCCAGCTTCCAAATATCCTGGCAACACTTTTCCCATATTGAATGTCTTTGTGTCCTGGTTCGGACAGGACAGGGTTAATTTGGTGCAGCCAGGCTATTCTATACCATGCTGACATCCTGCCCTGGGGCCAGTTCCGGTTCTGGAGTGGTGACTCGCAGTGGGCAATCAATTCACGCCGGACCATCTCTTTGTCTATGCGGTATCACTTATTTGTACATTTCTTTTTCTTAATGTTGTTATTGCTGTTGTTGCCACGATTGTTTCTTATGTGTCACTGTATTAAACCTTCCTTATCTCAACTCAAAAAGGCACTTTGAAACTCTCTTGTCTGTCTGTGGTGGGGGAGGGCAGCGGCAAACGACCACGTGGCAGCCATGTGACTCAGATGCCTGCAGAGACCTGCCGCGGCTTTACTAAACTACTGCACTTTGTCATGCTTAGTCGGCCAGTTCCTCGTTGGCAGGCCACCAGGTCTACATTGCATGGAGTCTACAAAGAGCTGGAAGCTGTTCCTCCAGGTCTAGGACTTGGTGTTCAGCTGAACTGCCACCTCTAGGATGATGAAGAAGTCACAGGGCATGCTAAGATGCACATGAGATGATGGTAACTGCTTCTTGGCCAGTTGCTGGTCTCCAGCATTCCCACAAAGCCAGAGGCCCGGTACATGAACATGGACAGAGCAAAGGACCAGCAAGCAGGACATACAAGAAATTGGGACATGGGAGAACAGGGCCCTGGCATGCATCAGTACAAGCAGCAGCAAGGTCTGTGGCATAAATGGCTCCTTTTCCCCAAATCTCACCACTTCCAGGAAGGCTCTGCATGTCTCCTCTTAAACCCAGAAACAGGATTAGATTCTTCACACGGATTCACACATGGGATGGTGATACATGAAGATGAACACTAGCAATATTATCAATCACCAGGCAAAGCTGCTGAACTCTATAAATAAACAGCTTCCTCGCAGCTCTCCAGCTTACTACACCAGGCTTCTGGAGATTATTCCTGTCAGAGGTCTTCAGTGCTTTCTTAACATTCATTCTCTTTTGAGAGTGATTCACCTTGAACAGTGAATATTTTCTTGAGTATCTTGTTCTGATCAGAGTGTTCCCTCTGACCTTATAATCTGCAGCCCTGTTAATGCCTTAATGGTACCTGGTTATCCCGGCACAGCAGGACAGTGCTGGAACAACCTGCCATCCAGGATTACAAGCTCTCCTGGGCTTTCTGGGAAACCCTTGCTGCTGTTTGTAGAACAGTGTGATTTATTTCTTCCTTACTGCAAAGTATGGGCTTACAGACCCCTCACTATTGCTTGTAAAAAAAAAAAAAGAAAAAAAAAATCACTGTCTCATCTAGATCCAGCTATTTAGACCTTCTATTTTGTTCCTTCTTTTTTTTTTTTTTTTCCCCAAAACTGCCTCTCCCAGAAGAGAACTTTCCTTTGCTCCATTCTTCTGGCCTGTATATATTCATCTTGTGAGGCTGTTCATGTACATTCCTTCAAAAGCATCAAAAATTTTGCACAAATAACCACCTTTTGCATCCCTCCTGACACCTTCTCTGTTTGCATGTTCCCAGTCAGGGAGGGTTGAACCTGTTTGTGGTGCTTGTTCTGCTGGGACTGACTTTCCAAAGCAGCCTGTAGTAGCCTAGATCACTACAGTTTCCCAGCAGAGCTACTGCTGTATTTGTTCTCACACATAACCCTCTAATGAGCAGTCAATACATATTTAGGACCCATCCTTTTGTTTCTTGTCTTCTGCAAGAATTTTGGGTGCCTTGAATATGAAAACCTTACAAGTTCATAGTTCTTACTGTGAAGAAGCACACAGCAATTAGCTGAGTTTATAATTTGTTTCCTGAGCCCTGTTTCTACTGCTGTCAAAGGAAGCCCTTGAACTAGTTTTCTAACAGCAGGGACCTGCTGGCCTTGCAGAGGAGGACATTCTTCACTCTGAGGATGGAAGACACTGGCACAGGTTGCCCAGGGGGCTTGTAGATGCTCCATCCCTGGATGTGTTCAAGGCCAGCTTGGATGGGGCCTTGAGCAACCTGGTCTTGTGGAAGGTGTCCCTGCCCATGGCAGGGGGGTTGGAACTAGATGATCTTTGAGATTCCTTCCAACCCAAACCATTCTACAACTGTATGACCCTTATTTACCTTCCAGACAGAATTCTTCTAGAATTTGCCCAGTTTTGCCCTCAGTGATTGTAGCTGTTAACCTTCCGGCACTCAGCAGTGGGAGCCAGAAGCATTTTGTAGGTGACAAAGAAAGCACAGAAGAGCTGAAGACATCACTCCCAGGGCTGGGTTGCTTGCATGCGGTGGCATGTTGGTGGCGGATGGCTCTCCAGGGCTTGGTCCCAGTCCCTGGCACACTGCAATTGTGTATGTTCAACAAACCGTTGTGGTTCTCCTTGGGATTTCAGAACATTTCTACACTGCAGCATTTACACACACAGCATAACTGTGAATATCTGTAATGTTCAGATGCAGACACGCTTATGGGAAAGTGCAAATGTGCATTATAAGGAGAATCTGTAACACTAGATTCTTTTGGAGTGTTGTAAGAGGAGAGAAGTGATATGCGGGCAAAGATACTCACCAGTTATATGCAGTTACTACAACTGAGAATACAAAGGTTTTACATGCATTTTCCAGAATATATAAAGAAAACTTGCACATCCTTACCTGGTCCTCCTCTGCTCAAGCAATGATATCTAATGGTGCTCCACCCTGAGAAAGCAGGTGGCATTAAATCTAAAATGTACAGTCAAATAATGAAATGGGTAGTTCTGGTATTTGTGGAGGAGAGAGCATGGGCCATTCTGCTCTCACTGACTCTCAAGTATCTTCAGCTTGAAATTTCCAGTCACTGCTGCATTCTCTGTCAGGCCAGACAGAAGAACATAATATGGCACAGTGCATCGTCTACTGGTCAGGAGTATGAGGAATTGATTTCTGACTAAAAAAGAATATTCATTACCCAGACTGAATGAGTCACAAGGAAATGAAGGCTGCTGTAAAGAGGGAAGATGGAGTCATGCACCCTGTTATTTCAAGCTTACTTGGTTGCAGGAAAGTTCTGCCCATAGAGCATCACAACCTGCTCAGTCTTGCCCTGTGTCCTACAACATGCCCGCAGGTTTGTAACTGCAGCTACTGTTCAGCAGGGAGAGTGCTTTGGTGTAGGTAGGACTTTGGCATGACTTGTTCTCCCTTCAGCAAACTAACACCCATTACACATCTCCATCCATCCATGAGGGCTGAAAGAAGGATTTTACTGTTGTCAGACAAAGCCAGTATGCACGCAGAGGGCAGGTGAAAGGAGGAGAATCCTCAGAGGCAGAGAGATGCTGGAGAAGAAAAGCCTGCTGCTCCTCCACTACAGAGTGAACTAGGTTTTTAGCAAGACAGACCTCAGATACACACACAGGTAAGTGAGATCAGATCCTGATCTAGAGGGTTGTCCTCAGGCCTGGATTTGGCACCTGATGAGGTTTTACTTGTCCCAAAACCTTGCTTGGTTCAGGTCCTGGGCTTGACAGCAAGACCAGACAGCCAAGCAGGAGGGAATACAGACCAGCGCAGGCAAGGTTGGGGGTGTCTAAGAATGAGAGTAACCCTTGGATTTGGCCTGATCAGCACGTCATGCTCTCTGCAACCCTGCACCTGTAGCAAAGGGCTCTGCTCTGCTAAGGTGACCTTGCAGGGAGGCAGGAGGAGCATGAAGGACTTGTGGGAGCAGAGAAGATGCTGCCGTGTGCACCATGGGCTTGGTGGCTGCAGCATGGGGATTTCTACATTATCCAGGATAACCTGCAGTGCTGCCTGTGAGGCAGAGGTTTCTTCCAAGCCCACAGCCCTGCAGGTGTCCCAGGGGTCAGTCATGGGGGAGGACAGGCAGCAAGGTGATGGACCACACTGGAGAACATGTGCTCCAATCCACTTGGGCCAGTAGAGTTTGGCTGCTCGAGGCAGGGGAAGATGGTGTGCTGATGGGGAATGTGTGTGGCCACCTCTTTCCCATGCAGGAAACTCTAAGCATTGTCAAGAGGTTGTGGCACTTCTGGCCAGAAGCCTCCTTCCCATCATACTAAAGTCTCTCTCCTCGAAGGCATGTTGACTGTCTTTCATTGTTATTTGTGCTGGGACTGAAAGCATCTTCTGTGGCAGGGAATGGTATCTTCTTAGTTAGAATCCTCCTTGTTTAGTCTTACAGCTGTCAATTAATCCCACATTTTTGCTATTCAGACTAGCTGGTGAGTAGCAACATTTCCTGCTGCAATGAAAATCTGTTGTGAATAAGAGCTGGAAGGGGAACAGCATTAATATTTGACAGCAGCTAGTGCTGAGGCAGTCTTTGCACTTCACAACCTGAGACCCACAGGGGTTTCTCAAACTAGCAGTAGTTTAACAGTGTTTAAACAGGCTTTTGCCACACGCAGCCCAGCTGGAGACTAGTGCTTTTGCCATCCACAGCTCCACTGCACTTCCCAGCTCAAGCTTGGCCTCGAGATCAGAGGTTTTGGGGAACAAGAAGAATAAAAGCAGCTGATTAAATATAGCTGCTTCTTTTTTACCCCCGATCTAAAACTAGGTGATGCTGGCCACATCATACCTCAGCGTCTGCTGATATTTCTCCAGTTTAGAGAAGAAATCTGCCTCTTCTCACTCCAGATCTGTGGAGTTCAAGACTGAAGCAATGGCTGTTCAGCTGCCAGGAAAGAGATTCAGGTTTTCACTCCAAAATGGGTTGTAAAGGGCCAGGAACATCTGTTTTGTCTTTCTACAGATTAAATTGTTCACATCACATCTTGAAATTTCTATGTAATTTTCTGCAATTTTCTATATTTTAAATACTAAGTGTCTGAAACTTGGTTGTGTCTGAAATTTTCCTCATTCAGTCTGATCATGTTTTGGTAACAGGTATAATTTTCAAATCCTTGTGCATCTCTGCAGGATTTTATAGCAAGACCTGTGCTAGTGGGTTTTGCAGAAACCTGAACTGTGAGTGTTCATTTTATTAACTTTTGTATCTATTGGGGTTGTCATTTTTTAGAAATGGAAGCTTATGTGGGAGCTGTTGGAAATGTAACCTCTTTGCTGCCTTCATATGCTTTATAGGCTGCCATGAAGAAATGCTGCATGGCACAGGGAAGGATTTTATGTGGTTGTTGACATATAACAGGCGATGTCCAGCTTTGGGTACTGGTGCCCTAGCACAGATACCCATAGCTGTGGGTACACAGACTTTGTCCTTCTACAGCTGCATTGGTATCCACCATACAGGTCCCTCTCACTAACATCCTGAACAGCCAGAAAGTCCACATGCCAACAGACCTTGTGACATGGCAGCTGAAATCCATGATCTAAGCCCCGCAGTGTTGGTTCAGCTAGTAAATATAAGAAGAAATCTTTGTGGGGAAGAATGAATGCTTTGTTTGGCCCAAAATAGAGTTGTTCATTTCATTTTTTTTCTTCACTTTTTACAATATTTTTAATAAAACTGCATTAACTTCAAATCATGAAAGAGATCTATTTCATATTTTTCAGCATTTGAAAAAGCTTACATAACCATAATGAGTCTGAATGCATTTCGTGTTTTTAGATGTCTGCAATTTTTTCACCCAAATAAGGCTTTCTCTGAAACTGCTCCCCAGTGGTGCTGCTGACACAGTAGTAACATTGAAAGAAATTGCACAAAATGCCCCTGCCAGCTATACAAACAGGGTAGTTGCATCCAGAATACCCAGAAGAATGGAGCAAAACCAGTACTGAACCTACAACCAGCAGTTTCTCAAGGCAGCAAAGGTCTGTGTAGGGCAATGCTTGACTCCAGTCCCTCCACCCCAGCCATCTACACAACCGAAAAACCACTCTCACTTCCATTTTGCCAACATGGAAAATTTCCTTCCAGAGACTCCTGTGGACATTATGGAGGAGTGGAGCCTTATGCTGACTCACCAGTCCTCACCAAGCATGTAAACCATATTCATGCCCATGAGACGGGCTGCCCAGGGGATTCAGACAGCGTGTATGAGGCAACAGCGTGTGTGAACCCACCGCCCTCCTACATCTTTGCTCCTCTTGGCAGAGATAAGAGTGCCCGAGGAAAGACCTTGGGAGACAAGCCACAGATTTATTTAGTCTTTAAGCTGTGATAGGCTGATGGCTGCTGCGTGATCTTTGATAAACCCAGGGATGCAGAGAGCCGCAAGTTCGCAAAAGTCACTGCCAGCAGCTGACACAGATGCTTTCTGGCACAACACCAGGGAGCTGTGACACTCATTTGATCATATGTTTATCCACATGTCCTGCACATACTGATAGTCACAGTGATAGCCTCTGGCTCTACCCTCACAAATGATGAGCTTCTGAATTTCTGTGGCTGCATGCAACATTTATAAATGATGGCACAACATCTTTCAAAGGCCTCTCTATAAGGTGTAGGAACCTTCCAAATGGTGCTAGGGACCCAGGCACGAAGAATATAGGTCAGATTTTGTCTTTGCTGTAGCAGAAGGCATGGCAAGTTTGCACTTTGTGACTGCCTGGTCCAGATCTGCTCCACAGCATTTCTCCCTGCATGGCCAAACATTTTTCTCCCCAGACACAGTTTTCATGTTTGCTTTTAGTGTAGCAGTCCCTGTTTCCCAAGCCCTCATGACTGAGAACTTTCACTGGTAAGCAGCCCAACCATGGTGCTCCTTCAGTCCCATGGCATGAAAACAAGAAAGCAGCAGCCTCCTGGGTTCAGAAGGACTTCTCCCATCACCCCAAGAGTGGTGGTTTCTGCTGCAGTCAGTCCTCCGCCCTATGACTCCATTAACTTCTGGTCTCTCTCATTGCTTTAACTGAGCCTTTCAACTCTTCCCCTCCTGCCCCTCTCTTTAACCACCCACTCCCCCACCCTGTTTTGCAGACACAGCCCACCCCACCATGCTGCCAGCAGTGCTAGAGCTGGGGAAGAGCCCCCCAGGAGTTGGGGGGGTGTGCCAAGGGGCTGGGCACTGGGCTTGCAGGGTGTGCACAGCAGGAGATGTTCTTTGCTGTTGTCGGTTCTATGTGGTCCAGGCTGGAAGGATTAGGGTGGCAGCTTGTGTCTGTGCTTTCTATACCGCTGGTATTATTTTCTCCTGGAGTAAATGCTTGCTCTGTCTCTGTATCAATTGCATGACCAGCTTCGTTTTGTATCACTTATGAATTATTTCTGACCCCCGTGGCTCTTGTCAGAGCTTCTCCATGTCTCATAGAGACATTGATTTATGCATCCATGTTTCCAGGCTTAATTATGCTCATAGTCTCTTTCTCACAGTCTTTTTCTTCCTGTGCACAAAGGCGACTGTCCAGCTTTCAGTTACTGTGAATGTGCTCATCCCATCTCTCCTGCTTCATGCCTCTTTCACTAGCTCTACACTCAGATTCCACTGAATTTCAAAAGTCTCCATCCCACCTTGAAATGAATCCATCATCTTTCTTTCTTTGCAATTCATGTCCTCAAGTTCTGTTCCCCTTGGCTTTTTTGTCCATCTAACCCCAGGGCTTTTGGGTGGCCCTGTTGTCCAGGCTCAAACAACCCTGGCCTTTCATCTCTGGATAGGGTTATTCTCCAACTTGCTTCCACCAGCCATAAAAAGCACTATATCAACAGCAAACTCAAGATCAAAACTGACAAGCAAGCTTTTTAGATGAGCCTGTTCTGCTGTATGTAATTAATGTGTCTTGTTTTCTTCATTTATATTTTATTTATATGCTTTTATGTATTGTGAGAATCTCCAAGAGGGTTTTCTTTTTATGAATTACGCTTTGTAAAACAGAAGAGCTGATGTTGATGAAATAGTTATTATCAGCTAAAGACTGCACTCCCAGACTGTGCCTTCCTTCCAACTGGCAATCTGTCACTCTTCAAAATGCACCAGCTCGCCATGACCGACAGACAGACAGGCAGGCAGCTCCCAAAGAAGGAGTGTCTGAGCCAGGAGGGGAGGGAGAGAGCAGAGACGATGATGAAGGTGATTAAAAATAGAGAAAGACTCCTTCGCCACAAATCAGAGAGAAATTTCAGAGGAGAAAATAGCAAACCTAAAAGATGTTGCCTAAGGGGGCTTTTACTGATTTTAGGCTGCGTTGCTCAGCTCAGTTCACTCCAGTGAGTGGCTGAACCAGGTTTTTAGGATGGAAGAAATAATTGCCAGTATGGGGGCTGGGGGGAAGGTCTTTTATTTTTAATTTAGTTTCCCTAAAAATTCTTTCTTCATTTAAATCTCGGAAGCAGGAGTGTATCTGAGGGGGAAGATGACTGAAAATGGATCATTTAAAACTTAGTCCCCTTCTTTGTGTTGACTAACTGTTTGCTGAGCTGCCTCAAAGGGAATTTTGTTATTCTTTGTAATAAACCCCTGAAAAACATGGGTTTCACTGGCACCACTGAGATGGTGACCAGAGCTTGAGCACTGGAAGCAGGTAGTATGAGCACAGAAGCTCTTTCTCTTAATTCCTCCCAAGAAAATGGAAACAACTCTCTCCATTCAGCAACATCCTTCCTGCTAAATACATGGATTAACAGGGACAGACATTTTCCCAAGGAAAAAACAATGAGTTACCACCACAATTCGTGAATGAGATGGTGACAGAGGGGTGGGGGACTGAGCCCCCTCACCTGGATGTTCAGGAACATGGCCAAGGCTGGACTGTGCTGGAGTGGCGTCTGGAGTCTTTCGGGTAAGAGTACAATCAAAAGGTTGGGTTATATCTGCTGTCCACAAACACTCATTAAGTGCTACATGAGCACCCCAAAGTGGCCAGAGCTGCAGCCAAGCTGGCCTGAGGTGCTACAGCAGCCCAGGGTAGGGAAATGGTGAGAGGTCTCTGGAAACACCCCTGGGAAGATGTGTGTGCTGTGAGTCAGGCCGAAACACCCTCATATTTAGGCACCGTTTTGTTAGTCGCATTGTTCTTTACCACATATATTCTAATGAAGCTCCTCACAAGTGAATTGGATCATCTAACAAGTTCCTGCAAGTCCCCGCTGTCAAGATGGCTGGCTTGAATAATGTTCTAAATGTCACTGCTGGGGCAGGAAACTCAGCCATTTTGATACTCTTGCTTCTGTCCTGATGATTCACGTTGACATTTACATGACAAAACAGAGGAGGGGAGGCTGCTGAATGTGCGTAGGGGTGCCTGTGGAGAACTTCACAGTAGCATGATTCAAACCAGCAGAGCCCTCAAAAATCCCGGGAAATACCCTCAAGCAGCCAGAAGAACTTGAGCAGGCTGTAGAGAGCTCCATCCCCTCCCAGGTCTGTGGAGGACAAGTTTCATTATCATCCCGGACTCCTCTTACTGAAGGATACTGAGTGCAGGTACCCATTCTGCAAGAGTGTGAAGACCTCTGTGGTCAAGCAGTTAATGGGGTATGAAAGATCATACAAGGAGATTTAGCATGTGGGATATAATTTTGCCTTTTAGGATGTTTTTCACTTAAGATTTTAGGAGTGTATGTGAAGGCAGGTCATAATTCTACTGGACAAATGTATCTTTGAGAGAGAGGCAAGGAGGTTAACTCATCAGTTGGAAACCTGGAGGTTTGATGTTGTTAGGAAATAGCTCATTCTTTACCATTGTCATTACAGAAAGTTTCCATTGTAAAATAAATTATTTTCCATCCCCACCACTGCTTGTGTGCCTCAGCATGGCACTGCTCATGGAAAGATCTGCAGGTCATGGTGCACCCTTTCTAAGAACAGTGAAGCAGAGGCACAAACCCCATATTTCCATGTTGCGATAGAGCCTGGGAAGGAACAAGACACTGCAGATTCCTGCCATGAAGCTCATGGTCTCATTTTCCAAGCCAGGCCCCTGCCTATGATGCCAACACTGGCTGCGCTTCCGTTTTGAGGACGTTGCTAGCTGAACTTTGCCAATAGCACACCATTTGTATGGCTTCTTGCATGTTGGGAAGGAATAGTGTTTTGGATACTTTTAATAGTAGTTTCAGTTAAAAGGCTTATTCCCACTGCCTTTGCATCATCAGCAAAGCCTCTAACTGGGCCAATTTACCAAATCTGGGTGAAATTCTGCACTGTGCAAGTCAGGAAGTGTAATTACACAAGGGGACATTTCACATTATGTATGTTGCACGTAAGCCAGACATCAAGAATCTCCATCCTTAGAAATTGCTCAGAACTTGACTAGACATGGCCCTGAGCAGCCTCAGGGCCTAACTTCAAGGTGGGTTATTAGGATCGTTGGAAGTGGGGCAGGAGACTTTCAGAGGGCCTTTTCAAGCTTCATTACCTTCTAAGACCTGTTGAGGTGACTCACAAATGAGTTATAAGTACATAAAGAGATTCAGGCTGGTTCCAAATATTTTTTAGGGAATGTTTTTTAAAATTGGTGGACTTTCTATCCATGCCACTATGAGATAGAGCTCTTGTGACCATTTGATAACAGGTCATATTGTGCAATGTATGTTCATTGTCTTTCCGATGAATTATTGGTAATGCTCTTAGGTGAAAAATACTAAATGATTATGTGGGGTAAGGCATGGCCTGCAACAGCTGACCTTGGTTTCCATGCACCAGGAGCTCCTCATGTCTGTAGGTTGGACAAATCTTGATTACCACAAACATAGCAGCAAAAAGTGAAGGAATGGTGGGAAAATCAGCCCTGCCAGAAGTTCTGCAACTGCTACCAGCAACGAGGAAACCATTGGTACCTCCTGATTATTTCTCAGCTGATTTTGTGACACAAATGCAGCTGTCCCCATAGCTGCTTTTGTGACTTTAAGGCTAGGAATCAAAGGGAGGTGTTGTGGCACTGCTTTTCCATGCACACATCTGTCACATATCCTTGTGTGCATGGTATATTATTACACATATATTTGGGCATACAATCCTGGGCTTCTGCCATTCAGAAAATGAAACTTTTAAAGTCCTCAGAGAGAGAGAAGGATGAGCTCATCCAACCCTCAAGAGAGCCTACTGTTCAAAGAGTTTACGGAACTAGATTAACAGGAGGGATGTATGCAATTGCAGTAGCATAAACTCAGAATGTAGCTTCTCAAAACCCTAAATGTCTCTGCAGTTTCTTCCCCACGCTCTTAGCTTGAGACTGAGGGTGCAGTGGAAACTCATTGTCTAGCTGCAAGCTTTGGTGTTGCCTCTGTCTCTCAGTGTGGATGCAGCCCCATGGCTTACGTGCTGTCCTTGGAGGGTGGATGTTAACACTCAGTGTGTCCTAATTGGAGAAAGAAGCATCCACCATTCTGGACTCATGTAGTCACATCTTCAGGGGGCAGAGCTAACCCTGTAGACATCTCCCCAGCACCTTCTGTCATTTCAGCAGCTCCTGGTTTGCTCTTTCATAAGCATTACTACAAAGCAGCAACCTGACCCATGCACACTCTGGGGCTAGTAGGCAAAGAGGCCTCTTTATGCCATACATAAGATGTCCAGCTCCTGTGTTACTGGTAACAACACTAAAACGCAGTCCCTACACCACTGAGTCCTTCTGAATTTTGGCCCCCGTCTTCACACCCAGCTCTATATTTAGCTTGTTGAGCAATCACAAACGTACGAGTTCCTGTGCCATCTGCATCAGTTGTTCAAAAATAATGCAACTGAACAGAAAACTGTGCTGTACTCTAGGAAGAGAGATGCTTTTAGCACTTTGTTAAGAGTCTTCCTTCTTCTGCTCATTTATTTATTTATTTTGCTCTGAAAGAGAGATCCAAAGATACAGACAGCTTTCGTTCAGGCAGCAGCCCCAGCAATTGTATTTGTCAATATGTGGAGAGTGTCTGAAAGTTATGTATTTGCAACATATGTGGTCCATTGCGTGATTAACTCAGAATGAAAACCACCCAAGCTTCGCACTAAAATCAGTTAGCAATACAATATCTCCAAAGATTGTACAATTACTTTTTTTTTTTTTCTGAATGGTTGCCAATAACTGCAACTTTCACAGAAGATAAAGATCTTTTCTACTTCATTACATTAGGATCAAATGTACCATCCTATTAAATAAAACTCCAGGAACACTATATATAGCACCATACCAAATGTGGTCTGCAAAGCAGCATTGATCAGATCAGCCTAGAATGTTGTTTACATGTTGAACAGTTAAAATATTCCTGCTATTAAAATTTATTTGCTTCTTGCTAAACCTGTGCATACAAGTTGCATGTTGTGCTCACAGAACTGCTACTTAACCCCTCTGTGCACACTGGCTTCAACAGCCTGGTCTAACTTCTGTTGGGAGAAAAGGTCATGTTTTAGGGCTTCTAACCTACTCCTGGTACATACTGTCAATTACCATGGACCTACAAGTTTTACCAGTCCAAATTCTGCAGCTGGTAAGGCAGAGATGAGTCAAGAGGTTATATTTTCCTTGCAACTGGAGATACTGAGGTCCTCTTGTCCTTAGGTGCATATCAACGACACAAAGGAGTATTACTATGTAATTTTTTTGCTGATGAGGAATTGGCAGCCACCTAAAGACCATGGGTGATACTCAAGGTTTGAATCCTGAGTAACAGCCTAATTTTTCTCAGAAGAGTAATGGCCTATGAGCTGCTTCTCTCTGAACAAGCTCCCAGCTCTACCACCCAAACTTTGTTCTTGTAGAAGACAAGAGCACAAATCTGATCTGGGTTTTGGCTCACAGGAAATCACACTTCACTTGGACAGTTTATACCCGCATCACTGGAGTTCCTGAAACAACCCCGGATTCACAAATGGCAATGATGGCCAGATGCAGCTGGCATGCATGGGGCAGCAGATGGAGGTACTCAGGTGTTCCTAAGTGCTGGGCCAGCCCATCAGGGTTTGTGGTGGGGGGGGAGAGAGCACCTTTCCTGTGCAGGGGCAGTAGGAGCACATGTTGTTCAGCTGGAGAAAAGGAGGCTCAGGGGAGACCTTCTTGCTCTCTACAACTCCCTGAAAGGTGGTTGAAATGAGGTGGGGGTTGGTCTCTTCTCCTAAGGAACAAGTGATAGAACAAGAGGAAAGAGCCTCAAGTTGTTCCAAAGGAGGTTTAGGTTGGATATTAGGAAAAAATTCTTCACTGAAAGGGTTTTCAAGCCCTGGAATAGGCTACCCAGGGCAGTAGTGGAGTCATCATCCCTAGAGGTATTAAACGCTGTGTAGATGTGGTGCTGAGGAACATGGTTTAGTGGCGATCTGGCAGTGTTGTGTTAACAGTTGGACTCAATGATCTTAAATGTCTCTTCCAACCAAAATGATTCTATGATTCTATGACAGTCAGCAGGGTCTGGGCACGGCATTGGGCTAGCTCATCTCACAGGCATCACTGCTTGAAGAGCTAGTGCAGGAGAGCAGCCCGGTCAGAGGACAACTTGGCTCTTGTGAGCCAAATCCTGCTCCCCTGGCACAGATCCATGGGTTTGGCACTGCACTGTACGGCACCAGGGGACAAACTCCTCATCCTGGCATTGCCAGGTCCTGCTCCCATCCTGTCAGGGCACTGCAAGCTGGGGATTAAAAGGTGGTTGGCATTGCCTGAACACTCACTTTCAATTATTAAGGGGCAGATTCTGGAAATGCAGAAAACCCCTCTGAAATTATATTCCAGTGCATACCCAAATTAAGTAAAGGCACATTTGACTAGATGGGCATTTACATATAAATTGCTCTCTAATTGCACTAATTGCGCACGTTCACAGATGTGCTATTGCACAAACAGGTTTTACACAATGATATCAAGTGTCCGCTTTGTTTTGCAGAAAAGATGGCTTTAAATCAATATGAATTATTGGTTCCTCTCCTTCCAGACCATGGCTTAGATCAACAACTGTCCAAGACATGGCAAGGAAGGGTTTTTGAAATGATTTTCCGGCTTCTGTTCTGAGTCACCCTGATTCCATACCCTCAGGCTTACAAGCCTTCCCTTTCTTTCCCGGTCGTAAATACTTGTCTTGTCTCAGGGAAACATTTGGTGCTGTTAGGTACTAAGGACACAGTGTAAAAATCTAATGTCTTGGCATTTGATTTTTATATTGGAAACCGATCAAATAGTAAAAATGAATCTTGGATCAAGAAAAGTTTAAAAGATAGTAAGTAGAAGTTAATGTACCTCAATAACATCTTTTTTGTAGACTTGTTACCTCTTTATTTACCCTTCAAGATACTTGCTTCTGGTTTATAGCACAATATGTATTGAGGAGAGACATAAACTGGGCAGGGAAATGCCAATGAAATGAGAAAATAGAAAGTTAATGGTGAAACTAGAGTAGGCTAAATTAATTTACTGATTATATGACCATATCCCATCAGTAAGACATGAATTATTTTGTTTACAGTCTTCAGGTTGTTGCCTGGCTCTGATACCCTTCACTGTTTTCAATTTAAACTGCAGTGATTGTAAAGAGAAGAGAAAATAAACCAAATGTTCCCATTCCACTTATAAATTTTATGTTTATAATCTTGTAGCCATCCATGGAAACCATGCCTGTTATTCAAGTGCCTTGCCTCCCCAAGCTAAGTATAATTATTACTGATACATCTGGATGTTTAACTACCTACTACAGACTCTTGAATTCCTTCCAGATTTAAAATATCTGTTAATACAGGAGTGGAGAAGAGTGAAGTCACAGGGGGAAGAAGAGAGAGGAAGGTTTATGTTTATTACTTCAATTCTCAAAAGATTTATGCTTTGCTTAGCACCACAGGGAGTAAAATGCTGTTACCTAAGCTAGTGTCATTCACTTAAAAGGATGTAACATGCTTCTTTCCACAAAGATTTACAAAGACTTCTTCACGCACAGTGGGACAGATCCACTCAAGCTTGGTGTCTAGAGAAGATGGAGATATCCTACCACAGTGCGACTCTCTCCCAGCCCAGGGGTATCACTGGAGACATGACCCATGCATGCATGTTCCAGAGGCAGTTTTTTAAAGCCTTTTGGGTTGGGCTTTCACTCAAACCCCAGGTGTTTTTGTAGACAACAGGTCAGTCTGTAAAAACACAGCTTCATCCCATAGAACGCATGCTTCTTGCTCAGGTGTTAGCTCCTGAGCAAAGTCACACAGGAGCAGGTAGGTCACAAATGGACTGTGAGGATCCCAGCAAGCACAGAAATTGCTGGTGTGAAGAAAGGGAGTCCCTTCTGTGCAGTGTCACTACAGACATCGGTCCCTGGGTCAAAGGCGAGTATATCACATTAGGGAAGACCCAGCTTTTCAGGACCCCTCCTGCAGTTGCTGTGTTCTCAGGGGTAAGCCACCCTCCGCAACCCCCCTTGAAGGCAACCTGGAAACCCCATTTGTGAATCTTAGCTGTTTTGCAAAGACAGTTTTGCTACACAGTATTTATCCACCATATCAGCTCCATTAGGGTTATGGTCCAGACTTATTGATTACTTTCTAATCTGTGCCCTATTAAATTCACACATCCATCTAACAATTACATACATGGCATCATTCACTCTTCAGCAATGCCCCATTAGTTTCTATTATGAAGAACACAATGGTAGTTGTGTTGTCGTTGCCTCATTAACTGCAGTATGTACCTGATCCATGGTACATTGTGCTGGCCCAGGTCCAGGTAGCAGATTCCTCACAAAAAGCAAAGGCTGGCTCCTTGCCTGACACCCAGCACTTGAATCATGATTTTCAAATGTTCTGTATGTGAGAAACACTTAGGTACGGAGAGTGTCAGATCCCTTTCTGTGAAACTATTATTTGCCTCCAGATAGAATGGGAAACAACTTGTCTCTGATCATAGCAGTTACTTATAAGCTGCCAGACTGGAGGGATAAGTGAGATAAATTAAACTGTGAGAGCTCGCTTTCCAAGAAACAGTTCACTATATTTGCTCAAGCGTTTGAGTACGCATGCAGCTTTTAGCCTGTAATCAAAGCACGGTAGCTGAACCAAAAGGATCATATTTAGTACACCAGATCAAAGAGCAGCTAACTGAGAGTCATGCACCAGTACAATCCCTCCAGGTTTTTCAGCACTCATCCACTACCTCTGCTACCTCCTCTTGCTACCAGAGACAGGAGCCTGCAAGACAGCTGCTCTTTTGCTGCCCGTTAGACCTTTTTGCAAATAGGGCAGGACACAATCAGGCTCAATAAAAGAACAAGCAACCAAAACCTTATTCCTTCACCACCTCCATCTCTCTCAGTCCATAAAATCCCCATTTGCTAACCATGAGAGAGGATGCAACTGGTATTATTTGAAAAGCAAGGCTTCTCCGCACCCGCTCCCCACAGTCTTTGATGGCATTGTGAATGGAGCTTCTGAAATGCCTCCTACAGCTATATAATTTGTCTCCACGTAAATGTGTTTTGAATGCACATGGTTACCAGATGGAATTTCACATTCGACGTATTAAGGGGACCAGATGAGCATGGAGAGGCTGTACAGGCCGTGCATTGTGCTTCCGATATTAGTGGATTCCTTCTCACAGAGGAAGTGGCCTATAATGGGAAGTCCCATCTGTCACCAAGATACTTGTTGAAATTGAATGTTCTGATTGAGTTTTTTTTCCAAGACTGGAAATATTTGGGCCCCATCAGCTATACCCTTAGCTCTAATCCCACAGTGGAAGCACAGAAAAAAACTTAAGAACATTTGGTTTACTGCAATTACCAAAAAGGATGATGTTTTGTTACTAGTAGTTACAATTTTAAGAGGTGTGATACAATTACCTTGGCGTCACCTGGAAAACCTTCTTAAAGGAGAGATTTATGAACTTGGTACTGACACTCCATGGCTTTAATTTTTAATTTGGATTCCCAGATGCATCTATGAAGACTGCCCAAAGAAAAGCTAAGTTGATGTAATCTTTAGCAAAACATAAAATAGGAGATAGGAAGCTGAGTGTTTAGACCCAAAGGGGATTGAAGAGGCATGAAGAAGACTGGAAGACAGGACTATCAGGAGACTGCTTTTAGTAAACAACAAACTAATGGGAACATTAAGAAACTATTACGTCTAGTTTGGATCAAAACTGTATACTATGTGATCCCAAGTAAAGTTTCTAAAGATGCTTTGGGAGTCAGAACTCCAATGTCTGAGGTCATCTTGAATTCATTTTTTCCTTATCTTTAGTTTGGGTTTTGAAGAGGAAAAATTACTGTGAGCAGAAGGTCAACGGCATTATAACTGTGGCTGGAAATCCTGCTGGTAGGATTTGGTGAGGGAGAAATATCATCTGTGAACCAAATCTGGCCATCCACCACAAACCCTTCTGCCAAGTTTTGCTTCATCCATTCAAGGGTGTGCTTCAATTCCTGCCAACATCATGCTTGGCTGACTTACAGCTGAGAACTCACTTTTTAGTGATCATGATCAGAACTTTCTCCTGACTTACCAACATAAATGCAAAGGGCCAAAAAAGAAAGAAGAAAGGTTAACTCGGTGAGACAGCTGCATCTGCAAACCAAGGCAAGATTGTCATCATCTACCAGTGTAAGCTATTACTGGATGAGTCACTCAAAGTGGTGACAGGCTGCTGAGCTGAGCAGCCACTCCTCTCTCATGCACCTCTTGGGCAGGGTGGCCTCACACCTCAGCAGACAGGTTGTTGTGGGGCTTTGCCACCCAGCTTATAAGGAGCTCAGGAGTGAGATCCTCCTTGCAGATGGGACACTACAGCTACTGTGTGAAAGGTTTCAGCCCACCTGACAGAGCTGTCACCTTTCCCACTCCATCCCCATCACCACACTGTCTCTGCCATGTCTTTGCTCTGCTAGTCACCTCAAATACCCTCTGCAGGGTCTGTCACTGAAGGAAGGAGACAGTGCCATGGAGGACATCCCTGCTCAGACTGGGAACTGCCACTGGATAGAAAATCACCTCCATCTCTTTGCTTTCAGGCTCTCAGTGCTGCCACCATGGGGACTCCTTTGAAATAGAGCTGGGCACTTGGGACATCGTTCTTTTGCCTTAATCTGGATGTAATGCCTGACTCCATTTCCTCCTTGAATTTTGTCATTGCTTTTTCTTTGAGGCCTCACAGATCCTAGGCACCCTTGGTTCCCCCAGGGACACTGATGTGATCCAGCTGTCGAACTCTCTGCTTTCCTTCTTACTTTCTCCTTTTTTTCCTGATCCTGTGTCTTTCTTATAGCTCAGCTGGTGGGATGATTCCCAAAGCACAGACAGCATGATCAGCTCTGGTTCTGTCAACATCAAGTGATCATCACTCATACTCCCGATAAGTGAGTTTAAAATATCACAGGATTTAAAAATATTTTTAAATGGCATTTCTCTGTTGGTGTCAGGCTAGCCAATGATCATATTCTCAGAATGTGCTTGGTAGTTAGAACTACAAAAAGAAAGATGAGACGAGCTAATAACACCCAAATAGCACTCTGAGAACAAGAAAGACCTGCCCAGCCCTGAGAACTGAGAGCATTGCTTTCTTCCTGGCCCTTACATCTCTCCCTAGTGTATCCCTTAGCTTGGAAAGGAGCTTTCCTCTCCCAAATCAAGCAGGAGCTCATGTCCACATGTTCTCTGCAGTCTGGAATTCACAAGACAAGAATGACTTTGGCATCGGTGATGTTTCATGATGTATCATGAGTACCTCGATAGCTGCTGAGGCTGCTCATAATCCCAAATGGACCCTTCATGTTCTACATGGTTATCAGCCATGGGGTAACCCATCCAGATGAACCTCCAGTGGCAGCAGCAGCACTTGTCTTTTCCCAGCTACCTACAGGCCTGTTTCACTAACCCCCAGAAAGAAAGAAAGAAAGAAACTCCCAGCTGGGTTCAAGCCTGAGGAACCCCTAGTGTTCCAGGGAGGTCTGACAAATGCATTGGCTCTGGAAGCTGCTGCTTACAGACACTTGTGGCTTTCCATTAAGTCAAGATTTCTGCAGCTAAAAGTCTGCTCTGTGAAGGTGCCTATTTCTCATCCCTAATGCACCCACCACTGTTTCGGATGACTACTTTAATCTCAGACCAACACTGAGAACCCCTATTAATTAGAGATGTCTGTGTGTACTGTTCTGGGCTGGTGCTAGCCAGGGTGTAACTTAGGAACAGTTTCTAGTCAAGTGAAAATCAGTGTGTGGGAAGTGAGCACTGTATTACCAAATGACCTTTTCACTTTGTGCCTGTACTGCTTGGCTCAGCTCAATGTCTCCGCACTGTTGAACGGTGCTTCAAAACCCATTGGCAGGGAAGGGGGGGTGGGCTGTCCTACATGGGATGGGGATAGTCTTGGTCAGGGCTTTGCCTAGCTCAGCCAGCTGGACCGTGAGGATTTGTCTCACCTGTGGCAACTCACTTGCCTTTTCTGATGGTGAGTCCAACAACAGCAGTGAAGACCTTTTCAGGGAGTCTTTGGGCAAGTATTTCCCCATGGCAAGTAGGGGATGAGAGCTGCTGTTTCTTGCCCAGCAGCAGGAAACACCCACTCCACACAGACAGGCAACAGGGACAATAGAAAAAAAAGTATTTCTTGAATCCCAGCTAGCTAAGATCATCAAAGAATAACCTGGGCTGGAGTGAGTCCCCCAGAGTCTTGTAGGATACAGCTTTTCAAAAGCACAAGGTTCCGCTCATGATAAATAGCAGTAGTGGGAGCTCAGCAGTAGCTCTTGCTTTATTTCCCCTTTGTTAGGAGTAGAAAGAAAGACTCGCATATTCTCCATCCTGAGACAGTTGTTTGAAACCAGCAGTCTTTGTGCACAACTTTGAAATGGGAGCTCAAATCAGAGCTCAGAAGGGTGGAAAGTACTTGGGATTAGCAAGTGTGCTTGCATCATCCTCTGCATAAAACTTAGCAGGATGGGACCTTGTGCCTGTAAGTTCTGCTGGCCTTCATGCTGGAGAACTGTACGTTAGCAGCTGAGGAAGCTGAGACAACAAATACGTTTACAGCAGAAAATTCAAAGCAAGGGCTGATTTACTTGAGCTAATTGCAAATCACTTTGTTCAACTGGGTCCAAGACATCCTAAGTCCATCCTCTAAAGATAAAAGCCATGAAGATAATGTTGATTGACCTGTTTGCAGTCGTACTCTGACACGCGCTAGCCATCATGTCCCTGTATTGAGTTACATGTACCCATAAAGCAGTCAGCTCTCCTGTATCCTTCTTTCTTGCCACAGGTCTGGAAATGAAACAACCCAGGCTTGTTGTAAAGAGAGCTCTCGGGGACTTTCAGTACACCTCGTTTTTCATCAGGGCATTTCTGTTATTGTTGACTTTTCTCCCCCACTTAAGCCCCACCCCAACCTAGCAAAACTTTTAATCCACTTTCTTTTGAAGTAGTTGATTTAGTCATTCAGTAAATACACACTTCCTACCCTTTAAAACTATATCCTCTCTTTTCTGACTTGTTTTTTTTTTAACATCAGAATGCCTTTTTTCAAAGCTTCTATGAAGACAATGGTGATGGTGGAGGGCTATCATCAAAATGAAACCAAATCTGCTTCCTGGATTGAAGTGTTGGTAAAATGGTCTTGGGATGTGTTTGTTACCTCTGAGAGTTTCAGGGCTCAGCTTAAGAGCTGCACAGGGAAGGTTTTCCTATCGCATGCCTGGCAGCTCATGTGTGTGTGTAGGGGAGGGAATTCAACATGTGCATCCAGCTCGCTCTGACACCTCCTCTTGGCTGTAACCTCTGAAACCTCTTCTATAACCTTGAGCTCACTCTCTCTGCGGTAGTGTTAGTCTTCAGCTTCCTTCAGCTGGATTTCCAAGTTCTCCTAACTCAGACACCATAAATATTCATGTTTTAATGTTCTCCTAGAGAAATGTTGCTTCCCTAAGCACTCTGAAAACCTGCACAGGCACTTCAGAAGATCCCAGGGCACCGATGGCTGCAAACACCTTAGGATCAGCCAGCTTACAGATCAAATCTCAGTGCAACTGAGTCCTGTGCAAGTCCCTAGATGGTAAAGGCAGAGCTGTCTGGAGCACATCCATTCTCAGGGTTTGGGCAGTGTTTTTCACCTTGGCAACTTGCTAATTTACAGTTTGCAGGGAGAGACATGCAGGGATAATGAACTTGAATGAGAGAGGAAATGGGAAGAGTATGCCAATTTTACGGGCTGTCCTCTATGTGTGTTTTTCAGCCAGAAGTGGAAGCACAAACAATTCATCTCTACAATTTGTGGCACAGCTTCTAGACCATGCTCATGTGCCTATGTGTGACATGGGGATGATCCTGCAGCAACAGGGATGGGGTGGCCATGTGAGTGGGGAAACTTTGTCTTTCTGAAAGCAGCAATGGCAAAGTTTGACAAAAACAGACTTTCTAGCTCCATGGTGGGATCTCTGTGTGGCTTACTAGTGACATTTTTTGTTTGCAGCAGACACCAGGGATACTTTCTTGAGTCTTTGTGGGTTACTGGCCTATGCTATTATTTTCCACTGTCTTTGCTCTCACTCACATTTTAATTCTTCACTCCCTTTTTTGTGCTTGAGAACAGATTCCCATGCAAATGTCTCAGAGCCCTGCAAAAAAAAAAAAAAAAGAAAGAAAGACTCAAACCCCTACAGTCTTTAAAGGTGTCTTTTGGGGGCTTTTTCTTGTACTTTCTCACTAGTTTGGGGAAAAATATGCCCCCAGCTTAGGAACATTGTATAGAGGTGAGCTGTGGTAATGGGAGTTAAACCAAGTCTTCTCTCCATCTTTCCTAAGCACCTTGTTGAGCTGCAGGGAAGGCACACACCTTTTTGTTCCATTTTTCTGTCGTACAAGCAGATGGGCACAACACCATCCAAAGGGAGACATTTTCCACCCCTTTCAATGATTTGCTTCTGGCTTGATGGAGTTTTTGACTCAGTTGTGAGCTTTCAAAACACTCTACACATCAACATGTTCATCTGGTCCTTGTTCTTCCTTTCTCTGACCTCCTTATCCACTGCTATTATTGATTGACTCCAGGATGATTTCTAATAATAACTGGAGTATAACCTCCATCCAGTGCCCAAAGTGGGTCTTCTCCCATGTATGAAGGTAGTCGACCTGCCTGCTGAGGTGCCAGGCACTTCAGGACTGCTCTAAGTAGCTCTGTGACTTTGCAATGGAGAGCAGCCAGAGTAAAGGGCTGAGAAGCTGCCAGAGAGGAGTTGCTATGGGGAGGGCAAAAAGGAAGGATGTTTGCTGGCTACATTTAGGGACTGCTGGTAGTCAGAGGGCTGTCCAATTCCAGTTCTTCCATCAGAGACTTGGAGGTAACTGTAAGAGTCCTGCTGATCAGACCTGCAGATCACACAAAGGCTGGTGAACTGGTGTGTAGCAGAGAAAAGTAACAGGTGATGAGCAACTGCGCTGGGCATCACTTGTCTTTTCTTGGGTTTTGTTTCTCTCTCTCTTTTTGCTATATTAATTTTCATTATGAATATTATCATTATTGTTATTATTATGATATTTTATTTCAGTTATTAAACTGTTCTTATCGCAACCCATAAGTTTTTCCTGATTCTCCTCCCCATCCCACCTGGAGGTGGGAAGGAGGGAGCCACGGCGCTGGCTGGGCTTTAACCATGATACAGAGCAAGAAAAAATGTCTTGAAATGGTAGGTTTATAGAACGCATTGTTTATCTTAGCAAAACTAAGAATAAAAATTAACTTGGAATAGAAATGTCTGGTACTAACAAGCTCACACATCTGCCAGGGAAAGACAGAACAAGACACAGAGGCTGGAAGATGAAGATGGACATATTCAACTTACGAACAAGACATACATTTTCAGGAGTGATGGCAAATAAAAGCACAAGTTCCCAAAGTAAGAGGTATTCCTTCAACTTTTGCTGCCTTTGTGTGAGGCATGGGGTCCTTTACAGAAGACCCACAAGAATCCACCTCAGTGGTCCAGAGTTAGTTGAACTGGAATAGCTCAGCCCTCTGTCATGAAGATAACAACTACCAGCCACAGCAGCATGACTTGGAAAGACTTCCAGCTTGGGAAGATGGCATGGGGGCTGTTCTCCCACGCTTTGCACCTTCCATGTTGCCCATGACAGCTGATGGAAAAGAGAGAATGTGTGCAAAGAACACACCCCCAGGACACGCACCACCTCATCAGTGGGGAAATGGGCAATTAAAAGGCCAACAGGTTCCCCCTTTCCACAGGAGGAGATGAAGCAGACCAAGAAAAGAAGAAGAAAGAGAGGGGTAGACACCAGCACAGGTTGCCCAGAGAAGTAATGGCTGCCTCCTCCTTGGAATTGTTCAAGGCCAGGTTGAATGGGGCTTTGAGCAACCTGGTCTAGTATGAGGTGTCCCTGCCCATGGCCAGGAGGTTGGAACTAGATGATCTTTAAGGTCTCTTTCAACCCAAACCATTCTATGATTCTATGAAAAGTACTCAAAACAGGAGTCACAATAAAAAGCAAGACTGAAAGGGAGAGGAGGAGGACAGTGTGCAGAAGAGCAGGCAGCACAGTGCAAGGGCTGCATGGCAGCAACACAGCACCAATGCTGTGTGTTGGTGATGGCGACATCACTCAGTATGAAGTGCCAACGTGAGCACATGTGGCTTTTGCAGACCTGCCTGGTCTCGGGTGGCCACAGGCATGACTTCCCTGCCCCTTGCTCCAGAAGGTTTCCCCTGCAAGTCCCCAGGGTGAGGCGGGAGGGACCCTGTGGGCAGCAGGAGCCCCACAGAGGCTGAGTCAGCTTCCCACCTCCCATGATGAGGAGGAGGTGGGCTGGGTGAGAAAGGAGCCATGTGAGGGGGCTGCTGGGACTGGAAATCACTCTTTCTAGTTTTCATTTCCTCATAGACATAGGCTGTCCTACTCAGAAACGAAACCTAGAGAGAGACATGCCAGTGCTGCCTGAGGTGCAAGGAGCCATGGTGCCAGGTCCATCAAGGAAGGGTGGAGAGGTGATGCCAGAAGGGAAAGATCTTCCTCTCCACCTGTCTTTGTAGAAAGTAGTGCTGGAGGGGATGAGTCTGTTTTCACTTTGGAGCTGTTATGGGTGTGGAGCAGCTCTTACAAGCCCTGGAACATGACATGTGTGCTTATGCCTGTTCTTCAGGTGGCTGCCCTGGGCAACTGCCTGCTTTGCCTGTGTTACAGCAGGGCTGACATGTCATGTCCCATTGCCCATACCAGGAGATTCAGCTTCTTGCTCTGCTTTGATCCAAGGCAATATTGTTCAGTCTTAGCCCTGATAAAAATTATATTGCAATGTTCCTTTTCCAAGGAACTCCTGTACATCAAAGACCGTCTTCCTCACATGGACAGAGCTAAGTGTGGAGACCATATATGAACCAGAGCCAAGCTGGGTAGGAGTTCAGCAAACTCACACTGCCCTTCCATGAGCCTGCCTGATTTCCACAATTGGATTACTGAGAAAATGCAGAAAAGGAAAGCAGAGACTTCCAACTTCAAACTTCTGCCTGAGGGTAGAGGAAGAAGAAGACAGGTTTGACTGTATAACTCACTGCCCATTTTGGAGATTTGGATGGAGCTGTTTCCTGATGGGTGCTGAAGAGCTAGGTCTTTATCACTAAATCTCCTAAGGAAGAACTAGCAGTGTTTCTCATCATGGAGAATAATTTCTTTTGTAAGGCAAAGATAATGTCTGTACACCATGTTTGTGCAGTGCTCCAACAACAGAGCCTTCAAAACACAAAACCAAATGAGCACTGCACCAACATACACAAACCTCAAGTCTTCAGACAGCCTGGACAGAAGCCCTGTGTCCCACTCACTAATGTAGTGTCTGGGTTTTCTTACATGGTGCATCTACTTACTCACAGGTTTGAGATTACTTGCTTCCAGAAGCAATAGACTCACTCGTGAGAAGCAAGGGGACAATACTAGGAGGTATCAGTGAAAAACAAGTGGAAATGCCCATCTCATCCCAAACGTGTCATATACCGAAGGTCTTTTTGCTGCCCTTTAATGGGCCAACAAAGCTCCATGGTCATGGCTGTGCACCGACTCTGAACTGGTTTCCATTTCCCATGCACCCGTGTTCATTCAGAAAGGAATGAAGGCTAAAATATTTGTCCAGATGACTTGAAGGGTTCCTTAGCACATTAAATAACTCTAGTGTTCAAAAATGAGCATTTTAATTGTGGAGCCACAAGGCAGGCAGAGCTACGGTATTCAGTGATGCTTCATAACTCTTGTCAATTTGTACACTGAGCTTAAAATGAAAGCTGTAATTAAAAGCAAAGGAACAGCTAGTCCTGTTACAGACTAAATGGTTAGGTTAAATATTATGCCGTATCTGATTATTAATGTGCAGGATAACTGTTTAGTAGCTCGATATTTGTTCACCAAGTTTATTAATAGCACCATGGCAAATATTTCCTGTAATGCAAGATCCTCGCACAAAAGTCAAATATGAAAAGTTGCGCGTTTTTCCTCCGGTGGTTTCATTCTGCCTGGTAATTTCCACAGATTTTCTGTATTTTTTGCTCTCGGGTTTAGTCAATGTGACACTGGGCTACAGCATGGCTGGGTTTTTTGGTGTGGGGAGAGGAGCTGTCCCATTCCCGTAACTGCAGAGCTGCAAAACAGACTGATTTCATTTTTCCCCTTACGTAAATGGAAGGTGCCGCTCCCTGTGACGCATGATCCTTGATTTCATGAAAAAGTAACTCCAAGGTCACCTGCAAGTGAATGAGCCCATCCTAGCCTGCCCTGGCCGCCCACCATCACCAGGCAGGGGTACGGGAGCCATTGACATGAAGGTGTGAAACCCCAGTTGAGACGCACCACAAAAGCACCAAACAACAAGGAAGAGTGAGAAGGGGAGAGGGCCGTTTGCCTCCACGCAGTACATAAGTGGCTGATTGTCTTAGTTTAGTTTCAGTAACCTCAGAGTCAGCATTTCAGATGTCAGTAGTTTCCACTGACAGTGACTGGGCTCAGGCCAAGTCAGTGAGGGACGCAAATAAATAGGGGTAAAAATTTATGCTCGGTTGACGGAAAAGTCACACTAAAGAGAGAAGTGACCTAGATGAACGATCACTCCACCCAGCCCACTTTTCTCACATAGACTACCAGAATGTGTCTTGCCCAGGAAAAGGCAGACAATTGACTTGGGTTTGGCTGTTGCAACGGCTGCCAAGACTTAAATACCAGCCTGATCCTCCAGCTGAGCTCAGCAGGAGTGTTGCAGAGCTGGGAGTGCCTGGGGAAGAGCCCAGTCTGCTGGTTAAGCACTCAGCAGCGGTGGAGGAGGACCTTGTCCTCACACCACCGTGACTCATAGAATCATGGAATCATAGAATTGTCAGGGTTGGAAGGGACCTTAAAGATCATCTAGTTCCAGGGTACAATTTCAAATAAAAACGTGCCAGAGCATGGGCATCTCCAGTGGTAGGTAGCAGTCACGGAAGAGAGAGGGGAAAGTCGCAGCCCAGTGGTTTGGGGTCAGGTGCTTAAACGGGGCCTTGATGCTTGGGCCAGTCCTGTCTTTGGGTCTGGGCTCTTGTGCTTTATGGTTATCCACCTCCTTCTGGGTACTGAGCTCAGGAAGCTCAAGGCAACTTGCCAGGAAAAATGTGCCTTTCTGATGTTGAACTCTGACAAATTGACCCAGTTTGCTGGTTGTGTTCAAAGTGTTGGAGGCAGGAACATGCCTCCCTCCTTCCCCAATGAAAGTCACATGGGACAGCCTTGCACAGCACTACAGTGGTGGCATTTGACCAGTAAAGGGGTTTTAAATTAATGAATCCCTAAGATACAGGACTACAAACTAATTAATCCTTGGGTTAAGAAGGAAATGCTGTGGGAAGTGCTCTCCTCTCAAAACCCTATTAACATGGGGCACCGTGAGCTCTGGTGAGATCATCATCAGGGTCTCAGTGAGAGGACTTCTGCCTGGGGCTTGCTGGTCCTCTCTGTTGTCTTACTCATTATTAAAACCTGGATTCATTTAAAATGTTTGTTCATAAGGAACCCAACAGAAGGTTTTACACACTAGGAAAGAGATTCCATCAGCACAGTGGTTGAGCAGGCATCCTGCATGTGTGAGGGATATATTATTATCTCAGTTCCAGGAGAAATCGCATCTTTTAGAGTCTCAGCTATTGCTTTTACCAGTCATGTTCAATTTAAGCATGCCCAGACACCCTCACAACCTGTGGAGTAAAGTACCATCGCCTGAGGGAGGGAGGGAGAGAAGGAGAGAGGAAAGGAGGAGGTAGCTTCACAGGGAAATGGAAAACACAGACATGAAAACAGTGAATAATCAGGGATTTCTATGGTGGAGGATCCTGATTAAAAGTTTCTGTATCTCCTCTGACTTTCCTAGGGCTTCATCTGCTAGCTAAAGGCCCAACCATCTCCCCAACAGCCACAGGGAACAGCTCTCCCCTCTATACAGTTTCACATACGTAGGCAGCATTTCCTCAGTATTGAGCTTTAACAGAAATGTCCCAAATTATTTCAGAGCAGAGGTGCAGAAAAGGCCTGGACAATGCACGTCACTCTCCTCATTCTCCAGCAGATGTGACAGATGACTCACTTGCACAGGGGCCATCTGGAGACTGTAGGATGTTCCAGACCTCCCTGTTCCTTGCCCCACAAGAGGGGCCAGGAGTGAGATCTCTGCTCCTGTAGGGCTTTAAGCCATTATCTTTACATATGAAATCAAACTAAAGGTGAAGAAAATTATAAGTATTTTCTTTTGTTCCTTGTCATTCCCTGCTTCACACTGATAAAAACCTAATGTACTGTGAGAACATAGAAGTCTCCCAGTACTAGATGTTATGTTCCTATTGCTGCCCTTGTTTTCTGAAAGAGTGGGAAGTAGGGAATGGAGAGAAATTACTTTGTCGTAACTGTGGAATTTTGACACTGATTTGCTGATTTTCTAGGTGTTTTGAAGTATTTTTAGTGCATGACTTCCAAAAATCAACTTTTTGAAGCTGTGTCCATGTCCTTAGTGGATACTTTAGCTATGTTTTTAAAATTATCTCTCTCTGGACCTCCCTTTGCCCAAGGTGTGAAAAGAGAAGAAAAGCAATGAAGATGCAGGTGTGTCTTGCTGGAAGAGTTGTTTCTGTTTGTCCAGGGAAAGAGAACAGTTTCTAGCAGGGGCTGCTGGCTTCTCCAAATATCAGGCATTTCTCTCGAACAATGCAGGTTAAATGGTTTTCTTCCTGCCAAGAAAGAAATATCGGTCCTAACAAGAACATCCCTAACTTGCATCCATCACTGTGCCAAGCTGTAAAAACTAAAACATTTCTTGGGATCTCAGCATCCTTCTCAGGTACCCAGGAGTCAGCCAGTGTTTGCCAAGGCTTTATGGACTGGCAATTCTGCTTCTTAGTGTGCTGGTAGGGTGAATGAGTGTTGACGAACTCCCTTGGCAGAGGAGGCTCTGGCACGTCTGACGTGACGAAAGCTCCAGGACCATATGTTAAATAGCATGAGTCTGGCGGTCAGGGGCCCAACCCATGGTGAGAAGTCCCAGGACAGGGGGTACCCCAGGGATCTCCAGTAGGTATATAGGAGTGAGGGCTTGTCGGAGGACTCAGTCCCACTGGATCCATGAATTGCTGCTGAGTTCTGGCTGTATGTGCTCTTAGTGCCCCCAGCTCTTAAATCTCTTCTGTTTTTCTTGGTTCTTGCACATAACCACATGGACAGTAAGTGCCTCAAAGATGTCCCTCTGCTTCATCTCTGGACTCGTGTGTCCCTGCACCCCACTAAGGGCACTGCAGAGCTGGCGAGAACTGTAGGAGAGGGAAGATGATGCTGGTGCTTGGGGAATCAGCATGAACATAGACTGACTTGGCTTCTACCCTCACTCCCAGGTCACATAATCCCCACAAATGTAAGAGGGGGATACAAGGACTTCTCAATGCTTATCACTGTCCTTTCCCTCTCTTCTTCATATCTTCCTTCTAAACTCTATTATTTAACCTTTTTTTTATTCCCTTTAATAACTGTGGCATCCTTTTGGATAGCTGTGCTCTTTTCTTTTATACAGCCCTTTTGTTTTGATCTTCTTATTTCTCTTTCTCTTCCATTATGTGTTCTCAAATTATTTATTTCCTGTTTCTCCTTTTCCTCTGTCTTCAGCAGCGATTTCTTGTTCCTTCTTCACTTCTTCTCAGCCCACAAGGGGAGGAGCTGGAATCCTTCTTCCAGTTCATCTGTCATTTTTTTTCCTGAGTCCTGATCTAGTGAAACCTCTGAAAAATGAATGGTGACAACCATAGCAGTACAGATACCCACTGGTGAGTTTTATTGATAGTGTCACGGACCTGTGGGAAGAAAAGAGCCCAACCTGGGTGTCCCAGACTGAGCCTGCAAGATGTGCAGTAGTTGGATCCCCCTCGATTCTTATTTTTAAGTAAAAAGCAGCTCTTTAGTAGGCTTTCCTTGTTATCTGTTGATGAGATTAATCCAGAACCCACCTCTTGCTCCCAGCCCTGCGGGAATCCACGTTGACTGCAATGTCAAGCAAGTCTAATAAATAATTTGGATGGAGTCAGTGCATTTAGTCAAATAAATAACTTCATTCAAAGGGCAGAATGGATTTTGTCAAAAGCTTTTTTTCATTATGTCAAAATGAAGAAAAAATTGTGCAGCCCTTTCATTCTGTCACCACAAAGGCATTTGTTCAAGCTTCTGGCTTTGCTTGACGTAAAAAATGTAGTTGTCAAGCCCCACATAGTGAGTTGCTCTTCCTCATCCTGTTAGCATGAGCACACAGCCCCTCACTTCTGCACAGGGATGAAGGGGCATGAGTCCTGTCACTCCACCAAGACACTGTTTGGATGGGGCTTTGCTGTGGAGAACAAACAGCAGATGGTCTATGGGGAAGAGGAAGCTGCATACCCAGGCTGATTGCAACCAGTGTTGAGGGAGATCCATTGCAGTCCTCCTGGGCTTGTGCGTGTTCCTTCTCTGTGCCCCAGGTCGTCTCCACCAGCATCTTGAGATATGTTCTGCAGCAGGATGCAACACTCTCTGAGTGCCCAAAGAAAATGCAGACATCCCATATCATTGTGAAAAATCCCTCTCCACTTCATTGCAATTGCTTTGCTAAATTAAGCATGTACACATCAAACGTACATGTTTCCAGCAAAAACTGGAAAATGTCAAATATGGGTATTTTTGGCATGTCTTTCATTATATTTATTAGAAGTAATTAAAAGGAAGACTAGAAGCTGTGGGCAAAATGCTGAGCACTAGAAGTCTGTTTATTTAGTGTCAAAATGAGAGACAAAGAGAGGCTTTGGGGAAGAGTCATGGGCTATATCTCCTGCGTGTTTTCTCAGACTATGTGAAGCCACCCACATGCACCATCTTGGAGTGATGTGTGTAGCAATTTACCACATAAGTCTTCATGTTCACTGCAGTCCATAGCCTGCCGTTCAAACCATGCCATTTAAACCCAGCAGCCTCCCAGGGTCTCCCAGGGCCATGATGACTGTTCAGCTATAGTAGGACCTACAGCTTCCCAGCTAAGTACTGCCAGTCACAGGAACAGGGCAGGTACTGTACAGTTCCCTCCAACAAAGAACGGTGCATCCAGAGAGTCATCACATCCACAAGTGCACATAAAACTTGCCTTCCTTAATGCAATAAATTCCTCCGACACAAAAGATGCTCCACATATGGCAATAGCCTAATCAGACAGCTGACTCATAGCTGGTGGGGAAAAGAGAGCAGACATCAATACAGTATGCTATTTTTAGTCTTTGAGTGCTGCTCTGTTGCCATAAGGGACATAAAGAGCTCAGGGAGATATGTTCCTGTACTGGATCAGCACAAGTTCATGCTACCATATTCTTCCATCTCACTTGAAGGAGCTCCAACAACTTCAGCCTCTTCCACCCTCTCACTTCCCACACCACGGAGCAGCCTCAGACAGCTGTCCTTTTCCTCGTAGCACAAGCTTATACTTCTCAGTCCCTTCTCGGGCACCGTGGCTCTTGCACACCAGCCTGCATGCACCTGCCATAAGGTGGGTCAGTGCTGAGCCCTTCACACTACAGGTGGTTGGAGTGGTGGCAATGCGGAGTCACCACCGTGACTCCTACACACCCACTCCCTTCCTGGACTCCACAGGGCTTCTGCCTCCATGGACAAGGACTGCTCCCCAGGCTGGGAATGAGGCATTTCACATCCCCACCTTGGGTGAGAGGCACATGGAGCCCCACATCCATGCAGAGATGCATCAAAATACAACTACCAGGAGAATGGCAAAGCAGCCTTTCATTCAGATGGAGCAAAAGAATAATGAGTTCATTAGATACCAATTGATTGATAAAGAGGGATTTATTGAAAGGTCTAATGTGTGTAGCCAAAATTAGTTTGCCATGTAATTAACTAAAAATGACTTAAGCAATGCATTCTTAATTATTATCTTAGTACAGCCAACTTGTAAGAAATTTCAAGCATTTAATTGCCATTTGATAGAATAGCTATAGCAAGCTAATTAGGTACCAAATTATGGAACGTGCTAATTGATATTTAATAAGTATGTCAATTGGTATCTAACTAGCCAATATGTTATAGCTATCTTGGAATGTGTCAATTAAGTGCCTAAAGATCTCTTTCAAGTAGATTATAAATGTAATCTGTTAAGGATGTAATTTGCAACATTTTTTGATTATGGATTGTAACTTATTTGCTTCCTGAATATGTTATTGCTATTCGCAGACTCATTCATACAATATAACATAGAGAATTTTGCCTGCATGAGCAAATTTGACAACCGATATTTTCTTGGGCTACACTCCTCTCTCCCTTATGCCAGTGTAATGATTCACGTTCCCTTCACAGGACCCAGAAGGGGACATCTGAAATGGCTTTAAACTGGAGGAGGGGAGATTTACATTAGATGTAAGGAAGAGGTTTTTCACTCTGAAGGTGGTGAGACACTGGCACAGGTTGCCCAGGGAGGTTGTAGATGCCCCAACACTGGATGTGTTCAAGGCCAGGTTGGATGGGGCTTTGAGCAACCAGGTCTAGTGGGAGGTGTCCCTGCCCATGGCAGGGGGTTTGGAACTAGAAGGTCATTAAGGCCCCTTCCAACCTAAACCATTCCATGATTCTATATACCAGTGCAACAGCCACAGTCAAACTTGACGGAGCTTAAATTGGCTTAGCTACAATTGGTGTCTAAGCACAGCCCTTCAGTTACTGTCAAGAGGTGGGGAGCTGCAGAGAGGCCAAGCTGACTGGCATGACCAGCTCACCTGGAGGGTGGTGGCACTTGCTCAGCCCAGAGCCCTTTGACAAGTGGTCAGAAAAAATCAGGGGGATGCTATACATGGCAGGGACATTGCACAGGTTTGGACCAAGTGAAAGATTTTCTCTGCAAGGTTGTTCCCTCGAAGATCGTAAAAATTGCTGCTCTCAGGACAGGAACAAGAGGGGGTTGTGCATGAGAAGTAGCTTATTTTAAAGGGTAAATTGTCCTCAGTGCCTCTCAGGAGACAACCATTACATCTTTGGATGCCAGGCTAGGTCGCTTAGCCCCTAACAGGATTTACCTGTTACTTGAACACTCCAGTCAGCCTGAAGCCCCAGGGAATTTCACTAAAGAGTTAATTTAAAGCACAGTGATGACCGTGGTTATTTTCTTTTGATTTTTCTGATACAAGTTGCCATTTATACTATGCCTTCTGAGGTCTTTTCCCTAAAGCAATCCACACATCTCTTTGTATCATGTGTAAGTATAAGGTTCGTATTATGAGAGGTGCAGCACATAACATTAGCGTTGTAGCGATCTGAGCACTTTATCTTCATGAGTAAAATACCCAGCTGCTCTTGAATTCAACTGAAAAAAAATATGCTGCCACTCGTAACAGCAATACATTTTCAGTTACTAATAACAACTGTTGTCATGGAAACAGCCGGTCCAGCATGAATGTAAGGATTTGCTTTCAGGTCAGTGCTGTATTAGTCAGCAGCCTTTCAAAATCTCATCTCCCCAGCACAGAAGTCTCCTGTCCAATTTACGCTCTCCAGCACTTTTTCTCTGTTGTGAATTACTCAAAATTAATTACATTTTATGACAATTGTGCGCAGCTCCTTTTCGACTCCACTGATTGTATAATTACTTGGAAATGTTTTGTGGAGGCCAAAAGGAAATTTCATAACTATATCCAGGTTTGGGAGTTCTTTTTTTTTCACAGGAAGAGTAACAATAGTAATAGGCTGAATTATCGTTATGATCATTAATGATAATAGATAATTTGGTGTAGAGATGAGCCCGCACTTGGGATGTGTCTGGGTTCCCTACTCCTTCCAGGGTCTGTGACTTAGCTGGTGAAATGGGCAGTGCAGGGGGCTGCAGTTGGCTGGAGAAGGCTGTGCGGGTGCCGAGTGCTGCTGCCCCGTCTAGAAGGTTCATTTTGAGCCCCTGTGGTGGACGTAGATAAAAGCAGCTTTCTCCATCCCAGCCCTATGGGCTCATTTCTGCAATTTCCATTGATCCCATGGACTGGGATTGAACTGGAAGAAGCCAGTGTCCTTCAGCTCTCAGCCAATCATGTCACAGCTGCAAAAGGCTTCTACCCCACCAGGAAAGCAATGCCAGTGGAGACTGGCTGCGGAGCCCAAGTCTGGGAAACTTCAGACTGGAGTTAGGCTCCCAGAAGGCACTTTGGGACCATATCTTCTGGCTCTCAGTGGTGCCAAATACCCAGAGGTCCCATTGATGCCAGCACGAGCAAGAAGAGTTTCAGCTCTTTTTACAGTCTGGTTTAATTCTTCACTAAATGCTCTCCATCTCCCACCAGAGAGAAACAGCCCCATTGAAAGCGTGGGCACACAAAGCCTGTGAGCACCCTGCTCCTTCTCACATACCTCTCAAAGCTCCCTCCTACACAGAAATATCCCTGCTCTTTCCTGAGAGGAAGAAGAAAAATTTGCATTTAATTTCTACCATTCTAGGACAAAACTTGCTGGAAAATATCCCCAGACATGAGTGCAGAACAAATGGGCTGATGCTGCTCCCATAGATGACCTTTGACTGTGGTCCAGATTTCTCATGCAGTGAGGGTTTGGTCTTTCTTCTTTCCCAGTACTGCTCCATCCAGTTTCTTTCCTTGTAGATCTGCTCCTATTCCCATCCCTGTGCATTTTTCTTCTCCTTGGTACTTATATTTGTCTCCACGGTCAATCTATTTTTTCCTATGACCTCTCTTTTAAATATCATAACATAAAAGTCAAATGAACCTGCTGTATCCACTATTCCAGGGATGGACAGACAGCCCTGGCTGGAGGGTGAAGTCCTTGCCTTTCTGTAGGGATAACTACATGGATATGGTAAAAATTAGCAAGGAGCTGGTGGTTCAGAAAAGTTTTCTGACAAAAGAGGCAAAATACACTTTTGGGAGAGAGTGACTGATTTCAGGAGCGTTGCAGATTTCACCATCTCTTGGTGCTTCTGGGCATTTTAGGTGCTTGCCTTGGTGGGTGCTCTATGTTCAGGGACATGTTCCTGTCCTGGAGCCTTGCTGGAGAGCAGGTCTCAATTCTGCATGGGAGGAAGGAAAGAATAAAGATAAAAGATATCAAGAGTCTCATTCAGAGCATTTCTGACCTGGAGTCAAACTTCTCCAAAGACTCAGCTGAAGTGGAGGGAGGGATTTTGAGTCAAAAGCTGCAAAGGGGGGAAAGGCTCTGACTTTTCACGGTCAGGATGCTGCCAACAGAGAGAGAACAAAAAGGTCTAAAGGGAGCTGATCTCCAAGCAAAGGGAGTTTGCTGCACAGCTGTGTACCTCCACCTCATGGAGGTCTGTCTCCAGGCCTGCCTCCTTCACACCCAACCCAGTAAGGCTGAACAGGGGAGACAGTTTGTTTAACCTTGAATACTATGTAAAAAATCAATACCAATAATGATAACAGAAAGGGAAGGAACCTGGCAAAGATTGCTGAAGAAATGTTTGATTTCTCATTTCACTCAAAGTCTTGCTCACCTAGGTGGAACGCATGGTCTCACCGTTTGCCTATTAACCTGACCCTGATTGATTTATTCATCAGTGCTTTGAGGGATTGAGGGTTGCTGGAGGTGCTGCTCTTACATCCCAGGCCATAGCTAGCGCATTGTCTACACACAATTAGACTGTGCACCGTAATCCAGCATTGTGGATTACAGTAGCTACATCAGATTTGTTTTGATGTTCCTATTACCTGAACCACAGAAAGACATTCTGGTTCAAGGGGGTCCCTCTGCTCTCAGCAATCATCTCTCATTCAGAAACCCCTCCTCTGAACGAATCATCCTATCCCAAGTAAATATGGGTGGCTGGAGCTGCCCAGATAAGACCTTAATGGGGACATTGGAAGCTTGCACATAAAGTTTTTGCTCAAAGCTGAGGTGCACACCACACCTGGAAGGTCTCTGAAACCCTGCCCAGAGGCCATCACAGCCCTCAGACCACCTAGAGCTTCATTTACTGCTACCCAAAGGTTTCTTTCTTCTCTGCATGAGCAGGCCAGACTCTTCCGCTTGATTCCAGATTAAAAAAAAAAAAAATGTAGGGCAACCATGAATAAAGGTATAAATCTTCATTTTAAACCTATATAAACCTGGTACAGATATAAACCTGTAACATTTTCTTATCTGGATCATTGGTAAGAATATTTAGGAGATGCTGCATTAACTGTGGTCTGTCTCTCTGCTCCCATGTGTTAAGAGGAACTGAGCTGGATCAGCACTTACTTGGGAGATGCTCAGGCACACCTACATGATGGTGAGAGACTTAGACCTGTAGTTCTGTGCCTCAGATGTCAGCCTGGGTAGGGATTAAGGTGCCAACCCAAACTTTGGGTCTTTGTGCCAATGGTGGGTTCTGCCAACGGGGACCTTGTGTCCTGGCTCAGCTGCAGCTCCAGTAACCACGTTCAGCCCCCTCCACGCCCATCTTTGTGAAAGCTATCAGAAAGCCAGCTGACTTAAATTTCTGCAGGCATTAGACCACTCTGCGGCAGTGATTTTGGTGATCTTTGATACAGCTGTCAATGAAGGCATAAAAATACTTTGGGAACATTTGAGAATAAAAGGCATGGGAAATAATGGACATTATCCCATGCTGGGACTACAGAGGCCAGATCCAGAAGGCCATCAAGATCAATATGAGGACTTTGACACTCCAGTGCTCTGGGTGAGATCCCCATAGTGCTGCACTGCCCTGTAAACCAAAAAGAGCCACATGCTTGTGGCCAGTGGTGTTCATAGGCAGCAGGTCCCTGGCTGGTCTTACCCACTCCACAAGATGAAGTCCTATGCCTGCTGCCTGTTCAGGACCTCCCATTATAGAATGGATTAAGTGAAACACTTTCAGAGTCCTGAAACCTGCTGCAGCTTTGGAACCTCTTTGCCAGGCCATTGAGCCATGGATGGAGGCTGATCCCAGGAGCTATTTAATAAATTAAATCCAGAGACTTAGAAATCCCTGCTCAGTGCTGTATTATTTATTGTTTACTCAGTAATACTCAAGCCTTTATCAACCGTACATGAAGTAATCTGATATAAAATGTTGGTAACTGAAGCCTCAAAAAGACCTCTTCTAGAATTATGTAAGATACCTCTCATGCCATCCAAAATCTTTTCATAGACTAGAAAAAAGCAGAAGGAAAAATTAGCCTAGAAAATGCAACCACTATGTCTCCACCTCAGCCAGAAGACACATATCTTGCAAGCTAAGCATGTAAAGAACCTAAAAATATAATAAGAACATGACATGTGTCCTGAGAGCCATCCCAAAAGGACGAGGATACCTGAATACACAGACTGGCTCAGCCAGAGTTGTCTGTGTTGTCTCTCAGCACTTGCCCAGCTGTGCCTTGCGCTTTACTGAAACATCTGTGACTTTACTGCAGAGATATTCCCTGTGTTGGAGGAGATACAGGTTTTATTCACAGCTCAGTACTTCCTACCTTTTTATTATTCTGTTATATTCTCTGAAAAGCTTGGAAAAAAGTGTCCTGGACAAGGTGCAGATGAAGTTTTGTTCTTAGCAATGTATGGTGCATTGAAAAGCAAGATGACAACAAACCGAAAGCTAAAAGAAGTCTGGCTCTTATACAACGTACAGGGTGTGCTGAAATAAATGAGTCTTCAAAATGATAATGTCCTTATCCCCCAGGCCCACTCTGCCGTGAAGCTGGACTTCTGGAGCAGGAGTTACATTTGCAGCTCATTCTGTATGCTGGAGTCTTTCCCTTCTCCTGTTTTGAATTTGTTCGCTGACTGTAATGGGACCCTTTCTGGTTCTTCCTCATATCCTCTGGATTGTTTTATAGGAGTGAAATGGAGGTTTTTGATATATTGAATATATTTAATATTTAAATGCTGAGAATTTGCAGGACAGAGCAGAGACTGCCTCTTGCGATAAGAGACATTATTATTGTTGCGAAGAATTCCTTTAAGATTCAATCTTAATCATTCTGCTATTGAAATAGAAGAATAAAGTAATAAATGGTTTGAATAGACTTGATTAAAAAGAATAATTATATTCCTTGGGTGGGTTAAATATATAAACTCTTTGTGGTTTTGCATTCTTCTAGCATTTGCCTGCTAGAGCGAGCTTTTCTTTTCAATAAGCACGTGCCTTGTGTGTTGGAAGAAGAGTATCCTCTTGCCAATGATGTTCGGGTCCTCTGTGGTCTCCACCATGCACTGCTCTGAGTAGAGGGAGGGCTTGTGGCAAACATCAGCCTCTCACCTGAAGCCAGGCACTGCTGATACTTTCCTGCCCTGCTTTGGGGCCAGATTTCTACTAGAAGTCTGCTCTGACCTCTGGGAGATACACCACCTCTTTTGGGGTCTTCTCTCTTTCACCACCTCTTTGGGGCAACCACAGTGGGTCCAGACACCCGCAGTGGGTTGTGCTGCAAGGAGGAAAGACCCGTGATGTTCCTGTCTCCCTTGGGGAAAGCACTCCCAGGAACTGGGGCAAAAAGGGCATGTTTCCCACTGGCAACAACTCCCTTGCCATTGTTGGCAAGCTGTAGAGGCTTGCAAACAGCCAGGTGAGTCCCTTGAGATTCACCTGCACACCCTCTGCCAGGCATAAGCTGTGCAGCAGCATAGATGTGGCCTCAACCTTGCCTCTGGAAGGAACTGGGGAAAGATCTTTCCTTTCTACCAGTAATCCTGAGATGGCAACCTTTTCTTGTTCCCTGAGTTCAGAGGAAATTCAGGCTGTTTTGCAAAAGTGGGTGTTCCAAGGTGTTTCTTACTGGTGTCCTGGACTTTATGTAGGATGATGCTTCTAGCAAAACATTCTTACCTGACCGCAGTAATGTGTGCACCTCACTAAAACGTACACCATTCTTTCTTGGATAGCTTCCTTCTCTACCTTAATTCCCCAGTGATAGCATTCCAAAGATGAATACACCACAGGCAAAAATCCAGACTTTATTGAATCACCATTTCCTGAAGGAAGCTGCTCTTCTGGAATTCATCCTCACCCCAAAAAGTCTCCTTTTAAGCCTTGCAGTGCTGGGTCTCACTGGTCTGTCCTTCTCTGCTTCGGTGCTTGAAAACTTTTGTTAGTGAAGAATTTGCTTCCAACCTACATTTCACTTTCTGCTCACGTCAGAGAGTGACTCCCCCTTTCCCTGCAGATCTGGTTGTAGATGCTATACTACTAAGGCTTCATTATTTTTACAAAAATCTACTCCAGTACAGTATGAAGTGTTATAAATAATTAAAGAAACAGTAGAGTTGTCAAAATAAATGAACAAAGTACAGTTTGAGATGCATGCTCCTGGCTTATTTGGGGTTTGTTCTGTTGGCAACTGAATCTCAGAATTCAGTCCCTGGAAATACCCACCAGAAAGGCAACCAGTGAGGTTCAGCCATCTACCAACAATGAACCTTTGTCTTTCCCCCAGAGTCATCTAGGAACAGGGCTGGACATCAAATATTGTGTATAAAACACGAAGTGCCAGTCTCCTCTTGGCCTTTCCAGGGAAAGCAAGGACCCAAAACGCATCCAACCAGGCATCCAGAAGTTAGCAAGACCTCTTGTATGGTCTGCTTTGTGTGATGCTAATGTTCCAAGTGAATGGCTCATTGCTCTGCACAATAAACCTTCTTCTCTTCATTCAACACTCTTTTCCAGAAGGTCTTCTTTGTCACCATGACGACAAATAAATTGCTTCTTGTTCACTGAAATCTACTAAAAAGCTTGTTATTAAGCTAATGTGCCCAGGGTGGCAACACAGAAGAGGAAGACAGTCCTGCTTCAGTAAAGGATGCTTTCTTCTTGGTTTCCCATGTGGACACCACTTCTCTGGGGTCTCTCAGTATATCTACTCTGGATGTTGCTCTCATTTGCTTTTGGAGATGTTTCAAAAAATTAAAGACATTTCAGAGAGAGGAGAAAAACTCTTGAGTGTGAGCCAAAGACACTGATAACTGTCTGCTCACCCTTTCCATCTGTCTCTCTGTCTACTGCTGTACTCTTTCCAAGTACACTGAAACCGCCATAGCAGGGTTTGTACTGGCCTCCAGCACATGGAAACCCAGATAGCATCCCAAGTGTTGGTGCCAGTGCCACCACTGTCCTACTCACCATCACCTCCAGCTTCCCCACAGCCTCCCCATGTGTGGAGGGGAAATGCCAACATGAGAAGATGACATAAAATGCAGTGCATATTGGGGAGCTGTCTGTCATTCTGGCAGAGACCACTTGTTGGGGTGAAGATCTGAGCAAGCTGTGGTGAGTGTTTCTGAGAGGTCTCTGGTGCATTGCCTTGGAGAAGGGACCTGAAAGCCACTGGTGAAATTCAACATGGTATGGGTGAACCTCATGAAAATCCCCAGGAGCTGATGATGCCTTCTTACAGGTTGCCAACAGCATTTAGCATTTCAGGGTTAGCTTGTTCCTTTACCAACCACAGTATTTTTTACCAGCTTTCTTACTCTCCCCACAATCCAAAGTGCTAAAAGGTCCCGTGAGAGTAAATGGTGAGAGCTTTCATGTGGTTACTGTCACTAGGGAAACCACTTCCTTGTGATTCACATGTTCTGTGAGTCTCTCTTCATTTCTCTCTGCATTCAGAAAGGTAATATTGTGCTGGTACGTGTCGGGGGGATGGGGCAGGGAACAGGCAGAGGCAGCAGGAAAATGTATTAGCATGCAATTGATTGCAGGGCTTTGGAAAAAACCTGAGCATCATGCCAGGGTGAGGTAGAGCTTATCACTAGGAAAGGGTAAGTATTCAAAACTAGCAAAAAAATCAAACTGACTGTGTGGGACTCAAGGTGACAGTCCCACCAAAAAAAAAAATTAAAAAGGCCTTTTCTCCCATTTTGCTATTACTTTCCTTTTCCTTTCTGCAAGTGTTTGAGCTCAAAATTAAAATAGGTGGACAAATTGCTACCATTTCTCTTCCTAAGACCAGTATGGTGGGAAGTATCCTCTGCCTGCCCGGGTAAGAGGGTCAGGAAGCAGGGGTTTGCCCAGCAGGTCACCGAGATGCAGAGGCACAGCACAGCAGTACATCCAGGGCAATGAGAAAGCAACAGCCAGTATTTTGGAGGGGTGGCAGAGACTCAGGAATTGGAGAACACTGCAAAACACATATGTATTTGAAGACTGGAGCCCAGGAACTGGTTTCCACAATGGAGACCAGAAAGCCCCTGGTTCTTCCATGTATCTCAGCCTCCAGGCTGTGGCCAGGATAAAAAAAATGCAGAAAGTGATGCTTTCTCCAACCACAAGTAAACATATTTTTTCTTACTTACAGGAAAAAAAATACTATCCTTTGCATTAAGAGAAAAACTTTCATGGAGATTATTTTTGATCTAAACTCAGTTTCCCATTTGTATTAATTTTTGTCAAACATATCTTTTTTCAGAGGAAAATTTTTATTTAGGAGAAGTAAAAGAATTAAGCATCTGAAAAGAGAGAGGCTGCAGTCAGCCCTCAACTCAGTCAATCTCACAGTGCGCACCTAGCACAAGGGAAGCCAGCAGGTCCTTTGAAAGGTTCCCCTGTAGAGCCTTGAGGTAGGAACATCTGTCCTGGATCTTTATTTCATCCGTGTGTCTGCTCCATCCCTCACCTCCTTTCACAGCACTTTGCTGAAATCAGATCCATGTTGGCTCAATTTGCCACCCTGCGAATTGAGTCAACATTCAGATACCTTTTATAGCCGTAGAAGGTGGGTGCGTAAATGAAATGAAGATTAATATATTTGCTGACATATAATTGTTTTCTTTAGTAATTGCACTCAGGACTCTTTACATCTGATCGTTAATACTGGGAGACGATTGTTTGTGAAATGTCTTATCCTTTCTGGGGAATCCTATGAAAAGTGACATTCTTGATTATTTTGCCATGCAGTGGATTACCATGGGTTTTACTGCTAAGCAGTATTGATAGACTTTGTGCTGTCTTTTACTGTTTAGCTGCTACCAATAAATCAGAACTTGGTTTATTTTCCATGTGCTGAATCTTTTATCATGCACAAAGATGAGAAAAGAGAGCTTTGGATGTTGTACCTTCCCTGGGGCATTTTCCTGGCAGTGGCCTGTCCTGAGGAGGTAGGTGGCAGGACTGGAGACATCAACGCTGCTCCAACACGAGGCTTGAGAAGGGGGTCCTGAACATCTTCCTGGTGGTAGAAGCAAGATGTGACCATCCATGGTGGCAGGAGGACCTGTGCAGCCACACTCAGCATTCCCAAGGCTTTTGTTCACTCATGGTATTTCAAGCTTTTCTGCTGGTATTTTACAGAGCTGCTGAAAATGAGGCAAAGGGATGAGCAGAGGCATAGTCCCATCCTAGAAGGGAGATCTCAACACCTCTTTAACTGCCAAGTCTGGAGTTATAGCTGCCTGACCTGCAATGCTTTGAGCAGGAGGCAACAGAGAAGTGTCATAAGTGGCTGTGATGTTTCTCGTATCTGGGAGATGACCATTGAATGATTTGGGTTGGGAGGGATCTTAAAGATCATCTCATTCCAACCCCCCTGCCATGGGCAGTGACACTTTCCACTAGATCAAGTTGCTCAAAGCCCCGTCCAACCTGACCTGGAATGTTTCCAGGGATGTGGCATACACAACCACTCTGTGCAACTTGTTCCAGTGCCTTACCACTCTCATGGTGAAGAACTTCTTTATATCTAATCTAAATCTATCCTCTTTCAGTTTAAAGCCATTGCGCCTTCTCCTATCATGCCATGCATTTGTAAAAAGTCCCTCCCCATCTTTCTGACAGGTCCCTTTTAAGTACTGAAATGCCACAAGAAGGTGTCCTTGGAGCCTTCTCTTCTGCAGGCTGAAAAAACCCAACTCTCTCAGCCTGGTCTCACAGCAGAGGGGTTCCAGCCCTCGCATCATTGCTGGGGCCTCCTCTGGCCCCACTCCAACAGGTCCATGTCTCTGCTGTGCTGAGGACTCCAGAGCTGGCCCCAGCACTGCAGGGGGGTCTCCCCAGAGCGGAGCAGAGGGGCAGAATCCCCTCACTCACCCTGCTGCCCATGCAGCTGGGGAGGCAGCCCAGGATGCCATTGGCTTCTGAGCTGTGAGTGCACATATGTGGGTCATGTTGAGTTTCTCACCAACCAACACCCCCAATTCCTTCCCTGCAGAGCTGCTCTCAATCCAATCTCTGCCCAGCCTGTATTTGTGCTTTTATTTGCACTTTTATGTGCTCTGAGATCCCACTTTCCCATGGCAAACCCACAGCCATAGGGAAGCCAGAGGCAGGGAAACTTGAGAGGATGGGAGGTTATAACATGCCTCATCTCAGAGGACAGGGACATACTCCCCCTGGCTCTGGTGTCATGGACCTTCCCGCGTGTGCTGGCACCAGCACTGCTCAGTGCCGAGATGCCAGTGGCATCGCTCAGGGCACAGAACCCCATGGGCAGCCAGAAGACTATGGCCCCAGTGGTAAATCTCCCCACTGCCAAAAAAACACAGCCCTCAGCTAAGCTGGGAACAGCTCTGTGGTCAGGAAGCTCAAAGCTCCAGCTTGAAGGCGCTCAGTGCTGCAGGCTCCCAAAAACATAGTGGGGCTTGGGAACCCCATGGGTGATGCCAGGGATGGCCAGAGGCTGTGTCTCACAGCAGTCATCCCATGGGGGATGGGGACAAGCTGGTGTCTGCTGTTTATAAATCTCAGTGTCTCCAGGAGCAGGTAAGTGATCAAAGAGGGGAAGCGAGAAGAAGCGCACACACACACACGCCTCTCCATCCCTCCCAGCCTAATTGAGCTAATTAATTTAGCAAAGACACAGTGCACTGTAATTTACCTAATTCAGTAGGAAGATACTCAGCAGCAGCAAGTCCTGCTAGCAAGGACCATCTTCCAGAGACACCGGTCCTGCCAAGGGCTGAGCACCCTCTGGCAGCTGCAAAGTCTTTGCAGGTCCCATTAGATGCACCAGTCACAGGCTCAGCACCACACTGAGTCCAGCCCCTAAGGAGCTGCTGATAAAAAACATATAAACATTCCTTCCCACTGCAATTTCTAACCTGAATGAAGTCACTTGAAACCGAGCTTCTGATTGTTGAGAGCAGTTAAACCCCCATCTGCTCTCGCTTGTTTATTCTCCCAGCATTGGGTTCCCTTTCCTGTGGTGATTAGAAAGCTCCCGGCACAAGGGGGTCTGCACAGATTCCCCTCTTCCAGAGGCTGCTTTCCTGCCTTTCTTGCTTTTTTTCTCTCTCTCATAATGAAAATGTTCTGTGCTCATCAAATAAGTGTTTCTGGATGTGGATAAAGATGTGGAAACTGCCATAATAGGAGGCTGAAGTTAACAGGCAACTGCACACTGATTAGAAACCATTAAAACCCCTCTTGCAACTGGCACCGGTGCAGCAAAACAAGAGGGACTTCTATGCTGAAATGGAATGCAAAATAAAAATTACATTGAGCTGAGGTCATTTCTTGCATGATGTATCTTGGGAAAAGAGGGGTTTCTCTTCTTTCCCTGAGATACTCAGAAATTCAAAATAAAAGCTTTTAATTTAGGTGAACATCAAGGCAGAGCCACACAGGCAGGATCTGAGAGCAGCGTTAATTTTGCCTTGATTTCTTTTTGCTCCCTATCTGGCAATCTTTAGAAAAAAAAAAATCTCTTGACATTTTTGTTTCCTTATTTGCTTGTCTTCTCAATATGTCAAGAAAGAGACAAGATTATAACACAAGCCTTGCTTTCAGCAAAAGACATATATCTCCCATCCAAACAGGCTGGTTTTCCCCTTTTAATGTAAGCTATCGCATTTGCCCAAGTTATTGCTATAGATGTAGCAAGCCACATCTATTTTAATCAGCTTGTTTATGAGTATCCTTGCATTTCCAAACTGCACCAGAGCCCTCTTGCTAAATACTCCTTTCTCTCTCAGGTAAGATAATTTCTAGGACAAAATGTCAGAAAGCTCAACACATCCCTTCAATTACCGTTGTACAGATTTTCTCTGAGCTACTGGACAATAAGTAGCTTTCAGGGAAGCATTAAGTAGATTTGCCCTCAAGGGTTTGCATTTCAGTAGAGTGACAGTTATTTTTGTAAATACAAAAAAAAAAAAGGAAAGAAAAGAAAGAAAAAACATACATACCACCCTCCCCCAGCCCCAATAAAATAGACAGACATGGGCTAGACAACTGCTTATTATCTGAGAACCTTGAATCAGATAGGAAAACCAGAGTTTCTAATGTCTTCAAATGTCACAGCATTATGATTTATACCAGTACACAGTGTACCATGCTTCATTATAGAGAAAAAAAAATTAAAAATTGCATTACAGAGCTAATGTCTTCCCCCTTTTTTCAGAAGGCTTCGGTACTAGTCTGAGGATATAAAATACATCATTAGTTGGTTTTAAGCTTGTCTCTAATGATAAAAAAAATAATGGGGCATGAAACTCAGACTTAACAAAACAAAAATACAAAACACAGCGTTTTACAGACTTTACGTAAACATAATGTGACAATGCACTTCCTTTCATTCTCTGCTATGACAGTTAATTCCAGACCAGGAAAACTGTCAAAAATGTTTAGTTCTGCTTGGGTTGAGTTAATTACAGGCCCTGGGGCTGTGTTGACTTTCTCCTGCTAATGGCACTGTGCTACAGGTAAAAATCCATTTGCAAGAATGTTTTCAGAGCTACAGATCTAATTTACTGAATATCAAATATTTATGCCATTGCAATTAAAGTGACAATGTTCCACCCCTCTTCACCGTGCAAGCTTGGGCTTTTTAATAGAATTTATTATACAGTAAACATTTGGTAAAAAGTTTTGCTCGAGCTTATAATGTGAAAGCTTTGAATATTTTATTGATTTTATTTCTTTTACACTCTATCCCTATCAACACTGGAACGTTATGAACTTCTGCAGCACGTAAAAGACTGTTTTTTACTGTCAGAGCCTTATAAGCTGCATGTAAAGGCTGGGGCTGAAGGATGGAGGTTTCGTTCTCGCTGCAGCTTCCACTGTCACCCAGGGAGGAAAAGGAGGAACAGCAGCAGGCAGGGACGAAGGGCCAGGATGAATCAGGTTTTAATGAGCACCTTGGAAGTCATGAGGGTAATGAGGCTTTTGGTGACGCAGTGATAGCAGAGGGTGTCCAGGTGAGGGGTTGGCTTTTCCTTTGCTGTTTGGGTTTGGGCTTCGGCAGCAGAGATCAGGTTGCAAATTCTGCACTTAGGGCACTTTGTGCAGCTCTGTGCAGTCATCTCCATTCTTACCAGGAGAGCATTTGCCCATTATCTGGCTTTGTTTACCATAAACCTGGTAGGTTACTTTTTTTTTTTTCATGTGAGGGATTTGACAAACCTGCTCAGGCTTATGTGCTTTCGCTGAAGATAGTTTTAATTTGCAGAGAGAAAATCAGCAACAAAAAATTCTGGTTCTGAGCATGCATTTTAGAAAGTCACTTTTGGTTAAAATCCTAAATCCTTTCTGCAAAGAAAAGGGCTCTGCAAAAGGCAAGGCTGTTTCCTGGCCTTTTGCTGAGGGGCCACCAAAAGGTGCCTGTCCTGCTTTAGGAGCAGCCAATGGCTGTGGAAACCACACCTGCCCTAGCAGGTGGACTGCAGCTGGTGGATTAGGGATGTTACAGGGACGTTAGTGACATCACCCTGTCCTCTTCAGCCATTCAGTGAATTGTGGTCCGTGAATTTGTGCCAGCACTTTCTGACCCTGTAGACACCACCTTCCTCCACCACCTCCTTGGGGCTGTGAAAAGCAGCGCTTCTCTGATTTGTTTTCAAACCAATTTCCCACCAGGTTTATTGAATTCCTCTTGAGCTTCTCTGCACCTTCTTGCTCTCTGTGCTCCTTTGTCCTTTTACTTCATTTTTACACAGTTCCCTTATTGAAGCCAAGTATCCGTGTAGTGGGGTGATTTGGCTTGCTGCCCATAGAATCACAGAATGCTGGGGGTTAGAAGGGACCACAGGAGATCATCTCGTTCAACCCCCTGCTAAAGCAGGGTAATCTACAGACAGGATCACATCCATGTGGGTTTGGAATCTCTCCAGAGAAGGAAACTCCACAACCTCTCTGGGCAGCCTGGGCCAGGCTCTGCCACCCTCACAGCAAAGAAGTTTTTTCTCATGTTCAGATGGAATCTGATGGTTTTCAGTTTGTGCCCATTGCCCCTTGTCCTATCAGTGGGCACCACTGACAAGAGGCTGGGCCCATCCTCTTGGCTCCTGTCCTTTAGATATTGATCAGCATTGATCAGATCCCCTCTCAGTCTTCTCCAGCTAAACAGCTCCAGGGCTCTCAGCCTTTCCTTGGCACAGAGATGCTCCAGCCTCCTCAGCATCTTCATAGCCTCCACTGAACTCTCTCCAGTGGTTCCCTGTCTCTCTTGAACTGGAGAGCCCAGAACTGGCTACTCTGCCAAGCTTGACTGAGTAGAGGGGATGCCTCACCAGTACCTTCTGAATTAAGGCTAAATCAGATTAGCAGTACCCCTTGTGGGTTGCAAGGCTAATCATTGTGGGATGCAGCTTCTGTCACGTCCAAAAGTGCAATTTCTTCATCTGGGCCCAATGAGGCACTGATCTGGCCTGTCTGTGGGTAGCTGACATTTCCCACCGTTGCTATTTGGCCTAAATTTGCAGCTTTGCTCATCCAACTGAATGTTTCTACATCTCTGTTGTCAGGGTAGTACTGTCCTGTAGAACATTTTTATTATTAGACCTCAGGTTTTCCACCCACAGGGATTCCTTAGACCTCCTCTTTTCACTTCTTTTTTATATCATCACACGCCCTGCCACCCTCCCACCTTCCTGCTCTGTCATTCCCATAACACTGGAACACTACATTTCATGGATTATTCTCTCTCCACCAGGCCTTCTTGATGCCCACTGATTTGGGATTTGTGTTGATGCCAAGCAGCGTAGGTCCCAGTCTTAACTGTAGATCTCTGATGTTGGTGCAGGAACTCATGGAAGTTTTGCTATGGCTCTGCTGCTTCATCTTGAGGCTGTGGGTCACCTGGATCACAGGTGGTCTTATTTACCACCATCATTTATGGTAATTTTTCTGCTCATGTCCCACTGGTCCTTTTGGAGGTGCATTGAGCTACGTCCTCCAAGCTGACCAGTCATCTGAACCAGGTGCTCTTCCTCACCTCTTAACTGTCCCCTGCCCCTAGTGTAAATATGCCCACAGAGCCCCTTGGACCTTGCTAACTATCACCCTGGCTCTGCCATGATTAAGGTGCAGACCACCCCTCCTGTCCCGGATCCTCAGCTCCTACTTCTGCCAAATCTGATCTCTGTGCACCATCATCTCGCCTCCACACCAAGCCTCCTGATTCCTGCCTGTCCCTCAGACCTCAGGTGTGGCCTTGCAGTATTGCTGAGGATGCTACTGGAGCAGTTCTGGAAATCAGACCCTGGAGAACAGGCTGTGTTTAACCTCCAGCATAGCCTTCTGCCACTGGGGCAGCAAGGAGACAGCAGTGCTGCAGACAGCTGTGCAGTCCAACCGAGTCCTCACAGAACAAGTGACACTGCACAAGCTCCGGTCACATCTACAGCTTCAGTTTGCCTGGCCATGGGCAAGGTCCCCTCTGAGTGAAGGATGCTCAGAAAGCACTTGGGTCTGGCCAGGCACCATGGCCACACTCCTGACAGCACAGGGCTCTCAAGTGCCCACCACGATGATTACCGTGCTCTGCAAGAGCTTCAAGTCACTTGACCTTCAGCCTCCTGCCTCTCCACATGCCTGAGACAGGCACTAATCACTTCAAAACCCAACTGCTGTCATGTCTTATTGCTTAAACACCAGCTCTGCCAGCTGCACATTTACATCCTCAGCATTGACTCAGCTAATGCATCTGTCATTTAAGTGCTACTGATCTGCCAGAAATAATACCTGAAACAGCAGCTATTGAGGGTTGGAGTCTCGTGGCTTCTTGTTGCAGGGAGTACTCCTGGGTTGTCCTGAGTAGGGCCTGCGGCAGCTCCCAACCATGGACCTTTGCAGGACACAGGCATGCAGCACGTCTTCACACACTGTGGTGTGAGATGGTCCAGAGTTCCTGCAGCCCTCCTGAGGAAGGGCAAAAAGTGAACCCAAGAAGCTGTGGGATGAGATCTGCTTGGAGGGGTTCTCATGAGGTCAGGGTCAAGATGAGTGTGGTAGAACATCTGGGAAGGGAATGTGAGCAGGGCTGGCAGGAGCAGAGGCAGAAACTCTGCTGGGCAGTACCTGAAGATAGAAACTTGCTTTGAACTACAGTCTGAAGGTGGTTAGGTAGTTGGCTATTCAAAGCTGCTCTGGAAACTGCTTCAAACACACGCTGCTAAGACATAATGCTCAACAGGTATTTGTGCTCTATGTTCCATCACCTCTCCTCCCCTACCGCAGTGTCTTCAACTGGCTGATTAGAGCTGAGGGCAGAACAGCCTCTGGAGAGAAGCAGAAGAGAGAGGGACAGGCTTTACACCAGGAGCTCACCCTGGAAAATGGACTCCACATGGAGTCAAGCTCCATTTGATTGCAACCTGTTCTTGTTGACTTCATGCTTCTCATCTGCCTCACAATCTACTCACTGACATTCTACTGAGGAAGATGTCAATGTGGGAAATTCTGCCCTCTGTGTCCATGTTTAGAGGCAACTCAAGTAAAGCCTGGAGAGCAGAAAATCTTACCTAACCACCACTACACCACACAAAGCCTCTTGCAGCCTGGAGACTGGTAGGTCTGACCTGGTTGGGTCAGAATATTCTCATCTCTAAAACTACCATCAGGTAATCGCAGGATGGTGGTAACTGCCCCTGGACACGATCCTGGACACCTGGCTCTGGGTGATCCTGCTTTAGCAGGGAGGTTGGACGGGATGATCTCCAGAGGTCCCTCCCAACCCCTACTATTCTGTGATACTGTAATATCTTGGGACTGCCTCAGTATATTCTGACAGTCAAAATCACATGCTGAAGGGATAAAGGAAGACTTTGGAGAGCAAAGTGTGTTGTCCAAATAGTGCTATGGACACATGGACACCTTCTGGAGGGTCTCTTTAGGATGCTGCCATACCTTGCATCAGTGCCTGGTCCCTGTGCCACAAGGCCGGTGCCCAGAGAGTCCTCCTGAGCTGCTGCAAGGGGAAGAGCTCATGTTCTGCCTTTGTCGCTGACTTGTTTTCATGAAAGTTTAATGCATCTCCTCTCTCTCCCTGGCAGTGAGCTGGCTCCTGTGTCCCTGAGCAGTACAAAAGCAGAGTAGCACAGTGAGCGAGGATGGAGCCAGTCCTGCAGCCCCACTTCTCCCAACCTGGGACCAAGCAGCACAGCGGAGATAAGAGAGAAGCTCTTTGGCTCAATCCTCCCCGCAGGTGAGGCGTGTGTGTAAGAAGGAGGCACAGCACTGCTGCTTAAATAACCAGGGCCAGGGCTCAGGGGAGCTTGTCCGAGGTCTTACTGCACTTTAGGAATCAGGCGGACTTAATGAAATCCTTCATTCGTCAGTAAATGCCACTGTATGAAGTGTAATTAATGGATTTACTAGAGCTGGATGTAGCCCAAACTGAAATATAAGCACTCAGGGAGCTGGCTGGGAGCAGTGTCCTCTACACCGCTTAATTATAAGGTCACTGCCAGAGTGGTGGGAGCTTTGCTGAGTCTCCGACTTGGGACAAGTCTTGCTGGCTCAGAAATATTCTCCGGTGAAGCAGTGGCTTTTCATTGCAAAAGAGCAGAGCGTGAGTGGTGCAGGCAGGTCCCAAGGTGGTACAGGGCTGCAGGCAGAGATGGACGGGTCAGTGAAGCCCTGCCAGGCGGTTGCAGGGCTGTCAGTTCAGGGCAGGGCTGCTGGAGCAAGCAGCATGTCTGGGACATGGAGTTGTCTCAGTCTGGCAGTGGGGAGCCCAGCATGCTCTCTGCCCTGGGCATGGTGGAGATCTCATGACTTGGCACCGGTTTTCTCCACATCTGTGAGGTTTTCCTCTGGCCCCTTCACATATCTGCTGGTTTCACAGGTCCTCTGACCTCCAGGTGGTGGATGACTGAAGGACTTCTCTGATAAAAAGGTCTAAGCTGGCTTCCCAGGCTCAGTTTAGATGACACCTCATTTCCTTCATGCCTTCAGCAGCCTGTTGCACCCAGCAGAAGCCACAACCTCAATGGCACTGCACTCCTCTCCTCCTCACTCACCCAAGCTCCGTAGGTGGAAAGCAGTGAATATTAACACAAAGGTCTTCCCCAGCAGAAGGAGCCTGGCTTGGCTAGCATGAGGCTGGTCTCATGGACACTTCTGGCTTCTACAAGTCTCTCTGCAACCAGATACCTTTCCACTTCTGTCCTGAGTGATTAAGATCAACCCCTTGTAGCTGAAGGCGAACAGCTTCATGTATGAAAATAAATCCAGCCCCAATGGTGAGCTCATGCACAGAGACAGGCAACACTTCTCTAGAGAATCCACTAAATTAAATGTCCTTTGGTTCAGGATGCCCAGTAGAAGAACTCATGCAGATTTTTCAGGCCCAGTGAGCATTTACATCTCACTCTTCTTCCTGGAGGTATCTGAGGACCTCAGTGGGATGAATGTCTGGTGCACAACACCCTGGTCTGCATGGTGTGGAGGGACAGTGCAAATACCTTGTGTTCTCCAGCCAGCCCAGGTGGACCTGCTCAACCCTGCTCATTGCATGTGGAAGGTCACAGCTCCCAAAGATAGCTGCCTTTTCCACCAGGCTTTCCAAAGGGACACTTGGCTTCCCAGCACCTGAAGCTCTCAAATAGCAAGTGTCTGTTGCTGAATATTCTTTTCATCTCATGGCTTCCTTCCATGTTATCCCACCACCTTGCCACCAGGGCCTCCAGGTGTTTAAAGAGTAGCCTTGGAGTACAGCTGGCCCTTCTCCTGGGAAGGGCATCCTCCTTGGGTAGCCTCATGACCCCAGTTGGAGAAGTTATTCAGCTAGGAAATCTCTAACTCCCATTTGGCTCCATCAGGGAGGGAACTCCAGTTATCCTACTATGAAAATAATGAATAATGGCCAGAAAATATCTAGCAATGGGCAAGAGACAAAGATAGACACAAGCACAAGTCTCCTGTAACCTCCTACATCCCCAAATGAGATTGCGCATTCTCTGCAGCATATTTCAAAAATCCCAAAGCCCATTATGAGGAACAATCAGCAGCAGATTTTAATAGATGCATTTTGCACTCAGCTGTCACCATCTGTGTTTCCCCATTAGAAATGCAGAATGAACAAGCTTCACAATTACAGCTGTGGGGGTCTGGGTGGCCCAGCACAGCTCTGCGAGCAGCCATCCCTCCTCTCCTCCTTGGGAAAGCCTGTCCCTCCAGCATGGCCAGTTGCTGCTGGGGCCAGTGCATGGGCAGACCCCACACCCATCCTATGCACCAGGAGGGTGCTCCCAGGCATGGGGCATCATTCTGTATCCCCCATCTGTCCTGGTCAGAGGTCTAAAGGGCCAGGACCTCCTGCAGGCTGTCAGGAGCCTGGTGTGGGGGCGTGGAGGGAGCCCAACCCCAGGCTGGTACTCCACAAAGGTGATGGCAGAAATTATGCACGTTGGTATGAAGCACTTTCAGAGGAGAGGCAGAGGGTGCTCCCTGTGTGCCCCAGACTTCAGAGGGTTCCTGTGCACGCTTGCATGGGCTGATGAAGCCGCAAAGCAGGAATTGAGGCTGTCAGGAGGAAGCTGTGTCTTTCCCTCCAGCATGATAGCCTGAGCCAAGAGCAAGTCCACAGCACTGCCATGGTGCCCAGCAGCAGCCATGCATGAAGAAAGTCTGTGGGATGCCCCAAGGCAGCTGTGCCCCAGTCCCATGGGCTTGGTGCTCCCGTGGGTGGTCTCTGGTGGGCTTTTAGACCCACAGCCTGCTTCCAAGCATCCAGCTGAAAAGAGACGATAGGCTGCATGGAGCTGCTTGGCCTTAGTGCAGGGACCCCTGGGTGCTGGCTGGAAGCAGCTGCCTGGGGTGGGACACCTTGGCTGGGGCATTTGGGATGCCCAGGTTGGCGGACAGGACCAGCAGGTAAGTCACACCTCAGAACAGCCCCAGAGCATGTCCGGAAGAAGGAGGGAAGAAGAGGCTGTGCTTGGAGATGCCCAGCCATGAAGGGGTTGCCGTCCCCATGGGGAACTGGGGAGGGGCTTGGTGAGGCAAGGGGCTGAACTGGAGGAACCTGATAGGATGTGGGAACCAGCGAGCTGGCAGGATAATTACTTTTTTAATCAAGTCTTTTCAAAACATCTAATTTTATTACTTTATTCTTCCATTTCAATAGCAGAACGATTAAGATGGAATCTTAAAGGAATTCTTCACAACAGTAATAATGTCTCTTATCGCAACAGGCAGTCTCTGTCTGCTCCGTCCTGCAAATTCTCAGCATTTGAATATTAAATATATTCAATATATCAAAAAACTCCATTTCATTCCAGAAAAATAATAAGGAAAAAAAAATGCATATAACATAAATTTTGCCCTCTTTCTGTGGAAAAAAAAATTAAATAATATTCAGCTCTTTTCCCCTCCAAACTGCCTTCTCAGGGAGCGAGCCAAGACAGTGGGGACTGCAAGAGAAACCTCCAGCCGCTGCCAGGCCAGGCACTAGCTCAGATGGAAAATGAAGCTTCCCAAAGCTCTGATGCTACAGATCCCACCCAAGATGTGCTGCGTGGTTTGGAGGAGGTATGGGCTGGGCTGGTGACTCCCAGTGTGGTGGCTGAGAAGGAGCATCTCCATCAGAGTTGGAGGCTGGTGCAAGGGGAGGATGTCAGCTCTGGTCCCCAGCGTGGTGCTGGAACCCCAGCTTGGGCTGCTGATGTCCTCGACTGCAGTTCTCCAGCCCATATGCCCATGGCAATGCTTGTTTTGATCCCAAGATCTAAATTCAGGGGCCATCAGAGTGCTCCCAAATAACACAGGCTGTGTTTGCATCCTTGCTCTTCTCCAGGACTGTAAACAGTGAAAGAATAAGTCATTGTGCAAGTGGACAGGAAAGGAGAGTGGCTGTGGCAGGGCAGGAGGAATGTGTTTGCTGGGTGATTTCAGGTTGTTTATGACAGCTCAGTACTAAGCTTACCTTCCAGACCTCTGGCTGCTGGGCACGCAGACTAAATGGAAGGGACAAGGAAAAACCTAAAAACCTTGTTTTGAAAAAGTGCACACAGATAAGATAAAATATTGAAAACAAACACAGATGACCCTGAGCTACTGTCTCATTCCAAAAGCATGCATGTAATTTCCTAGCTTGTTTGCTCTGCCTTGCTTTGCTTTTTAAAGGAAAAAGGTAAAAACAAATTCTACTGTGTCAAACATCCTTTGAATGATTTCCTTTCCTGCCCTGATTCTGTCTGGATCTACCTCAGAAGCTGCTGTGTAACAGTTCCAGGCTTTCCCTGGGACAAAGCCCATGTCTCCATCACCTGGTGCCTGCAGGCACCATGCACAGATCTGCAAAAGCAGGTGGGAAATTCTCCTGCTCTGCCGTGGTTGTGTTGTACCCTTGTTTGCCCATGCCGAGGTTGCTTGGGGCAAATGGGTGGCCTGGGAGGGCTGCATGGAGGGCAGCACCTTGGCCATGGGGTGTGTGAGGACACAGGCAGCCCTGCAGCATCTGCCAGGTGGTTTTGAGGCTGGGCTGAACGCTCTCATATCCTGGCTAGAAGAATGGCTGTATGGTGAAGAGCTGTCCTCCTTTACCTTATTGTCCTTATAATAATTACAATTTCCTTATAATAACCATAAAAAGATAATTGTCTTTCCTTGTAATTGCCTTATTTTCTCTCCCCATGCACACCCAGTGAATAGGGCTGTCTCACACTTTCCTCGTTAGGAAGTGCTCCAGAGGCAACTAGGGTCTCCTGAGTGCTTTCCTCCCATGCACCTGCTGCATGCAAGTCTCCAGGGAAGCTGGGCACTGCTCTCCCATGTGCCCATACTGCAGGCCAGGCCTGTTTCTGGTACCCACAGCTGGAAAGATGCCTCTAAGAGCCATGACTGGCACCAACATCTTCTCATAGGATCAAGAACCATCCCACAGGAGCCCTCAACACGTTAGAGACCTGACTCCAGAGGTCTGAAGGACAATGTCAGCCCAAGCCTCGGTTAAAAGTGATAGGAAACAACACCCTGGTGAACAACAGTGATTTGGAAGCTTGTCCTCTGTGATTTCACACCTTTGCTGAAATGCCCCTTGCTCCAGTAGGCACCAGGGCTGCTGGTCTGGGATATGTCCCTGCATCAGCCATTGCCACCATGCACGCAGGGCACCGTTAGTTTCTGCTCTGACAAATAACCATCGGGGTCTTTTTCAAAGCGCAGGAGTATCCAGCTATGTCTTTAGAAGACTTCATTTAGGTTATTTATAACAGAGTGAAGGATCTAAGGCCCTAAAACGTAAAGGATAATGCAGTTGTTGGACTGCAGGAACAATACTCAGCACAACCAGGTTTACTCCTGTGGTCTCCCATAGAAGGGTTAACCTTGGCACAGTACTGTTGTGCCTCAGTTTCCCCACCAGCAGGAGGACATTTTCAGTCCTTTCCTGGGTACAACTTCCCTGGACTCTCTGCAGGACACAGAAGAGCAAAGCCAGCTGTGGGGGGCCTGAGGATGCACACCTGGCCTCCCTATGGCCATCGGCTTTCAGTCTCCAAAACTCTTCCCCATACACAGCAGGAACTTTTGAGGCATGATGATGTGGACAGAAACACCCCCTTTCAGAAGTTAACGCAATGAGCTGTCAACAATGTCATTCAGTTTTTAAGGTGAGCCCTGAATTTGGATCAGCTTTCTAATGACATAATTCTCTGCTCTGTAATGGTTTCCCCTCTGTATTGATACTCCCTTAAGATGAGTAATTTTAAATTGATGTCTATCTCTAATAGACTTTCCTCAGGCTCCTCTCACACTAGCTGCCTGAGCTGCTGGTTAGAGATTAAAATCTACTTGAGCCTGCCCGGCAGCAGTTAATCAATGACAGTTGTTTCATTAGTTGATGCAAAGCCACTTAAAATAAATTCTAATTAAACCAGAAACTGAAATCATATATTTTTGGAACCCTCCCATGTTGGTGGCATGCTCTGCTTCGCACTTTGCTTCCAGACTTGTTATTACTCTGTCCCCGGCCTTGTCACCGTAGACGCAGTATCAGACAGCACTAAATAAATAGTGCTTTCATTAAAGCCTTTGGCAATCCAGCAGCAGATTGAATTATTTGTTCCTTGATGTTCCCTGTGCCCATGAATGAGAGGGGAAAGGGGAAGAGAGAAAAAGCAACAACCTGCTCCAGTGCAGCAGTGCAAGGTGTTCCAACCCTGGCAAAGCCAGAGCTGGGATCTGTCCTCCTGTCTCCTGGCTGGGTGCAGACCAAGGTACTTGCAAAAGGGATCTGAAGAACTCGGGGGTCTCAGGGAGCTGCGGGCGGTGGTGGGTGCAGCCAGGCGGGTGCCTGGTGCTGGCTCTGCTCCTCTGCTGGCTCCTTCTCCGGGGAGGTTGGCACAACTCGAGGACTCACTGTCTGGAGCCAAGAAAGATTTTGCAAAAAGAAATCTTATCATTCCTATTAAAAAAAAATGCTGGCTTGGGGCAGTAAAAAAATAGAAACCTCCAGGAGGAAAATCTTTCCAGAGCCAGCCACAATGCTGCTTGCAAGAAAATGTTTCCAGATTTTCTAGATTTTCTTCCCCTGGTTTCTCAGGTTTGCCCCTGGGGTGAGGTGAGGCTTATGCACAAGCAGTTTTCATCTCTCAGTTGTGTCCCCATCCTACAGGAGATGCTGCAGAGATTGGGTGGAGGGGTGGGGTACTTTCATGCAATGCATCCTGAGGACTGCCAGAAATTCCCTTTGAAGTTCACTCCCATCCCACCAGTAAATCCCAGCACATGAGCCTGCAGAGCTGGGCACCCGCAAACACCCCCAGACTGGTGATGGATGATCTCCAAAGTGGGTCAGGATGTGTGTGCTGCCTGCCCTGTGTCCCCCCCCAGCCCTCATCCTGAACTTACCCCCAATTAGGGGTGCGTTGGACACCCCAGAGATGGCTACAACCAGTGGCTGGGTGGCTACAGGGGATCACACGGAGTTCAGCAGGCAAAAATGACACAGGTAAAGAAGTTGGTGCCACCTGATGGGGATGGATGGGTGGCAGGGACAGGAGTGGAGGACCCCCATGGAGCTGCGAGGATGGCTTGTGTCTCATCCTCCCACCCCGTTTCAATCAGCCCCCTCTGCCTTCTCCCCCTTGCCCGCCCCAAATTCCTCACTTCATCCATCCCCCTGACACGCGGTGCTGCAGCAGGGAGCTGGGACAGAGGCTTGCCACCGATTTATTTTGTTTTTCAGGAATAGTAATCATAGCACATGATTTTAGAAATGCAAATGGGTTTGCCTGCAGATTTTCAGGCAGGTGCCAGTGAAGGAGAGAGAGACGGAGAGGAATGCTCCGATTTTATCAAAACCCGTTTTCCTGCCCAGGGGAGGATGGAAAGCAGCTACTCAGTCTCAGGAAGACGATTCTATTTAAACCACAAGATCATGTTGTAGCTACTTCTTATTTACCAGACTGGAAAGTTACATTAAGAAGTTATCACTTATCTTGCAGGAGAACAGATTAAGAGTGAAGGACTGTTCCCTGGTTTGCATACAGCTGCACTTCCCAGGTTACTAAAAAGACAATTGATGTACCAGTTCAGGAAGAAATATGATTTTCATTATGATACACAGGCATCAGGGATTGTATTCTAATGGTCCCCTGTCACCGGTGAAGAGCAAAATGGCCTGTGACCACTGTAATGGAAAAAAGGTTTCTGCGATATTTTGCATAGCACGGAGGGCTTTTTGTGTTTGCTGGGTTTCTTTTTTTGCTTGTAACATCCCGATGACAGTGTTAAAGGGAACGGCACTTATTTTTCCTAAATAAGGAATTTTTTATCTCATAGTGAGAAACTTTCCACCCCACTCATGGAAGTATATTTTTTTGAAATGGGCTTTTAAGTTAACTACAAGGTAAAACAGCAGGTTGCATTTTCAGCAGTCTCAGGGGTTTCCTGGCTGCCTGCTCTCCAAGCACACCTATTTGGGCAGGTGAAATAAGATGATTGCATGGAGTTACCTGATGGCACACCTCTCTTTTGGGATCTCTTCAAGCTTTTCTGACAATGTTTACGTGCCCACAGCTTGAGGCTGTAGGAAAGCATCAAAGAGCAAAAAATGATGGTTGGGATTTAACCAGTGTCTTGCTTCCCTGTGAAGCAGAATTACAGAACTGTCTAGATTGGAATGGACCTTTAAGATCACAGATTGCCCAGAGAGGCTGTGGATGCCCCCACCCTGGAGGTGTTCAAGGCCAGGTTAGATGAGGCCTTGAGCAACCTAGTCTAGTTGAGAAGCATCCCTGACCATAGCAGGAGGTTGGATTAGATGATCTCTAGGGTCCCTTCCAACCTAAGCCATTCTATGATTCTATGCTAATCGAGTCTAAGCATTAACCCAGCACTGACAAGTCCTCAACCAAACCCTATCCCTAAGCACTGTGTCTACACAACTCTTAAATGTCTTCAGGAATCGGAACTCCACTACTGCCCTGTGCAACCCCTTCCAATGCCTGATAATCCCTTTAGTAAATAAATTATTCCTAATATCCAATCTAAACTTCCCTTGGTGCAACCTGAGGCCATTTCCTCTTGTCCTAACACTTCTTACTTGGTTGAATAGACTGACTCCCACCTCTCTACAACCTCCTTTCAGAACGTATCTGGTTCTCAGGGGTTGCATCCAGGGCATGTGAGCATTACAACCAGCCCCAGATCCTCCACTGACCCTCTCCTCTTCTTTTCCCACAACACTCAGTCACTTAATGGAGAGAAAACATGAACCGACACTTCACCAAAAGCAGAGATGTGTTTTATCATGCTAAGCGGGCTCTTCCATCCCACTTTTCACGCCTCGTTGGCTGGGTACCAGAACCAGCCAGTTGAGAGGCAGGAACACACAGATGGCTCATGCCACCCCCATGAACCAACAGCAATATTGGAATATCGGCTATTCCACACAAGTTATTCAGGAATAATTCCCAGAAGGAAAAAAAAAAATAAAATAAAGTTAGTTTAAACCTACATTTGTGAATTACAGAAATTCTTAGTAATTGATAAATTAAAGAATTTCACTATTAGCTTCCGCATAACGACAAGAAAGATGTGTGAAATGTAGCAGCAAGTGATTTGCTGTGATTTTTTTTCTTTTCCTCCCGTTTAATTACTTGACTGCTGTAAAAACTAAGCCAAGTTTCAAAGGTAACTCAAATTCCCCCATCGCCAGACAGCACACAGCCCTTCCCATCTTGTGAACCTCCAGACAGCTGGGCTGAGCAGCTTTCCTTTAAACCCACCTAAGTTAAAGACAAACAATTTAGGTCCATTGATCTGTAGCTGCGGAGCCTCCTGTTTAAACTCGGGGAGATGGAAGGAGCATAAAGCTAGTGCATAGGATTTTCTTTGCATTGCTTAGATTAAAGGACATCAGGATGAGTGGTTTGTGTGATGATCAAAAGATTTAATACAATCTGCACCTGTCACAGGTATGAGCTCAATTCCTTATAGATGAAAACAGAGTAGAGCTGGCATAGCATGAGAGACTTACAGGAAAGGATGTGCAGGGAGTATATTTAAAGCAGGCTGCATGAATATAGGACTAAATGTTAGTATTATATGATGAAATGCTAATTTTGCTTAATTAGGCCATTCCTAGCATAGAGCTCCCATTGATCAGAGCACTTCCTAACAGATAAAGAGGGTGATAAGGAATTGTCTTCATAGAAATATGACAAAGTTTCTAAATACCCATTTGGAAAATAAAACAGTAAATGGTTGCATAGATGAATGCTGTTTGCACTAAGGCTCCATGGGCTGACTAGGATGGAGTAAATGGGAAACTCTCATCTCAATTTGCTATTTTACTCTTTCTCCAGAGGCTCTGACTTGCTGATGGGATTGTGGAGTCCCTCTACTCTTACCAGTCGTAAAATCAGGCTAGAAACCTGGAGACTGCTGGGACATGAAGCAGTCCCATGGTCAGAGACTGACATTTCACCAGAGCTGAACTGAGCTCCAGAGTTCCATGTTCCTCAAGGATCCTCGTTTATAGTTTTTACCAATTAAACTCATGCCATAAAGTCCCCCTCCACAGCCTGAGTAGCTCTCTGATGCTTGGTTTTTCCCGCTGTCATCTCTGCAAGAAGCCTCAAGCTGAGAAATGATCCATGTAGTGGGGGACAGGACCCTGAGCAGAGAGTGCTGCTGGTGGATGAGAACTGGTGAGCTTGGAGATGCAAACCCCCACCCACGGACCCCGCTCTGCCATCACCAGTCTTGCCAACCAGTTTTAACTGCCATCTGCCAGAGTCTGTCTGGAATTGGCACAGCTGAAGCTTCCAATTTTCACATCCTGGGGGAAAAAAACATGAGAAGTCAACCTCTCTGGAAAGGAATCCTTTGTTTATTGATCTTCTAATGCTAAATTTACATTTCTACTTGCTCATGGCAAGTTAAAAATAAATAAATTAAGTATAACAATTAGGCAACTAAACAATGCCTATTGTTGATCACAGCAGTAACACCTTGCTCACCCTATATGAGGGCTCTTTCCCATCCAGGAGCAAGGGGAAAGACCTAAGGGCAACATCTGTCCATAACAACACATGCCGATCCCTTTTCTGCAGCAGTCAAGGATGTTATTTCTGGTTGCAGGCTGTGGGCCTCTGTTCAAGAGGTGGCTGAGCCATAACCCATTGCAACGAGCAGGTTTCCTTGTTCTGATTTCAGCAAGTGCTTCACTGAAGAAACAAATTTCAAGCAGAAATTCTGCCTCTGGTCGGTCACTGATGCATGACTGATTTACAGCATTTGACAATAATCTGATCAACATGCCCAAGAGAAGTGTCTCTTTAAACCTCTCCAGTGGCCACATAATTTCTTCCTGGGTTTAGCATCACTCCTTCCCAGCGCCTGATGTTCAGAGGTGACACAGAAACAGCTATTGAGCTGGCTGGTGGGCAGGTACCATGGGCTGCCCCCGCTCATTACTGGGAAATAAAACCATCCCAGTACTGAGCTTGGAAAGGGTTAGTCTACATAGAGGAAAAAGAATATTTAAGACTGCAAAACTTCCTTTGACAGGGTTGTCTTTTAATTACCCTGTGGAATGATAAAATCCCAGCACTGAAAATGTGTCTTTACAAATCTCTAGCTGGAGTAATTAGTCCCGTGCCTGGCTCTCCTGAGAGATTATTGCTGCCTTCTTTTCAGATTACTTACCCAAATAGAAGTGGAATCATTGCTATATTTGACAGTGAGATATAAAATATCAGATAAAGCTGTTAAAATACTGTTTCACACGCTGTGTTTCTGCAGAGTAAGGAAGCATCTGCTCTCTTGGTATCAGCGGCAGAGCTGAGCAGAAAATTCACAGCTGAAGGCTGAGATGATGAATCTCACGTCTTTTTTTTTTCTTCCTGGTCATTCCTGGAAAGATCCAAGTAATCAAGAATTTAGTCATTATTCAAATGACTCAAATGACGTTGTTCGCAGCTTGTGTCCATTTTCAGGCTTGAGCACACTCATGGGGTTTTAGGTCCGGTGAGTCCCAAGCTATGGTCTGAGGAGCTGTTTTGCCAATTACCCAGCCCAGCACAAAAAACGCCACCACCATGAGGAGGCAGATGCATAAGCAGATATAGATTTTATTATCTATCCCCATGGGGCGCAGAAATGACACTACATGGCTGGCAACAGAAGAGAGAAACCCACTCACCGCAGGTGACATAACAAAAGGAAAAATGAACTTACCTACAAACTCAATAATAGAAGGGAAAAGAAACTAGGCAATCACCTCAACAATCAAGGGGGAGATTAACCATACCCCAAATATCACCATAGCCGTGCACAAACCACCCCGGCAAATACCAGAGCGGTGTACCAGCAGTATGTGGTACATTCCACAAAGGTACATGGATAAACTATGACAGACTCCAAAAGGATAAGCAATCAAGTATTACCCTTGTCCTGCCCAATAGACTCGTTCTGTCCCACCATTGCTGGGAAATCCGGGTTGCAGCGAGCAGCTGGGGGGGGGCCTCAGGGAAAAACCCTGCGTGGTGCGTCCACCCGCAGGTCGGCTTTTTCCCAAGTTTGTTACAAGCAGGACCAGCTTTTATACTGTTGAATAAACAATTCAAGGCAACCCTCAGAAATAACTTCAAAAGCAGGACACCTGTTATTTTTCCTCCTTCTTGGGCTCCGTTCAAGGTCGGCCAAGCCTGGGAAGAAACTCAAAGAGGAGGAGGCACCTCTATCTGCTTTGGTCTATTCTCACAGCTAATCAACTAATTTCCCAGCAGAGAAAAATCCTCTGCTGGTTTCAGTCATACTGTCTGGTTGTGAGATTCATCCATATGTCAACTTCAATTCAGGGCCTATTGCTCAGGCCCTAGCACTTCAGGAGCTCAACTGGAATACTTGTGTGGCAAAGGCAAAATTATTCAGAGGTAGCACTGAACCCTGAAGAATCCAGCTCTTGCAACACGTTCACGTAGACATATTAGGTGGACACCTCAGTAGAAGTTTCTCACTTTCTGCAGAGGTACTTAAAGAGGATGCAACATGCAGGTGACATCCCTCCTCTTGTATACATAATGGTATGAGCTCAGAAGGAAGGTTCTTATTAGATATGGCATAGATCTACAGCAAAATTTCCCTTGAAGGAGTTATGGTTGCTATTTATTGCTTTCTGGGGGAAAAAAAAAATTTCTTTGGGAATTAAAGTGCTTGCTACCGTATGTCAGGCTGTTAAGCATACAGTGTTCCAAAAATGCATTACTGACAGTCTTCATCAGTTACTGAGTATTGTACAGATCACAGCCTGGTTACTTCATCCTTTTCTTACCCAGAGGACAAATTTATACCCATGCATGAGTATTTCACAGGCCTGGTGTAACTGATGGGCAGGGTGTGCATTGTTGAAGCAGCAGCTCCATCAGGGAAGGAGTGTCCCACCCTTGCCTCCTTGCAAGTCTGTTCCTTGCCATCTCAAATGAATGTTTTTGTGTAGTTCTCACTCCTTCCAAGGCAGATCTTTGTTTCACTGACTTCTAATGTAACCCAGTATTGCAATGGAGCCACCCCCTGGGTCACCAGAGAGATGAAGAGAGCTCAGGCAGCTCAACTACGATGAGGAACCACCAACTAACCTGTCCCTGGGGAAATTAAAACTATCTTAACACCTTCCACAATGAAATTTATGGGTCAGAAGTGTGCTTTAAAGGTCTCTAGTCCAGCCTCTATGGTCCAGTAGATCCAGCTGGAGCAAGTTCCTCAGGGCTTTGTTCAGGTGAGTTTCAAATATCTCCAGGAACAGAGACGCCATAGTTTCCCTGAGCCCTGGTTCCAGTGTTCACCACCAAGTGGTGATAAAACCATTCTTCATAGCTAAAGAGAACTTCCCTTGCTCCAGCTGGTTCCTAATGCTCCCTTTCACCCCTCCACTGTGTGCCTCTGGGAAGAGCCTGGTCCCATCTTCCATGTACCTTCTCACAAGGTAGCTGCAGACAGCAATGAAATCTCCCTTTCACACTCTCTCTCGGCTGAACAGATGCAGATCCAGCTCTGTCCCTCAGCTTCCCTTTGTCCATTCCATGCTCCAGCTCTGGCCACCTTGGCAGCCTGTACTGGACCTGGTCCAGTGGACATCCCAACAGTCTCCCTCCTCCCAGGGAGCCACAAAACAGGTACAATATGAAATACAACTGTTTTCCCACACCGGGAGTCGAACCCGGGCTGCCTGGGTGAAAACCAGGAATCCTGACCGCTAGACCATGTGGGACTACATATACCTTTTCCACTTGCCTGGCTCTGGACCTGCAGGGACATCTGGCCCAGCTCCTGGACTCACAGCCATCCACAGCATGACCCCATCCTTTTCTTTCCCAGTTTTCCTGGATGGGAAAACACTGCAATGTAAAAAAGACAATGGCCTGAGCTCTTTGATCCAGCCAGAGCTCTGCTAGGATTCTCCTGAAGCTCATGGTGGGACAGGCAGAGCTCATGCAAGCCCAGTCCCAGGGGATTATCATTGTACCAGGCACTCTTGGATGGCAGTCCTCATGTATGCCCACATGCAGACCCTTGCCTCCATCTCCCCATGGAGCTGTGCTGCTGTGGAGCCGAACGCAAGGCCACGCACAGGGCTACGCCGCATTATTAGAGACAACCAGTGGCAGAGCATCGTAGGAGCTAATTTCACCCAGCATGAAGGCAAGTGCACAAGATGCTTCCTCTTTATTTCATTTTATTACACTTTTTTGGTTTTGTGTGACTCCCAACAGTAAGTAGCTCATAATGAACAGAGGATGAATAAAATTTCTGCCACTCTGTGTATTAAGTTTTCTCACAACAAATGAAAACATAATTGCCAGTGCACAGTGCCCTTATCTGAGGAAACATGCTGCGGTTGGGATGATGGAGATTTACTGATAGGGACACACTTCAGCTACTTAGAGATGAAAACAAAGCGCTTGTGGCCAAGGAGCTTGGCACGCCAAACTGGATTCCTGCAGCACCTCCCAGCAGTCCTCTCCACCACGGGCTCACCACCAGAACCCCAGGAGATAGCTTCTATTGAACAAAGAACAGGATAAGGATGCCTAGTAGGTGATGTGTAGGACATGGTCTCTCCTTTCCCTGATGAGGGAAACCCCAAGAACTGATGGGGTGAGGCAGGTCTGAATGGTTTACTAGGAACCTTTGGACATCTCTGAACTGGCATGGGAGCCAAGACAGATGGAGTAGCCACAAAGTCTGGTAAGTGCAGACATTACCCAGCGTAATGATATCTGTCCAATGAGCCAGAGGTCCTGGTTCAAAGCCACAGGGCTATTAGCCTGCACAGTTGCCATGTAGCTCTCCATCAAGCCAGGAACTTCCAGAGCAATATTAATGCCCCATCTTTTGCAAGCAACCAGCAGCTCACTGGGATTACTGAGGAGGCATAACTGGAAAACCTTTCTTCTCCCAACAGAATATTTTTAGTTTTCAGGAAAAAGTAATAGCTAAAAAGCCCCGGCGCTAACCCAGATGAGGGACCTCTTATAGGGGCATGGTATGGGCACGTCCACAGAATCACAGAATCACAGAATGTTAGGGATCGGAAGGGACCTCAAAAGATCATCTAGTCCAATCCAGGGGAGATGAGTAGGTGTGTATTTGCTTCCCAGTTAGGACATTTTCACAAAATTTCTTTATCTCTCTTTTTTTTTTTTTTTTTT